>VWZI01003571.1:1811966-1965316 GCA_013396835.1 Psilopogon haemacephalus | reverse complement strand
GAGGCCTCGCGGTGGGAGCGGCCCCGGCGGGGTGAGTCCGAGCCGGGGCTGGGAGGGCTGAGCAGAGCCAGCCCCGAATCTCTGCGAGCCGGCACCGTGAAGCGGCGCTGGGACAGGCAGCCGGGGCCGGGACCCCCTGCCCGGTGCTAGTCTGCCCTGTAGCTCCTGGCTCGGTCCTGAGGTAGGGGCCTGGGGCGAGGGCTCCCCGGCCGCTGACAGCCGAAGCGCTCCTGGCCCGGGCCCGGCGGAGCCACTGTCGGGGCTTTAGCCTGCTCCTCTTCTGGTGAGTCCTGTGCGGTCAGGGCTGACCCTCGGCTGTCTGCTCACTGAACCGTGCCTAGAGTTACGTGGGTGAAATGAGTTGCTTTTAAAATCTTTTTCACCGATAACATCTTCTTGTTACATCAGAAGGATGTAGCTTCCCTGTCAGGGTATGTATGATTCAAGAAGTCTTTTAGGGTATCTTTACCCCCTTTAAAATTGCTCCTCCGCTTCTTTGAGTAGTTAAACAAATCCTATCTTTGCATTAAACAAAAATACTGTAACTAGATTTTGAGTGGTTTTTTTTTTCTTTCTTTCTTTCTGCCTACATCCTCTAATAGACTTGACAGATCAAATAATCAGTTTCACTTCTGTTTAGCCATTTTCGTTTTCCTGTTTTCATCAGCTCATACAGAGTTTCAGTGTGCTACTGTAATACTTGCTTTCAAGTTATTTCCTCTGAAGTTTGAATATGAGATTACCAGAAGACTGCTCTTGAAGATACCACCAAAAAAAAAAAATCTTTGGGAATTCTTTTGTTACAGATAAGTCTCTATCAACCACCTTCAGCTTTTTAAAAGTAACCCATCACAATGCAGATAATTCATAGTAGTCAGATTTATAAAGAGACTTCTGAAACGCAATGGATGCTCTCCTGAGAATAGCATTTCACAGATCTGTGTTTGAACATATGTGACTCTGAGGAGTTGGAATACTTGATTGAAATGCACAAAAATATGTAGCGTTCCCCCTCTTGTGTCACTTTATTCTGGCTGCCACGCTTTCTCAATCATCTTTTCAGGCTGCTGACTTTGCATTTTGCGTTTGGCTGGAAGAACAAGACTAATATTTTCCTTTGTTAAGCTAAGGCAGCTTCATAAATTAGTTGTCTGGGTGGTCACGGAGGGGTATGTGTGCAAAGGGGACTCAGGTATAATGATAAAGTCCAAACTTAGTCCTACTGCACAGCTTTCCTTTTGCAGTGAATGGGCTTGTGGTAAGCTGTTGTTCACCATCATCTGCTAGCCACATTGTGCCTTTTGGGTTGCTTCCTGTTATTCCCTGGGTTTCTGAAAGCTGTCTCCTTTCTTCAGTGCTGGAAGTGGGAAGCAGTGTGCAGCCAGGTGTGGGCATTTGACAAGCACTGCACTTTGGCTACCCATGAGATCCTGTATGTTTATCTGCTTCAGGGAAAAGGTGGGGAGAATAACAACAACAAAAAAAATCAGTGTGTGACTAATACACACATGGCAGTAACACTGAACTTTTGCAGTAAACTAAACTCAGTATGGGAGAACCTTCAGATACAGACTGGTAGCTCGCATGGATGGCAGCCTTAGAGCTTTGTCCTGCTGTAAATCATACCCTGGCCTGCCAGGTGTGGTCTTCTGCATTAATAAAGGATGGAGAGTCTCCTGATAAAAGAGAACAGTGTCCAGGTACTGGTAGTGGTGATGGCACTGCAATGCAGTGTGTGGTTCCTTCTTGACACTGCACTGAAGGCACTGACTAGCACGTGCAAGTGGAGGCTGGAAGTGACACCTTCTTGTTGTCTACCTCTGATTTATTCACTCTGGGGATTTGGGCAAGTTGCGTAGTAGTATGCAAACAAGATTTTGCTAATACTTGTTTTGTGAAACATTTGTTTGTAAAACACTTAAATGTGTTTGATATCCTTTGATTCAGCAAAGGAGGGTAAACGGAGGTTGAAGATTAAAAGTGCTCAGTGTTTCTTCAAAAGCATCTACTGACCTAGAGGAAGAAATGGTAGGAAATGTCCCAATAACTTAAAATTCAGTTGCAGTGATGCTTCTGAGAATTAGACAGGTAAGCCTCATTTTGGTATCTATAAAGAGGCAGAAGTAATGAACAAGGGAAAACCCAACCCTCAACTGGAAGAAATGTTACGATGCAAGGACCACAAGGATTACTTACATAGAGGAGAATCCTGTGTTACTTGTGATGGTATGGGTTTCACACACAATATAAAAAGAGAGAATTGATTTTAATCATTCTAACAAGGCTCTTAGTAGAAAACTAAAGACACCCCATTGTAAGCATATCTCTGTCCTTTAGAATGAAGCATCATGCAGGAGCACTCAACTGGCTCAGGTACTAGAGCTGATCTAGGCCAGAAATCAAGGGTTTCTTAGAGGCTTACATACTCTGTGGCCATGCAGGGAAGTCAGGCTGCATGGAGTGTCACTGTTGCTCCTGTTAGACTACAGGACCTTGCTCCATGTCGCTTTGCTGCAGACATTAGTATTACAGTGGGTCAAAACCTGACCGTGTTGGCCTGTCCAATCCTGTTTCTCTTAATTTTCATCCTAGGAAAATAACAATCTCATTTGACCCACTTTTGTCTCCTAGGTCTGTTGGAGAGCTATGGTAGGCACTGTATTTACCAATAACCTGGAAGAACTGAGTAGCAAACCAATCTGCCCAGATTTAAGTTACTCAAAATCAGAGTAGTGTGAAGAACTCCAGAAGGACAATTCATGAAGTGTATAATAATGCTGATATTTCTGGCTTAATGCTCTTAACAGAGAGAAGAGCACAGATTTAAGTACAGTATATTAACATCACACTAAACTCAAAAGTCATGCTTGTGAAAAGCAAATGACAGGTTATAGTTAAGGAGAAACTGCAGATTGAAGGGTACAGAAGCTGTACCCTGCCTCTGCAAATGGACCCTGGTGTATCCTCTGGAGTGCACTGCATGCAGTAGTCATTGTTATCACAAAGTAAATACTGCCAGCCACCATGTACCTTCTAAGTCTGTAAGTAAATACTCAAGGGTAGGAGAAAAGTAATGGATGAGAAAATGGGAAGATAATTTGTGCCTTCCTTAATAAGGTGGCTAATAAGTGCACCTCAAATAGCAGGTGCTAAAAGAGTTGGTTGCAGAGCTTGCTTGGTGTTTTGTAATGGAAGGATTCAGTAGATTAAATAAAAAAGGGAAATAATTCAAAGCTCTTACAAGATGATATTCAGTTTAATCTTTTCATGTATAGTGATATAAATTAGATAATATAGTTGAAAAATGCTATTCTAGCTGAGAGCTTAAAATGATTCATTAGGGTATTAAATATGCAAGTAGGTAAGGATCATAGCAGATAGAATGCAGACAAGCTTGGTATGATGTGTGAAGTCTGGGGTTTTCAGGTTCTAAGGGTGTGTTTTAGCTGTTGCAAGTCAGGGTGAAATTACTTTTTCCAGCTGCTGATTAGTTTGGGCATTTTTCTCCCAGGCCTGACCTGGCCCCGGCCAAAAGGCAAAGCCTGGGGCAGTGCACATGGCGCCTCTCCTGGCTGTGCTTGTTGGCTCTGGTGATAAAAACGAGGGTCCTGTTCCCAACAGGTAATTGCCTTGGTCTGCTATCCCTGTGGCTTCTTGCTCTTCAAAGCTTATCGTAAAATCTGCGAGCGTGCTTGTGTGTTCACCTTGTGGTGGGTGGTGTGGATGGAAGAGGACCCAGCGACAGGTTGTGGGGAGAGGAGGCAGCTGGGGGAGAGGACGCAGCTCTGGGGCAGGAGAGCCCACTTGGTGGGGCTTTCCCTGGTGAGGCAGAGTGTAAAGATTTTGTCTGTTCAGGTTGTCTTATTTTCTAGAGTAACTTCTAGCTGAGCTGGTAATGGTTTGCTTTTCCTCTGTGGTACAAGTCACAGAATACATCTGATCTTAACTGCTGCTACTGGAAAGCTTTGTTTGGCTTCAGCCTTGATTGATACTGCTGGTCTGCCCTGGACAAATGTTTTAAGTGATCTCTTTCAAAGTAATCTGCTAAAAGTATTGAAAGACAGAACCAGTGCTCTACTTTCTGCAGCTCAGAAATTACTTTAAAATGTTTCATTTGCTCAGGAAGCTATTTTGGACCTGCAAAATATCTCAGAACCTGTCTCTGTTATCGGAGTGGGAATCAGGACTATAAAGACGATGCAAGATGTCTTCAGTTCCTGTCTCCTGAAGGTGTTTGTGACAGTTGCTGAAAGCCTTTTTATTCAGTTTTAAACATTCCATCACTTCACATACTTTATATAACACTGTGACAATGAATAATTTCCTTATTTTTTACAGTTGCAGAGCTGCAGGGGTAAGGTGCCCAATTTTCAGTAGTTGCAGTTTCTGCTAAGAGGTGAGAGAGGCATCGGAAAATGTGTCATTAAGAGGGAGCATCAGAGACACAAAACCAAGCAACAGGAAGGGCAATAGCATACTAGGCAAAAGAGGTGTTTAAAGTTCAGGTTTCTAGTTACTGTGGATCAAGAGCAAGAACAGAAAGGTAAAATTGACATGAGGGGCCAGTTCAGTGAATTGCCTGTTATCAGTGAAGATGTCAAGAACCCTTCAACAAAAAGGTGGTTTCCCCCCCCTTAGAGCCTCTAATGAGTGAAGTGTGTTTTCTGTCTGCTTCACTGGGGTGTCCTGTGTGGTGTATTTGTGCAAGGCATGCTGTACACCTTGGTTTGCTGGGTTACTGTCCTCTTTTCAGCTTGATAAGGTTTCTGCATTTGGAATTGCTTACACTGTATAACTGGGGGAAATGAGCAGATTATTGGAACATGTTGGCTTTAACTTGTTAAAAACATTCTGTGTCCTTCATGCAAATGTAAATTTAAGATAAGAAACGTCTCAGACTGGTAAGATTCCTCTTAAAGCTATCATAAGACACATTCGTTTGTGTGTCTGTTTATCTCTAGTAGTGTTGTAATACAAAGTCAATCTGAGAGTTCTTTAATGCCTGCAAAAGTCCAGGCTGGCATTAAACTTTCTTTCCTAGTGCAGAACTTTCCTTAGTGAGGTTCTGACTAGTGATGGTCAAAGTCCTTTTCAGGTTGCTGTCTGTCAGTCTTGCAGTGCATTGCTGAGAAAGTAGCTGGTTTGTGAGGTGCACAGTGCAGTCACAATTCAGATTTCACAGGTTTGCTGTAGTGATTAATAGTAAATATCTCCTTTTGCTCTGAAATGGTTTTCCCATGCAATTTCTGGCAGTATTTCAGTGTGGTCAGGCAAGCTGCAAGTGAAGCAATTATCTAGATATTATTGTATTTTGTGTCAAATAAAGCTGCTATTTGAGAGTCTTCTTGAGCCAGAGCAAAGGCTAAATTAAAATGCATAACTGAAAGTACTTTTAACAACCTGATTACTTTTTAATTGCCCCTTTATTTCGGCTTTCTTGTGTTAAATGAAGGACTCTTAGAGAAACAGGTTTGTTTGGTTACTGCCTTGAAAGTCACCATTCCTACACTGAAAAGATTGTGCAAGGTATTTTCTGGGGAGGTGGATGGAGACAGTTGACTCAGGATGTGTCTGCTGGCACAGGACATCTCCTGAGTGTGAATTTGCCATGGTTTAGCCGTGGAATTGACTTGGCAAATACTGTATATGCCTAGTGCTGATCAGATCACTTTCTAGGAATCTTGGAGGACAGCAGGCATGTCAATGATATGTTCCCATACAAGTGATGAACTTTGTGTGGTTTCTGAGGTTGGGTCCCAGCAGGATGTGGTAGCTGACCATGAGTGCTCCAGGCCATTGCAAATGAAGAGTTGGAGTTGGCTGAGTGGCTTTGCGCATCTTTCCAGGCTGACCAGAAGGGTGAATCTTTTCTTCTGCCCTGCTTAAGGACTGCTCATTTAGAAATTCTTTTAAATCATTTATGATCATATGGCCATAGTCTTTTAAACATATTTGTGTGGTTTTGTTCATGTTGAATCTCCTGAGAACATGTCAGGAAGGGAGGTGATTACCATCTTTGCTGTGACTCTGAACTTGCCTGCTGTAGTGGCTGAGGTGCTGCTCTTCCACTTCACACTTCTGAGCTTCAACATAGGGATAAAACATACTTAGAAGGCAGCGATGCTGTTGGAGAGGGTGGTTTGTTGTAACATGACCAATCATCTCCCCTGATCAGTGTATTTTTTGCAACGTACATAGAGTCAAATACAGGTGCTTTGCTTTTTATACCTCCTGTAGTGCTCACGAGTGAGCAGTTGCTGCAGAATTAGTAATCATTTAAGCTAACTTTTTGCGTGTCATAGCAGCTGGTGCACGATAGGACTGGTGAGCACCCAGTGCACCTCAGACTTGTCAGAGAACTATAAAATCCTGTATGAATCTTTTATGGCTCTGATTCATGCTGAATCAGAGAAGCTGTATCTGGGGAGAGCACGGAAATGAAGTTGCTTTCTCTTCCTGTGAGGCTGTAAAGCCGAGCCTAGCTGTGGTTAGGAAATGCCAGAATTAAGGCTGCCTTTCAGCCTTGGCCGTGGCCTCCTCAGATACATGTGCGGTGATGTCATTTTTCATTACATGATCACTTCGTGTTCTTTCTGCAGGATTCCTGCCTTGGTGAGCAGGGTGTGTGATGCCCAGAGGAAGGGCAGACAGGCAGTATTTTGTTTCCCTTCCTTGGTGTGTGGCCTGTGTCTGCTCACTATAAAGCTGATCCTTCCTAGGTGAGTCGTGGTCCGTGTAAACATGAGTAAATGGTCTTTGTGCCACTGGGGAACACAAAGCGGTGTCTTCAAGTACTGGAGTATGGAGACTGTGACGATGCCTGTTAAACGTCGTGATGTTGTGGTGCAGAAGAGAGAGGCAGGACCTGCACTGGCTTCCCCTGTCGCTCGTGTGAGTGGGGAGCAGCTCCGCTTGGGTTTCTAATAATAGCCAGGGACGGTTTCCGTCGTGGCATCACCTGCCACAAGGTGAGAGCTGCTGTCAGAGGGTGGAATTCACCCTCCAGAAGGACCTTTTGTTTGTCTTTTGTGTTTCTTTCCGGCGGTGCCAGCAGGCAGGGTTGAAGCCTTAGACAGCAGCTTCAGGCATCGTGCAGCTGTGAGTCATTCCCAGTCCTCAGCTCTTCTGTGCATCCGCTGCAGCAAAAATACTCAGATAGGTGGGGTGTGTGTGTAAGGAAAGGTGGCACCTTGTCCTTCAACTCACACTCCGTCTGTTTCTGTTGTGCCCCAGCTCTCATAGCCTCTGTGCTGAAGCTAGACTGCTCTCTTCTCTGCCTTCACTAACTACAGCATGAAGAGCACTGGGAATGTAATTAAAAATTGAGTAGCTAATCATGCAGGTATGAGCTGCATACTTGAACCTTCATGTGCCTGACGCACACGAGACACATATTTCAGACTTTTAAGGCTTGCTGGAAGGGGGAACACTGGAGTTTTTTGTGCAGTGGAAATGGGGAGGTGACAGTGGTCCCCGAGATATTCTGTTACCACCAGGGCTTTAGTGCTTGGTTAATGGTACAGTGATGGCTTCACCAGCTGACTCATTTCCTTTCACAGCCAAGATGTGTATTGCTCAGCAGCCATGGAAACAGAAGGTCTTGCTGAGAGGTGAAGGTGTAGATTTGGCATGGACTAGTTTGTGTTTGGAAATGGAGGTTGCAGACAGGTTATCACACATTGCCTCTGCTTCTTTCCCCTCCTCAGAGGGAGGAATCCTCACATGCTTCTTCTGCTCCAGCATGGAGTTGTTGCCGCAGGAAACAGTCCTCCAAAAACTCCAACACGAGATCTTCCCAGAGGCTACAGTTCTTCATTAACCTTCCAGCCTGTAGTGGGTTTGCAGTAACCTGCCCCCCCACCTTTTAGAACCCCAGCTAAAACTCACATAAACACACTGGAAGTTAATAAATGAAGCTTTATATTTACAGCAATGCAAATATACAAGCAAATATTTACAAGATATAACAGATATTTACAGAAATATACAGTAAAAAAGGAATACAGACACCACATGCCTCCTGGAGACCAAAATCCCCAAGAGAGGGAAACCAAACCCCCCTACCACCTTTCCCTCCTCCCCCCAGCTTTATCTCACCACTTGATGATGCTGCAGATAAGCTGAAGATCAGTCAGAAAGATTAGTGGCAGGAAGGAATGAATGGTTTTAGTGATTTTACTCTGAATTAGTTCAAAGGCAGAGAGACAAAGGAAAGAAGCTGCTGAAGCCTGCATGGACCCAGAGCCGACTGACTGCGCAAGCACACTGGCTTATCTGGATGTTTTGGGAACATTCTCAAAACAATCCTCTTTCTTCTCTCTCAAAACTGGGTGAGGTGACACAGTGTTTAATTTCTCACTCAAATTCTCCAATTAGCTCAAACCAACACACAGCCTAGGTCCCTTTTGTGGGGTGCAGTCATTCAAGAACAGACTGCTCCAGCATGAGTGCCCCACAAGGTCACAGGTCCTGCTATCAAACCTGCTCCAGTACGGGCTTCTCTCTCTCCATGGATCTACAGGCCCTGCCAGAACCCTTCTTCTTTGTGGGTTTCCCACTGGACCACAGCAACATTCAGGCATCCACCTGCTTCTGTGTGAAGTCCTCCATGGGCTGTAGGGGGACAGCCTGCTTCATTATGGTCTTCACCAGAGACTGGAGGGGAATATCATCTCTGGTACCCAGAATGTGTCCTCCTCCTCCTTCTTCTCTGACCTTGGTGTCTGCAGAGCTGCTTCTCCAACATGTTCTGACTTCTCTCTCTGACTGCAACTGGTGCTAGAGAGTTGTTTTTTTTTTTCCCATTCTTAAATATGTTATCCCAGACATAAACACCATTGCTGATTGTCTCAGCCTTGGCCAGCAGTAGGTCTGTCCTGGAGTCTGTTGTCATTGGTTTTATTTGACATAAGGGAAATCTTCTAGCATCTTCTCACAAGCCCCCACTATCAAAATCTTGCCCAATACAAAGAAGTGGTGGCTTAGAGTGCATTTATGTTTTGTGATGACAGAAGTACAGTTACCTGGAAGAAGAAGTTACCCGTTCTAGTGGGAGGTGTCCCTCTCTATGGTGAGGGGTTGGAACTGGATGATCTTTGAGGTCCCTTCCAACCTAAACCATTCCATGATTCTAAGAACGAGTAATTAAGTCCTCTGTGGCCTGGGCTGCTCAGTATCTTCCTTTGCCGTGGACTTTGTGTGTGACCTTGCATATGTCCCTTAAGCTCTCTATACCATTATTTTCCATTAATGTAATGGGAATAAGAACATTTCCCTGGTTTGCTGTGTTTTGGGGATAAATGTGCCAGCAATTAAGAAGTACTGAAGTTCCTTGGTGGTGGAGGTCATAAGTACAAAGGATGCTATTGCTGCTGACAAAGCCCAGTTAAATTAACTTCAGATTAACCTACTGAAGTTATGAAAGAGTTTTATATGCTTTGAATGGTATTTTTTCAAAGCTCTGAATGAGGTGAGTGATGTCAAGCTTCTCACGGTGTCATTTTTTAGAAACTTCTAAATTTTTTTGTGTTGCATTACATGGACAAGTGCTAATTGGAGCCCCACAATGCTGTGTGGATCTCTGAATGGACAGAGATTGCCTTTTTCTTTTCCTGGATGGCAGCATTCTAGAACATTGACTTGTAGACACCTTGATTTTGTTTGTAAAAGCCAAGCTAAATATGAGGATCTTTTTCATAGCGTTGAAATGTTTTCATTCAAGGAATAGTAATATTTTTATGTTTTCGCCCAAAATGTTTTCTGTGGCATGGCCAAAATGATCAGTGAAATCACTGTTGTTTTATTTCTTTTGCTGGCTTTCTCAACTCAAAATACTGTCCTGACTGTTTCCAGGAGTAAAAGTTCCTCGTAATTTTCGTCTGTTGGAAGAACTTGAAGAAGGTCAGAAAGGAGTAGGTGATGGAACAGTTAGCTGGGGCCTTGAAGATGATGAGGATATGACACTTACAAGATGGACAGGAATGATTATTGGACCTCCAAGAGTAAGTATGCACTTTGATATTAAAAATCATACCTTTTTTAAAATCTTCTCCCTTCTCTTAATCTAACCACTGAAGTAGAAAACAAACCACAAATAAGTAGAAACCCCCCACTTTTAGAAAGTGATTTATGTTGAAAGTTCAAGTTCCCTACAATAATGGGGTTGATGTATCTGTGTAGTCTCTTTGCTTGTAATTTGGGATATTTTCAGTGCCTTTCTCTGGCTAGTTCTGTTACATGTCTGCTTTATATTTACAGATTCATTAAGACATAACTTTTGAGATTCCAGGATTCTAGTATCCTGTACTCTTGAATACAGCAAGGTTTAAAATCCCTCGGCTAGTGAGATTACATGTGGAGCTGATGTAGGTAAAACATGGATGTTTTGTTCAGTACTGCTAGTCTTTTCTGCTGTTTCTTGTTGAATTTATGGGTTGGTTTTTACTGCAGCAGTACTGACTTGCTCTTGTAGAGTTTCAGCTAACTCAGGAAATTCAAATTTTAATTAATTTGATTTATTCTCTGAATGTTCTCTCTTGAAGTAGCTTGTTACTATAATGCTACTGGTCTTTGTGATAGTATTGTGTTCTCTTCCTTTTCTCGTCCCCAAGCCCTGCGAAACTGTGGGTCTCCACTCTGATAGTGGAGTTGAGGACTTAATTCTGTATTGTCCCTATGCATGTGTCCTAAAGCCAGAACTTGTCTCTTGTCTCCAGTTCTGCTGTGTGTCTCTGGTCTGTTTCCTTAACATCCTGACCATGAAGTCCAAGTAGCTAATTCTTCTGCCCACAACAGTAGATGATGTCTTCTGTATCTGGCCTCAGTATCACTTCTCAACAATTCCAGTGTTTTTCATCTGTTTTATGGAAACCTTTACAGACTTTTAATCATGCCACTACCCTGTGTGTTTCCATTCTGTCAGTTACCTTTTCATTATCTGCCATTGTTAACATCTCCCCATTAATGATGTTTGTTTGTTTATGATGTGTCCAAATAATTTCTTTGAAGAGCATTTGATTTTAGAACGTTAGGAGAGTGCTAATGAGCCTAGCCTGCATTAAGACTCTGAAGAAGTCTTATTATGTGCATCTACTTTCTGGGAAATTGAAGCAACCTTGAAATCTAATTTAGAAAATTAAATAGAAACTGCAGTGTGCAGACAGGCACGTGCTGACTTGTCAGCAGTGGTGGAAGCTTGTAGTTCCTGTCATCCTGCTAAGCAAGGCTGTTGGACTAGAACAGGAGATGATTCAGCTGTGCCTCTTATGTCTTTCTGACATGCTTATGAATATAGATTTTTATTTTCTCTTCCAAAAGTGTCTTGACTTCTTTTGAGCTTACTGCTTGAAAGTAACAGCCTGTATTGAGAGATGCTCTGGGAGCTTTGCTAAGAGGCTGTCCTGCTTTTAGCCCTGTTCTTACTCAGGTATATTATTACCTTTTTTGGTTTTGGTTTGTTTTTTTTTTTTTCTTAATAGGATGTGGGAGTACTGGCTCTGGAAATAAATTTCTAAATCTTATTTCTTTCTGGGTGGAAAGCAGCCACACTTGTAGCAGGTGGCAGAATCTTAATGTCGGGCATCCCAGAGGGAAAAACAAACTCCGTTGCAGAGTTAGATTTGTGCTGTTCCTCCGAGTGTCCCTGCTACCATACATGGAAGCATGCTTCTCCTTCCCAGACTTTGTGTGGATGGTTTTGCAGCCAGTGATTCATCTTTTTTGTACAGGCTATTTAAAAACAGCAGTGCTGTCAAAACTTCAGTTTTATCTGCACATATTTCATGTTGCCTGTAGGCATGTGCACAGCCAGGGCTTTCTGCGCTCTAGTCTTAGTGGTGCAGTTATTTACAAAGACCCTAGAACCTGCACAGACCTCTGTGCACAAGACATGCTCAGGGAGTAGACCAGGAGACCTGGGCAGGCCAAGGAGAGCTAATGGGTGACTTGTTTTCCTCAAAGCTTTATGACAGCATTCAGTTTGTCACTGAGCGGGCAGCTGAAAGGTTGTCTGACTGGGGTCCTGGAGAAGTGACCGAGAGGTATCTCTGCCAGCCAGTGCTGGCTAGGTCCCACTGTGGGTGGCTGCAGGCTGTTTTATAGCCACTTCATTTGCCTAGATGAAAACCACCTGAATCAGGAAGTCAGTTCTTGTCTTTTTGGTAGTTTGCATCAAAATGCTGATTAGTAGGAAGGGAAACACTAAGTTTTTCAGGGGCATATAGATTTTTATATTAGGGTTTCGTACATGGGCAGCTGTGGTTTAGATCCTGGTGGAGCTGTTGTGCTTGGCTACTGCAGATGGGCAGGAGCTGCTGATTGCTTCTGGGCTTCTGCACTCACATTTGCCTAGGTTTTTGTTCATGGTCTCTACATTGGGAGTTTAATGTTCATTGCAATATTGAAGGTGCAGGAAATTGTGTCAGAAGCTCTGAATCTGGAGAGCTTTGTCTGCCTAAACTTCCCCATGATGATCCTGTTCCTATTGTATGTTTCTGCCAGCTACCGGCATTATCCAGCTTCACTGGAGCTCTGCACTAGGCTGCACCAGATCGACACATCAAACCCAGTTAATCTCAGAATGCAGCGCAGCATTAACTGTTGTTGTTTCTTGTAATTCACTATTGGAAAATCGACACAGCCTTGTTACATTTGTCTCTTTCCTTTGCCTGTAGGTTTCTTACAGACTCATGATCCAGGATTTCTGTTAGCTGTGCAGTGGTAGCACAGCGTGTTACTTGGGTGGAGATGAAGTGATAAAGCTGTTTGGGATCAGGATGTACTTTGTCTTGAATCTTGGAGCGTTCCCCTTTCTGAGAACTGCTACATTGGTTTATGACCAAAGAATATTTTTCAAGTGCGGTTCTAGGACAGGCTGACTTCAGACAGTTGCGTAAGCTAAAGTTGTGGCTTCCATTTCAAGGTAGTGTGGCTGATTAGCAAAGTGATAAAACAAAGCTGCTTTCTAAAGATTGGCTGAAAAGTAGGTATCTGAGCTATACAGTGATTCAGTTGGTGAATGGGAAGCAAGGCCAGTTTCATTCCTTATATGAAAATATGATGCTTAAGAGGCCAGAAGAATATCTTACCCTGAAGACATAACATTTGATACTCTGAGTATTATAAAATGAACCCAAAGCAGAGGTGGCCAGCACAAATATTTAAGTGTCTGCCCTTATGTTTAGTAGCTTGCACCTTCCTAAATTAACCACTCTTTGAACCAAATGCTTACTGAACTGCCTGATGTAATTGTTGCCCCCTTTCTTTTCCCCTCAGACAATTTATGAGAACAGAATATACAGCCTTAAAATAGAATGTGGGCCTAAGTATCCAGAAGCACCTCCATTTGTAAGATTTGTAACAAAAATTAATATGAATGGAGTAAATAGTTCTAATGGAGTGGTAAGTTTTTGGTTTTTATTTGTTTTCATGCGATGTTCATTTGAAGCTTTGAATTCATGCTTGTACTTGCAACTTGCTTAACTACATGCTGCTTGCTGGTGCCATTTGCTTTGTGGAGAAGGAAAGGGGTAGAAGGGAAGTATCTGAGCCAAGTGTGTTCTAAAATCAGAGCACAGAATTTACTTTTCTTGCTGTCTTGTCACTCAAAAATAGATGCATTGTGTGGGGATTTGTTATGCTATTAAGAAACCACTTTGCTTCCTTTTGCTTTCTTTGGTTTCTCCCACCCAGATTTCACATAGGACCTTTAGTTGGAGGGTGTGGGGGGAGTTAAGTGTATCAAAGGAATGGATTCTGACAGGAATGGTCTTTTTTTGTTTATTTTAGGTGGACCCCAGAGCCATATCAGTCCTAGCAAAATGGCAGAATTCTTATAGTATCAAAGTTGTTCTGCAAGAGCTTCGGCGTCTAATGATGTCTAAAGAAAATATGAAACTTCCTCAGCCACCTGAAGGACAATGTTACAGCAATTAATTAAAAAAACCAACAAAAACCAAACAACCAACCATGCCCCCTTATTCAATTTAAGCTGTCTTCATTTTCCACAGTAGTAAATTTTCTAGATGCATCTTGTAGACCTCAAAATACTGGAAAGGAAGTTCCCATTCAAAGGAAGTTTTTCTTGAGATACTGTAAATGATACTAATTTTTTTTTTTTTTCCATTTGAAATATAAGTTGTGCTATAACAAATAATCCTGTTGTGTAACCACTGTCCACATAACTGAACTTCTGGTATCAGGAAAAGTCTATTTAAATTTATTACTGTCAAGACCAGTGTGGCACATCTGATTTAACTGTGAAAGCATACATCCCACAATCACCTTGCTGTGTGTCTGGCCTGAGTTGGTTTTGGTTTGTTTTGGTTTATTTTTTTACCTTTTTTTTTTTTTCTTTTTTCTGTCTTTTGCAATGGAGTCTAAGCTCAGGGCTATTTATTAGAGTAGACACAAAGGTTTTTGCTTCCAGTTCTACACTGAGCTACACGGACTACTAATGGGGATGTGTGCTAACCTCAGTCATCCCTCCCTTTGTGCTATCTCTAGTAAAGGCTGAATGTGACTGACTGTCATCGTTTTTGGTTTTTTAGTAGCTTTTTTTGTTTGGTTTTTTGTTTTTTTTTTTTTAATGCCCTGATAATCTGGGGCAAGCTTTCCTTCTTCCCTTTGGCCAAGGCATAGATTGTATTTCTCTTCCTGGTCCCCTTCACCAATGACATGGGCTTTGGGTGAGGGATTCCAGGCTTCTTTTAATCTCTTCCCCTCTTTTTAGTGGGGGTGCTGCTTTCTTTTTGCCCCTCTTTGTGACTCTTCTCACCCCTGGCCAGCACAGGGGTAGTACTGGGGCAATGACTTGACCTGTTCCCTCCTGCTTGTCGTTTTGGTTTTGCAACAAATTAGTCTTCACCAGCCTGGGAAACAAGAGTATCTATTCTGTTCGCAAACTTGGATTTTCCCTGCCCCTCCAGCACTGCTGCCACACCGCCAAGCTGGCCACGGCTGACGTTCTTAGATAGGCTTTGACGTGGTGAAAAGAGCAGTAATTTACCAGGATTGCTGAAACCTTCTGCTGCCAAACTTTAACGGGGAGACTCTGCACACAGAGATTCTGAACACACACACACACACACACACACACACACACACTCCAGCTCAAGTAGTTGCATTTTGGTGCTTTGGTTTGACCCAAGAATGTTAAGTAATGAAATGTTGCACTTAACGTTTGGCCCTTGTAAAGATGTGATGACCACAGACAAATCAAATCAGTGTAGAGGCTTTTACTAGGGTTCTTTAAGTCACAGGAGAGAAATCTCTTCAGTGAAGGTTCTGGGGAAGCAGAGCACACAGCAGATGAGGACCTCTCTTTGGCTTTGCATCCTGGCAAATCACTGCCTTTTCTGGTTTACTGTTTCGGACCACTAACTGCTGAAATGTGGATGCAAGCTTACATACAACAAACCCAGCGTGTCCTAAGTTTTATGAAAAAGTCAGTGTTTGTGTAAAAAAAAAAAAAAAGAAAGAAAAAAGAAAAAAAAGCAAAGGGGAAAAAAAAAGAGGAAAAGTAAAAATAAACACATTTTAAAGCAGCAGCTATCAAGTCAATGAACAATTGATGTTTCCATTAACTCTTTTGAGGAAAATATTAGTTGTAAGGATTTAACATCCTCTGTAATTAAAGTTTAACAGTATTCCATAAGCAGCCTTTTTATTGTATCAGACCATTGCCTGATTTTAATATAATAAAAAGTGTGCATTAATATTGGAAGACTTTAATTGTATTTATGTTTATAATTTTGTTGGCTTATGGAAATTCCTGATTTGTTGGAAGTATCTTCCTACAGATCACGTTTAGCTAACAGTATGTAAACTGGGGCGAAAGGCAATTGTCTTTATCCAGCTGCTGCTGCTGTGCCAAGTTGAATCTTTAGTTTGAGTTTAAACCTCAGTGTCTCACAGACTTGGCTGTTGGTAACGTTAGTTGATGCTGAGGAGCTGCAGAAATGAGTTTCTAGATTCATGGGCTGTCTGAAGGAGCTCTGTCCCTGCAGTGACCTGTCTGTGCTGTAGTTCTGGAGAAATCTAAATCCCCCATACAGCTGCATGTTACACTATCTGTCCAGTTCAAGGAGAACCTGAAAAGTTACCTGTTGTCCCTCAAGTAGTGAAGTGTAAAAAGATGAGCTGCTCTCCAAATCTGGATTAAAACAGAGCTGTGAAGTGTTGGCCTGTTCCAAGTGTGAAGCATCCCCACCTCAGAGGATTGCCCAAAGGTGCTTATGCACTCCAGCATCGTGGTGAAACAAGGTTCTTCAGGGTTAGGAATGACCTGTGAAACTCTGTGAAACTTGCTGCTGGCTTCTAGCCTGGAATACTGCTCCATCCTTTGGTAGCTTGGAGGTATCTGTGAAGACAATGCAACTGATCCTTTGTCAGCATCGTGTCTGTGTTTATTTCAGATAGCTTGGTACCTAAGCACTGTTCAATGGCAACCAGAGCAATGCTTGATAATTACAGCCTGCTGCTTCATTATCCCTGGTTTTCAGAGCTCTTGTAACAGTGCCCTTGCCCCGTTCAGGAGGATATGGTTGATGCATGTTTGGGGCCTCCCCCAACCTTCATACGTCCTGTAACAATTTTAAAACCATGAGACTGTTTTGCTTTGTTGGAGCATTCCACCCTGACCTGGTGCTCTGGCAGGAGCCACACTGGCAAGAGCTGTGTGCTGCCAGGATCTGTTGCACCAGGCTGGCTGCTGCTGTGTAAAAAATAGCTGTGAGATTCGCTGTCAGTGTTCTTAACCCAGGAGCTGCACTCTTTGAATACAGCAATGCTCTGCTGTGCTGCTGTTCCAATGCCATGGGCAGGATCTGCGTGAAAAAATGATGGCCTAAGTCAGCTGCTGTTGAATCTGCATCTTGTAGCTTTGTAGTGTGTGACCTGGGTAAGAGTGGAAGATACGAGTCACCCCACAGCCTGCTTGCTGGGTGATGCTTCAGAAGTGAGCTGGTGGAGCAAAATCATGTCTTGCCTGTGTTTATCCTAACCCTGGCAGTGTTTTGTTGGTCCCCAGTGACCCTCAGTTGATGTCCTGAGCCGCTGTCTCCTACGAGTTAAGGTATGAAATGGTAATGAATACGTGAATTTGCCATAAAATGAATGGTGCTGGTGGAGCAGGTGCTGCTGGAGGTGGCTGCTGCAGAGCTCAGGAAGGAGACGGCCATGTGGCTGGCCCTGAGTGTCAGCTGCAGAGGGTCTGTTGAGCCATCCTTGTACCAAACTTCCAGCAAAGCCCTCTGGGGCGGTGCTGGCCGTGGGTGTGGAGCAAGGTTTTGGCTGCAGTGTCAGTGTGAGGACGGTAGAGGGAGCCAGAAGGCTTCGCAAGGCTTGCCGCTGAGCCAGGTGCAGAAGCTGCTCCGCTTGAACGTTCAGCGCCCCGGGGCTGGGTGTCTGAATCAATTGCAGTTTAAACAGCCTGTTTATCAATACTTTCTCACTCCACAGGCATTAACTTGCTAGGGGGAGAACCAGCGCTGAAATGAGGTTTTTATTGTTAATAAAGACTAATTGTTGCTTGCTTCTTGCTTTGCTGTAATTAAGCTCTCTACCTGTGTACCTAGGGAGCCCAAGCGTAAGTATGCCTTCTTTTACAACTGCTTGCAATGCTCTGGATTTAAAGTTTGTATCTTCCACTACTATTAGAGTAATAACGTTCAAGCCAAAGAGTGCCACCAGCTGCTCCGTGGGAGGTTGGTGCTGTCTGTGGTTTCCCCTGGAGTCCT
The DNA here is from genome assembly GCA_013396835.1 of Psilopogon haemacephalus. Lineage (NCBI taxonomy): Eukaryota > Metazoa > Chordata > Aves > Piciformes > Megalaimidae > Psilopogon > Psilopogon haemacephalus. The sequence goes on along the minus strand of VWZI01003571.1, from coordinate 1,947,581 downwards.
GCAAGGACACAGAATAGGAACAGCCACCAGTGAGCATGGCCATGCCCATCAGTCCTGGGCAGAGAGCCTGAGCGAGAGGCAGCCTGCTCCCAGTGCTCTTGCTGCTGCTTTGGGCCGTGGTGCTGCAGCTTCTGTGGCACTACCAGGCAGATGTAGAGGAACTGCATTAGGCTTAATGAAGGAAACAAGCCCAACAGATGCAATGAGGCATACTCTGATTCCTGTGCTGCTCCCAGTGCTCTTGGTGCTGCTTTGGGCCGTGGTGCTGCAGCTTCTGTGGCACTTCAGGCAGATGTAGAGGAACAGCATTAGGCTTAATGAAAGAAACAAGCCTAATAGAGGTGCAGTGAGGCATGCTCTGACTCCTCTGCCAAAAACCAGCCTAGCAGTGTCTTGCCAGGGTTGTAGGAGCTATTTGTGGCTTGCTTTGCTGTTTGTGGGAACTGGCCATCAGGCATTTGTGGTTGGTGCTTTACCTACAGGGCAGTGTTTTCTACATCAAGACACAGCACAGTGAATTCAGTATTATTTTTTTCAAGCTGGCATCAGCTTCTACTGAAACAAGGGAGTTCCAGTTCTGCACATACCTGTAAATATGTGTGTGGTTCAGGCTCTACCTACTTTGAGCTGATAGAAGGTGAAGAGAATTTGATGGTGTTATTCCTAATATCTGATATTTTTTACATATTTTTTTATATCTAAGGAGCTTTTTTTTTTGATGGCTTAGGGCTTTCCTAAGTCACTGGAAATTGCCATGTTGCATTAATCCTTGGCTAGGGTGCTCTCCAGAAGCACAGTAACTTTGCTGTCGACTGAGATTCAGGTCCCTTAATAGCTTCTCCTTTTCTCTAGTCTTGCTGTAGCAGATTGCAGGAGAACGTGCTTAACTTTTAAGCTTGCAAAGAGCCCCAGCAAAGTCAAATTTAAGTTAGGCACATGCTTAAGTGCATTGTTGGACCACAGCCAGCACACTCAGCCTCTGCTAGGAAAGAGCCTTTCTTGAGCACCTTCTTCCTAGTCCTCCCTTCTTGGGGCTACGTCCTTGGTGTTTGTGCCTTTGCATTTTCCCTGCTGTCTCCCACATTTGTTGTAACAAAAAAGCAGAGAGCGGAAGATGACGTGGAAGATAAGGAGATAAGCTAGAATCTCATCCTTTGATATCTGTCAAGCATCTTGTTGCCTTTTTCATCTTTATCTCCTTTTAAATAAAGCCTACAAAGGGTTCTCAGAAACGTGGGTCCTGTCCTAATTTTCTGATTCTCGAGCCAGGTTGGTGGCTTTGCCCTGTAACATCTAGAAAGGCCTGTGGTACCTTGGTGGGTAATAGCAGTGGAGAAAATGTCAATGGTCTGTCTGAAAATCCTTTCCCCCTCTCTTTTGCACATCATGTATTCTTTATGTTGTTTTACTTCATGAGCTCTTTCTGCTCACCAAAGGGTGTTTCAGGATAGCTAAAGTTTATTTTGCTAAAACAAAGCAAGCAGGAGTTTTGGAGAGAAAAGGGAAGCAAACTTTTGAGCCATCTTCATAAAAAAGGATGAGTCCTTTTTCAGTCTTCCTATTGAGCTGCTTTAAACCCTCCCATTTGTCCTGGTAGCGGTCTCCAAATCTACAGAGAACAGGATTTTTGTGTGCCTTGTAGTGGAGGCTTTCTGGGGCAGATATGTGCTTATTTGTTGGTAGTAAGTGCAGGCAGAAAGAGGAGAGCAGAGGCGAGGCTGGAGGGCTGGTGGCACCGATCCCCTGCACCCAGACTGGGGCAGCATAATACGGAGATGTAGGTTTTGTGAGCTGGCAAACAGCTGCTTTCTGTCTTCTCGAGGAGGGGGGAGCAGATACAGCCACACACCTTCAGGAGTATTCCTGAAAATTTGGAGCAATATCTGATTGCAGCTCTTTGCAGTCACTGAGGCTGGGATGCTGTGCGAGTGGGATTGGGAGGCACACCAGCTGTGCGTGTCGTCCCGAAGCAGCACTTGAGAGACAGCCATAGCAGAGCAGAGCTCTCACTAAAGGTATCTGCCAAACTTCTGTCCCTCCAAAGAGACCTCTTAAATCCCTGGGCTACCAGATTAGATGCTGTCCAAGGTTAGCGGCCAGATGTTTCTCAGCTGTTTGGACTGGTTTCCAGCTGAGACCAAATGAGTGGCTATCCAACATGTAAGTATTAATATAAACATTTCAGAGGCCTTGCCTTGAGCGAGCCATTAAAAACTTCCCACGATGCTGTGAGCGCTGCTGGCTTCCTTGGAGAGCAGCAGTGTGCTGCGTACGGCGCTTGCATATCCTGAGCGGGTCAGGCGCGGGCTGCCACCTGCTCCTGCAGCGCTGGGGCCAGGCCTCCCCCTTGGTCGAGTGGCGCCAGAGCCGTGTGGTCCCTGGAATTTGATTATTTGTGTTAGCAGATAATTTAGGCCAGAAGGCTGAGAGTGTTCCCGTCCTTCCCTGGATGTCGTCATGCTTCCCAGCAGAACACAGTCCTGGGGCTTGGGTCTCTTCCCTTCCCCTCGCCCCACAAAGTACAACCGAAGCATTTCCGATGTCCGCCGGAGGGTCACTGTCCACTCGTTTTAAGCTTGGTTTTGTCTTGCGCAGGCCTGCCAGAAGGGGAGGGTTTCATTAAATCCAGCATGTAGAACCATGGTTTTAATTATTACTTGTATTAAAAAAAAAAAAAAACAAACCAAAAAAAAACCAGAATGAGGTTTTTGATGTGTGGTTCTTCTGAAGTGTGCCTAATGCCACCCAGGAGCTTTAGTCTTCGAACGTGAGCGATGAGAAATGACCCTCTCTGGTCTCCCACTGGTATGAAACAAGACCCTTCTAATGCTCTCTGTCATTTTCATCAGGTTTTAATGCCTTGGTTCTCCAAGGCCTGGCCTGTGCTATTCCTAAACTGAGTAGGATTTTACCCCAAAGCCAGGTCCTGCTGGAGGTGCAGGATGTTTATGTGCAGAGGCTGCTCCACAGATGAAAGCATGTTGGAGCTGGGTCCTGGGGGATGAGTGTGCACCGCAGGGCTGGTGCCTGCAGTGGTGCAGCAACTGACCTTGGTCTGCTTGCTTTTAAGTTGCTGTATCACAACCTATGAAGACATCGTGGCTCTGCCTGGGTTCCTCCTTGGTGTGAGTCACAGGAGCACAAGGAGGGTGTGCATGGCAGCAGTGTGTTTGTGCTCACCTGTCTTGGGGTGGCTTCGCTTCCCTCAACAGACCCTGCTCCTGATTACCTCTTTTCTGGGATCACTGCCAGAGCTGCTCAGGGTGAGATGCAGTGGAGAAGTTCACAGAATCAACAGAGTATATTTGGTTGGTAGAGACCTTCAAGATCATCTAGTCCAACCTTGGGCCCAGTTCACCTTACGGAAGTGGTTTTTTTCTTATGAACAGTTTGGAATCATAGGTGTTAGGGGCAAAAAGGGGATGATTTAACAAAATCACTTCAGGTATTTAGGCTGGAAGATTTGGTGTAACATGGAGCTTCATCCAGCACCTGGCAGCTTCAGTGGAGACAGGCAATGTGCCCAAATGCTCGCTGAAATATGAAGCCCCAAAACAGCTTATTTATAGCTCTGGTTCAAAAGCCCCAAAATATCACCATGGGAGATGTCTGCTGCATTGGGCACTGAGTAGGAGATCCTGAAATTGAGTGCCATAATTTCGCTTACTGACAGCCCAAACACCCAAACCTGAGAAAGTCAGGGCAGCCTTTGCTTCTTGCTTGTCAAACCCCTCCCTGTTACTCTGGAGCCATAGGGGAGAAGGGATCTTAATGAAGAGAGTGTGTTCCCCTCAGGAAGGCAGCATTCCCACCAAGAGTGTTCCTCTTGGGAATTCAGTGTTTCCCTCAGGAAGACAGTGTTTCCCTCAGGAAGGCAGTATTCCCCCTAGGAAAGCAGTATTCCCTCTAGGAAGGCAGTGTTTCCCTCAGGAAGGCAGCATTCCCAACAGGAAAGCAATGTTCCCCTGGGGAATGCAGCATTCCCATCAGCTGCTCTTGCCTGGGGAGGCACCATCCTGCCTCTCCCTGTCAGGATTCATGTTGCTTGCACAGTCTGTCTGTGATCCAGAAGTTGGATCCATCCATCTGACAGCCTCATCACATTCCTACCTGGATATATAATTGCCTGTAACAATAATAAAGTTTGGGAAATAAGGCTTTTGAGCCAGCTTCTCAGAAAGTGGTGTTCGATCAGTTCCCATGCTGTGGTTTAGATTAATTATTTCTCTTTGCAAGCAATGAAATTTTGTAAGGCAGAAATGTGCTGTTGTAACCCATAATTTTCCAGGGTTTGGGCTGGAATGACTGTGATAAGCCCCACGTATGGCTTTTATTGTACAATCCGCAGTCACGCTGCTCCTAAGTGAAATCCAAGCCCAGAGACTGCTGTTTCTATCCTTTTCATGTTGGTTTTTCCCCCTCTCTGCTCCCACATTGTTCACGACCTGCCCATGAGCCAGCTCCTTTCTGTGCCTTGTGTTTCAGAGGGTTTACAGGCTGCCCAGAGGAGTTCTGGGCTCTGGGCATGATCTTGGGCTCTAGGTGAAGCTGCTTTAGCAAAGAGTCTGGAGGAGATGATCTCCAGAGGTCCCCTACCCTTCTGTGATTCTGATTTTGTGAGACACATACAACCCCGAGCAGGGCAGTGTCATGGGGTCAGGGACATGAGGATTGTGCTGGCACTCAGCTGAGGGCTCGGTGGACAGGGCAGTTTTTGCCACAGGAGGTTGCCTTGTCCTTCTGTCTGTCTGCTGGCAGCACATCTGAGCTGGGGATCTCCTATATCATTTCTTGTGCAGCAGTTCACCCCAACCAGAGGCTGCCAAGGTAAGCTGAACCCGGTGGTGGCCAGACTGAGGGTGAACTGCATGAGTTCATTCAGCATTCGTGACCTGGCACCGGTCTGGGCTGTGCTGCACTGGCAGCTGCCTGGGCTCTGCCCGGCTGTGGGTGCTTGCTGCTCGCCACTGCTGGCTGTCAGGCACCACACTTGCACCCCTTGGAGGGAGCAGACATGTGCTGGCACTAAGCCTGCTCAGAGTCCAGGAGTGGTCGGATCTGAGGCTGAGAATTGGATCCATTTGTCTTCCCATTCCAGGCAGCTCAGCACCCCCAGCTGGGAAAAGGATGCAGTTTGGTTGAAGAGAGAAAAACGAGAAGTTATTTTCCCTGTCTCTAGCACAGACAACATTCCTGCGAGTGGGAATTGTCAGCCCTGGATGCTGGAATGGGTGTTTTCAATCATGCCATTTCCTTGTATTTCTTGCNTTTTTTTTACCTGTTTCGATTTATTTTTAATGGCCCTGACACCCTTGTTTGTAATAATAAATAGCCAACGTGTGGACACAATGCGACTGTTTCAGGTTCAAGTGTTTTTAATAACCTTGCAGCAAGAAGGAGACCCGAGCTGAAATCTGGAGAACCTGATGAAGACTCTCTGCTGCTGCCATGAAATACGATTTGGGAGCTGCTGCTGTGCAAACAGCCCCGGACAGTGATCGCTTCACCGCCTTGACTCCCAGCCAGGCTTTTTAGACAAGACTCCCCTTTGTATCACTCCAAACCCTGACGTCCAAGCGGTGTTTTTGTCTTCTAGACATGACCTGATTTAAGCAGAGGACAGAGAAGCGGGTAGATGAAGAGATGTTTTCATTGTTGTTATTTACCTGTGCCTCTGCAGCCCTCCTCAGTGCATGCCCTGTCCAGAGCTGGGTAATTCCCAGCTGGGATGCTGCAGAAGGGCATGGCAAAGGGAAAAAGTGACAATAGGCATTGTGAGGCCTCCCTCCCCTTAATTAACTGAAAGCTTATTAGCTATTTTGAGTGGTTTAACAACTTGGAGGGAGTCATCTTTTGCCAAGAGCAATCACCAGGCGGGTGCTGGCAGCTAAGGCAGGCTCCTCCTGCCTGCCCTTCGAGGTACAAATGCAGGGCTTGGCTGCTGGAAAAATGCTGCTATGGGTTAGAGGCAGGTATCAGCCTCTCAGGAAGACAAGGATTTGGTTTTGGAGTACCACAGGATGCTAATGCAGCCCTCGGGGATCCCTGGCCGGTGGCCCCCCTCTGGCGGGGCTGCGAGGTGGCAGAGGTTAGTGGGGGCTCAGTGGGCAGAGAAGGGGCTGAGCAGGTGTGGTACCTGTGTCCCGGGGTTAGGAGTCATTCCAGGAGCCCGGGGGGGTCCCCTGTGGTCCCAACCCCAGCAGCTTGTCTTATGTCCCTCCTTCATGTCTGTAGGGTGTGTGTTGTGGGTTCCCTGCCTGCACAGGGGCAAGTCTGAACTTCCCTGCTTGCTTGTGGTGCTCTCCATAGCCACTGGGCAGAGTCCTGCCCAGATCTCCTCCCAGTCACCTGTCCCCATAAGGAGGTGTGAGGAAGTGAAGCCTCCTTGGTTGTGCCCTTGCAGAGCTCCACAAAGCTTCCTTTGCAGGAAGTCCCCAAAGCTTCCCTTCAGGAAAGACTCCTTTCCTTCAACCTAGAAGCTCTACCATGGGATTTTACCCTGATTTCCTCCTCCTGCATCCCTGACATCTCTCCTGGGGATGTACATAGAGGGCAGCTCTGGTCACACCACACTGTCCTCTGCTTTGCCATCAAGCCATGCTTTCCTGGACAGTTTGGGGACAGGGTCACATCTTACACCTGACAGGACTTAGGGGAGAAAGTGTGGTGATGGTGAGCAGTGGCTCCTGCACTGTGGCTGACAGAGGTGATGGATCCCAGCAGGGAGGGAAGGATAGGACACCCCAGTGTGGCCCAGTATGCCACAGTGGCGGGGAAGAAAGGGGAGTGTGTGGAGCCAGGGTCCTGCTGTGCTGGGGGATCACCTATAAATTATCATCCTTGTTAGCAGAGATAGAACATGTCCAAGTACCCCTGTGCTGGAGCAGTCCCTGCATCCTCTGGCACCGGGGTGGCCCAGGCCTGGGTAGCACCTGGGAGCAGCTCCCAGATGCAGGCACCAGGCTTCGCATGTCCTCAGCTAGAGCTAGGAGCTGGCAAATCCTCTCTTTGCACCCTTTGCTGCCCTGTCCCAAGGCAGGGCCAGGCTCAGCTCTTTGTCCTTACAGGGTCTTCTGCCCTATTTATCTTCCCCAAATGACATCTTCCCTCCCCACCCCATGCAACACCCCCCCGAAAAATAATAAACGGCAGCAGGCTCTGTAAACAGAGCCTATCTCCAAAGCTGCTTGAAATGTAGACAGGCTCAAGTGAATTAGTTCAGCGAGGACTTAATTGCCGTCCTGTCTGTCAGCGTGCGGCGCTGAGGGTTAGCAGGGGAGAGCTGTGGCAGGGAGATAGATTGGGGTCCTGTGCCGGGGTGGCAGCTGGGGTCACTGCTCCAGAAACCACGTCCCGGCATGACCCCCACTGAGATAAGCAGACTCTGCACCATCCCCATCGCTGTCTCATCCTGCTGCACTGACCCTCCCTGGCCTCCCCTGAAGTCAAGCCTGGAATGAAAATCCTGTGAGAAGGGTCTGGGTTTGCAAAAAAAAAAAAAGACCTCTCATCCCTTCCCCACACCAGCCGAGGGGCTTTGGCCTTGCTGAGGTGCAGGGCTGCTGGTCCCCATGGGCTGCAGAGGCTGCTGATGGCAACATCATGTGTCCCCAAAGCACCAGGCACTGCAGAGGAGCTTTCTCCACCGAGCAGGAAGATATCCTAGGCTGGAGAAATTCCTCCAATGATATACAAGAGGAGCAAAATATGAATCCCCCTTTCCCTTTCCGAGCAGAAGCAGAAGCAGAAGCAGAAGCAGAGCTGTATCACTCATGCGCTGCAGAGCAATCCCCACAACGCCAGGGCTGCATCCCTTTCACACGCTGCTGGAGCCAGCACCAGCGAAGCTGGTGGGCAAAGATGCTGGAAAAAAAGTCAAGGATAAGCAGCCCCCTGCTTAGGGCTTTCAGAAGGGGAAGGCAGGAGACTTCCCAGGGAGAGCGGATGGGGGCCCAGGCGGGTAACCAGGGAGGGGGAAGCACCTCGGGGTACGGTGCAAATGGGGTGTTGGTGCAGGGAGCTGCCACCTCGCTGCGGGGGAACTGGGCTTTGGTGAAGGCAGCCGTCAGCAGGGCGTCTGGCCGGGCTCTTCCCCACCTCCCCAGTAATTAAACAGCAGCCTCTTATGCATGTGGAAAAGGAAGGAGAACAAGAAAAAAAAAAAAAAAAAAAAAAAAAAAAAAAAAAAAAAAAGATCAGCAGGCCCGAGCCCTGAGATTACTGTTTACCCCCTCGAGGAGCACAGAAGTATATTGTCCATTTAATAGAAGCCTATAAATCACTGAAAAACATTTATAAAATAATTGAAGGTAATGGGAACCATTTGTTTAAATAACATCACGTTCATGCCCCAGAGGTGCAATAAAAGTTAGATTAATTGATAGGATTTTATATCTCACTGTGAAAAAACCAAGCCACATTCTAGACACCGACAGTTTGGGAAAGCTGCAAATTCATCAGGCACCCAGCTACTATCAAAATAGTCCCTTCCATGCGAAGAGGCACATTTATATGACCCTGAAGGGTTTTGGGATGAGAACTATTTACTTAAACTGTGAAGTGAACTAGCCAGTGTGAGATCCTGACCCAGATTGGTGGCTTTTTTTTTCTTTTTTTTTTCCCCTTCCTCTTCTATCTGCTGGTTTTTGGTTTTGTTGGTTTTTTTTTTCCCTCTCCGTTATGATAAAAAGCAAATAAATATCTCCAAACCAAAGGCTCATTTCTAATCCAGAGCTAAAGTGTCCCGCGTCCATCTGTGCCCATGAGAACAGCACCTCGGAGGCACCGGGTGAGGAGGCTGCAGCAGGGAGGCAGCTCAGCTGCCCTGTCCTCAGCTGCTCACCCCAAATCTCACCGGGTCCCTGCCAGCTCCCATGCCAGTCTCCTGGCCATGGCAGGGTTTGCTCTGTTCAGGCTCCTCTCTGCTGCCAGCCAAGGCCAGCAGCAAGCTGCTTTCAGGTTGTCAACTGCCTCCACCCCCTTCCTTTTCCCCCTATAACTGTGTTTTGTGGTTTACTCAGTTGAAGGGCAGAAAAATGGAACAAAACATGGGTTTTGGCAAAAGGGCAGCTGGTGAGGCAATGGGAGCTGCAGATGGGCAGGGACTCCCCAGCCCTGCAGACACTTGGGTTCTCCTGCTGCCGACAACCTGCTCCAGTTTTGCCTTGGGTTTCCCCAAGATCCTTCTTTCCCCTCCTTTCAGCAACTCTTTCATGTGTGGGAGATGGAGGCCAACACCAAGCCTGGGTTCTGCCATGCAAGACGGTGCCAGAAGGGACTAGCACCCCCTGGGCCACCCGATCATCCTGCAGCCCCATGGCTATTCCAGTGCCACCCCCACCACAGGGACTTTGTTTTTTCTCAAAACACCCTTCAAGGGCTCATCTCTGCAACACCTCCATCGAACCCCACTGTAGAGGTGGACCCACAAACGGGGTGGGTGGCACAGTGAGGACACACTCTGAAGCATTTCCAGGAGGCCCATCCCTGGGGAAGGGCTGGCTCCCAGCTGCCCAGGCCAGGCAGCCACGCCGAGCCCGGGCGCGCGGTGCAGCCGAGCTGCGCATCGGCTTTTGATAAAGGCTCCCTGTCAAACAAGGGCTGAATAAATCATGATGTGTTACCAAGACGCATTACAGCTTTTAAAACAACCACCATGGCATTCTACCCCACGGACTGATGAGTCTGGGGATGCCAGATCCCTGGCGCTCCGCAGCCTTGCTGGAGCCAGCTCACATCTGGAGTGCAGTAAACGTACCCAGAAGCAAGAAAGCAGCTCTGTAAGGGTCAGGAGTACAGAGAGCGGCTGCTGACTCCAGGCGCCACCCCAAAACCCACATGCATTTCCTTGTGTAAACACATGTGGCCAAAAGGCAGCCATGGTCACCTTTCTCCAACGTGAGCCCTATAAAACCGCCAGCAAAGTGAGGAACAATGTCACTATTATTGTTTTAGAGGAATTCCTCCGAAGCAGAAAAGCATAGCCGGGCTGCCGACAAGGGTGTCTTTAAAAGCAGGGCTGACAATTGACTCCAGAGCTGAGGGGAAGAGAAAAAAAAAAAAAAATCCCCCTGGGGTTGATCATTTGCAGTTGTTGGAGGCTTCCAGAGCTGCCCATTAACCTGCTGGGCACTGCAGCCCCAGAGGCGCAGATGCGCACACGCATCCCTCCCATGCTCCTCACCCCACTGGGGCGGCTATGGGGGCCCAGGCAGCCCACCCTGAGGATGGGGTGCTTTGGGGACAAGCCCCAAGGGAGACCAGGGTGCTGGGTTTGGATGCTGGTGGAAAGTGTCCCTGAAGATCCTTATGCCTTAAGCAGTGCCCAGCAATTGGACCTGCTAAGAGCTAAGCATGCTCAGAGACCGCTCCCGTGCCTGTCGTGGGTTTATTGCCCATGGAAGAGGATTTCTGCCCCTCACCCCATATCAGATGTGGCTGCAGCCCTGCTGATGCAATCAGAGCTCCCAGGACTGGCATTCTTCAGGGTGAGAGCTTACCATATCCAGAAAAGAAAACCACTGGTACCTTCGCAAGAGGGCAAACCAGAGCAAATATTTGGGATCCTGGCACTGCTTTCTCTCGGGGGGTCCATGGCCATTTGGATCATGACCTTATAGCTGTTTCTTTCTGGAGATTTATTGCCCAGCAGCAAAGCCAGATATGGGCTGCCAGAAGCAGCAGGAGTGATAACCTGGGGCCAGATCCTGCCTGTAAATCAGGAATTGCAGTCTAGAGCTCAGACCGTGGCCACTGGGTATGGATACCCTCGGCACTGCCTGGGGAGGGCTGGCAGCTGGCAGTGGGTGCCGGGCACCTGCCAGGGGTCTCTAACCTCCACCCAGAGCCCCAGCTGAACAGTGCCCCAGCACCAGTGATACTGGGGGAGTCCCTGCAGCAGGGCAGGGCGGGGCAGGACAGGAGGGGTTTGGGGACAGGGTGGAGAAAAGGTTATGAATATGTATCAAGGCTGGAGACCTGCAGATAGGGCAAGTCCCCACGCTTAACACCTGATTGGGATGACCTTGCTGCGGGATAAGTGCCTCTCCTTCAATGAACAGAAATGGGCACCTGAATGTCAGTGATAAGCCCATCAAACAGTTAAGTGTGTTAGAGGCTGTACAAATGCCCTGGAGAAGAAGTTTCTCCAGTGAGTCAAGGTCCCAAAACCTTTCTTTGGGGAGCTTATCTTATCAGGCATGGATGGGATGCAGCTCGCTGGTGAGGAAACGGGGCCAGCTCAGCCTGAGTAATGGGGCTCTGAGCAAAAGCATTGCAAAACTAAAGGTGCTTTGTAAAAGTTCTGACATCGCAGACAGAGGGGTGAGGAGAGAGGAAGAGGAGGCTTAGTCACGTTGGCCATCACCCAAAACCGTGGTGCTTCTCCAGGGCAAGATCTTTAATGTCCTTTCTAGGACAAAGCTTTACGTCTGCCTTCCCCCCCTTTCTCTGTGAGAGCAACCTGAAGGCTGTTCCCAGCCAAATCCACTCCTTAATTCCCTCCTTTGGAGGCTGGGGCCAGCAAAAGGGATGCTGCCAGCATCCCGAGGAACTGAGAAGCCACATTTCCCCCCAGGGCCACCGAATGAGGAGTGCTGGTGAGGCCGGAGGGGTCCTTCAGCCGCTGGCCCCAGTGATGCTGGGCTTCCCAGGGACACCTCCAGCAACGGCATGGCCTCTGCCCTCTGGGAGGAGGCATCGGCCGTGGGAGGATGAGCTGTCGGGAGCCACCGAGACAGCAGTGAGTGTGATCCTGAGTGAAAACAAACCAGCTGGCCAGCCAGCTCCTGCCTGCAGCTGAGCCTGAGCCTGAGCCTCAGCACAGCCCGAAAAGCCCCTGCGGTCCTTTGGGTCCCCTCACCAGCAGGAGCCAGGCGCATGGGAACCCAAAAGCCAGAGCAAATAACATGCACACGCTGGCCAAGTTTATTAAGCGGCTAGAATTCCCAGGAAAGAGGAGTATCAGCGTTCAGGGCACAAATACCCCAAACTGTCCCCAACAGCAGGAATATTGGCATGGAACCATGATGCCTTCCCTGGTCCTCCTTTCACCCTGTGTTGATGGAGGTCCTGAATTTCCAACTGCTTGGGAAATTCTTCCCAGGGTAAGCACCAGCATTAAATTAAAACCTCCTTGGAGCCTTCCCCGGCAAGCCAGCATTTGTCCCAGCTGATTCTGAGCATGCCCATGTGCAGAGAGGCGCCGTTGGGAATGCCTCAAGTATGGTCCCTATAAGTGCACACTGGGCAGGATTCCTGGGGGCTGGAGGGATGGGAAGCCTCCGAGCTGCGGGAAGCCTTTGGTTTCTGCTTGATGCTTGCGTAAAAACCCGGGGACACACATGCTGGGTCAATTTCTCTTCTGGGAGGAGGGAAACAAGGAGGAAACTGGTGATTTACTTCATGCAGATGGTATGAAATTGAGGGAATGGCTCTGCCCCCTTCTAGAGCAGCATGACCACGCTCTGATCTCAGGGTAGGTGACCAGCATAGAGTGACTCAACGCTGAGTGGAGATGGTGGTGGGCAGGTGTAGGACCTCAGTGCTTGTTCTCCGTATGGGCTTGCAAGGCTTAAAGCACCTATGGAGTCTTCCCAGGCAGCACCTATAGGAAACAAGATGATTATTGTCATTCCCTTCATTTCTTGCATTTTGGAAAAGTAACTGCCCTTAGGATGGGGATTTAGAGGAGGCTGTGACAAAGCTGTCAGTGTTTGCTGCTGGGCTTCTGCTGAGGTGGAAAAAAGGGAACTTTTTAGTGTGGCTTTCTCATAGTTAATAACAAAATAAGAAGATGTGACTGTAGCCATGGAGGGAGGAAGGAAGTGCCACAAATGATTGATGATTCTTTGGGCTCCTTTTTGAAATATGGTCAAAGCCATTGGGTGGGAAACATTTGGGGCCACCTGCCACCTGCTTGCTGTTTGCTGGGGACTCAGGGCTGGCGCAGGGGGGTCAGAATCTTGTCCCCAGATGTCCTCTGAGATTCCTTCTTTGTGATGGCTCAGTTCAGGCAACATTTGGCAATCTTCTGTGATGCCCACAGAGCTCAAGCCCGCCATGTGCTATGGGACCTGCACATCAGGGGCTTTCCCAGGGCTGGGAGAGCTTCTTCTGCAAGCGTATAGCATGAAGACCCACATCATGACCTGCCTTCATGAATGCAGTTTTGGGGAGGGTCCAAGAGCAGGTCACAGGTGAGCCTTGCCAACAGAACCACCCTTTTTTCTTCATCATCATCCTGGGAACACCCAGGCAACACTGAATCCTCACTGTGGTGGGACACAAGTGTGAAGGAACTGAAGCCCAGCTCTGGGGGACACAGCCCTCCAGCTCTATGGGGCCTGGCCTGTCCCCAGTGCACAGACCTGCTGCATCACCTCCCTCTGAACACCGCCAGCATCGCAGCCTGCCTCTCTTTGTAGTGCTATTTTTAACCACCAAGGAGAACTCCCACCTCAGTCTGCTGGAAACGTGGCATGTGTGTGTCCCCCCCGCTGCCCGCAGCAGCCAAGAGCCCTGATCATTTTCAAACCCGACGGAGTTAGCTTTAGATATAAAACCAAACAAGCAAACTGAAAGGGGCTTGTTGTGTTAAAAAAGTTCCTCCGAATTAGTTCTATCTGGCTCGTGATCCCTTTTTGATTGAATAGTTAATAGCAGCCAGGTGCAGGCAGCGAGGGACGCTGGCTCACGCCCCTGGAAGCAGCCTGGGAAGGCGAGCGGTGGGGCAGGACTCGGGCGGCTCGGCTCGGTGTGTGGGCTGCTGCTGCTGCCCTTCCTCTGCCTCCTCCCCGTTCATCCGTGGGGATCGCAGCCTTTGTTCCCTTCCCTCGGCACGGGAGATGCGCACACGTGTGTCTGGCTGGGCACAGGCGGCAGCGTGGGCACTGTGTGCCAGCACACGTGGGCAGGTCACACACACACACACACACACACACACACAGCACACGTTAATAATGCCTCTGCATGGGCACAAACAGCTCCTCGGTGGCAGCTGCCAGCACAGGCTCTCTGCACTCAGCCAAGGGTGGCAGAGGCATTCCCAGGCCTCCTGCAGCACCACAGTCACGTGGCGCTCCCAGACATTTTTCCATCTTGGCACTTCCGAACCTGTCTGCTGGTGCTTGAGCCCATTTCCATCCCCAGGAGTGTGTCTGTGCGTGCGTGTGTCTGTGTCTGTGTCTGTGTCTCTGTGTGTGTCTCTCTCTGTGTGTCTGTGTCTGTGTCTCTATGTCTCTGTGTGTGTGTCTGTCTGTGTCTGTGTGTGTGTGTGTGTGTGCGCCTCTGTGTGTCTCTGTGTCTGTCTGTGTGTGTGCGCCTCTGTGTGTCTCTGTGTGTGTCTGTGTCTGTGTGTGTGTGTGCCTCTGTGTGTCTGTGTGTCTTTCTGTGTGTATGTCTGTGTGTGTGTGTGTGTGTGTGTGCAGCTTGACTGTATTAATTTTAGAAACACGCTGCCTCCGCAGACAATAATAAAAAGTGGATGCCAGGGAGAGAGACTGTCCAGAAACTACCAAGCCAGCGACACTGCTCTTCTGGAGGATGACATGACCCTGAAAGCATGAAGCCCAGGCATGAGGGCTCCTGAAGGTGTTAAAATTAGCCTCTTGTGCCCAGCCCCAAGTCAGGACGCTGCAGTGCTGAGCACTCCTTGGTCCCCATCCCCATGCCAGACCTTGGGAGCAACACTGCTGAGCAGCAAAAGTGCTGCAAGCTGAAGGTGCCCAAGATGCCTCTGGCTTGGTGTGTCCTTGGGAGTCTCTTTCTATACAATGTTTTTCGTTTGTTTGTTTGTAATCCTCCACATCCATTTCTTTTCCCTCAAGTGATGCAGCTTCCACCCAGCAGTGGTCTGGAGAAAGATCTACAGCGTGTCAGTTCCAATTAGAACTCCTGTAGTGTTGGCTGTAGCCTGCCTGGATACTTGATTTATTGAACTCCTAAATCCTCCAAAGAAACTCGATGATTTTATACGAACAATTCCCCTACGGCTGAAAATACAGCATGTGCCAGAGCACTTTCTAGGTGTAGGCATCCAGAAAGTTGTTAGTGCCAATGGAAGAAATTGTTACGGGCTCCTAAAATCTGCAGCAAACCCTTTATGCACTGCAGGGGTATGGACCAGGCATACACATGTGCTCTAGCTCCTTTCCTGGGCTGCAGAGATCAGGATAGGGCTGGTCCCAGTGCTACTGGGATGAGGAGGGGGTATTTTGTTGCCTTCTGTGGGCAGTGGAGGCCAGAAGAGAGCTGGCCTGGTGTGCAGCTGGTGTGGCACAGAGAGAGGAGATGTCAGCTAGCAAAAAAGGTGGCCAGCCAAAATCAACCTGTCAAAACATTTCAAAGATCTGCTCTGGGGCAAAATGTGTTTGCACCAGCTCAGCACTTTGCATTGTGCAGTGGCAGTGCTTTGGAAGCACTGAAGCCACATTTCCTTGATCACTGGCACAGAACTCCAGTTCTGCACTTGGGAAGGGGGCTGGTGACACTTCTGAACTACAGAAAGGGTGACAAGAGTCAAGGGGAGAAGGCACTGTCCCAGAGCCAAGCCATCCTCTATTACCCCAAGGTTTCAGGTGTGTGCAAAGGGCTGCAGGAAAAAAAAAAAAATCAGCAAAAGGCCTGTTCCTTGTCCTGGAGGGGAAGTGTTTGTAGGATTAGAGCATATTTAGACATGGCAGCAATGGGATTCCTAAACAAAGGGCCGGGGGAGGCAAGCCCCTGCACTGCTGCCACTGGTTCCCACCACAGAGGGTTTCCAGATTCGCTGCCTACCTGACTGTGGGAGTAAAGCTGTCCAGACCCACCGCCCCGTGCTCACCACTTCCATTTTAGGAGGTGGTGAAAACAGGGTTAGGCATTTCAAACCCTCTGCTTTCTTACTGACGTGGATGAGGTGGGCTGGGGGGGTTGGAAGTGTGCTGCTACCATGCTGCCTGCTGCTGGTGGGCAGGACCCAGCCTGGTTCCCCACTGCTTCTGGGTGTGCATCCACTGCCCTGCACGCCAGCGACCTTGGCTGCTGCTTCCTACACCAGGGTCCCCTCCCCAACCTCGAGCACCACTGCAATGGCCACACTGGCCCAAGTTCCAGCACCTACACAGGCAAAGTCCCCCAGTCCCAGTTTTCATTGGTGCCAGGGCCCTTTGCCTGCCACTGTTTTGTCCTGGTCATGGGATGAAGACTTTTTCCATCAACAGCCACAAAATAAATTGGACTTAAATGCTAAACTACACCATGGCAAGCAATGGATACTGATTTACATTGGGATTTTGTAATTAGCAGTGGGGGGGCTGTTTCCTACAGCAGAAATCAGGGCAGGCTGAATAAAGGTGTCAGTGTGAGCTGTGCAAGCAGGGCCAAGCCTGGGCTAATTAAGCTTTGGCCTGAGTTTGGGAAATAAAGATACATGATGCCAGATTGTCCCTGTGGAGTGAGGAGGGGATGCTGCCAAGGATTTTGGATGTTTGAGCTGGAGAGAGTGGACTACAACACTGGAACAGAAGGGATGGTGGACCACCTCCTTGGAACTTTGGTCCTTGGAAACCTCCCTCTGGGCAGGGTCCTTGGAAACCTCCCTCCTTCCTCCCACCTTGTTCTGTTTGGCCTCAGCTCAGTCGTGGTGCACGTGCAGGGACGCAGGCATGCGTGGGGAGAGTGGCTCGCAGTGAGCAGGAGCAGATGCAGGGAGGCACATGTGCTGGGCTTGGCTTGCAGCAGCACTACATATGCAGGTTTTTTTATTTACACCCACAATGACTGTAGAATCTCTGGCCAAAACTTCACGTCCTGTATGGGAAGATTTGGCCCGTGGAGAGACGTTAACTTGAAGGCGAGTGGGAAATATGAAAGGGCCCTCTATGTGCAGAGCAATTTTGTCTCCAACACACAGCCGTGGTTTTTCCATCTCTCCGGGTTTCATCTCAGAGATGTTCCTTGCCTGAGCTGCAGTGAGTGATGCTGCCTGCAGCCGGGCAGCTGTGTCTGGGCTGAGATGATGGCACTGCACCAATGTCAATGCCACCGAGCTGTGCTCCCACTGATGCCGGTGCCACTGAGCCATGCTCCCATTAACGCCAGCCCTGCAGAGCTCTCCTCCCACTGCTGTGACGCTCATTCACAGGGGGTTAGAGCGAGAAAGGGAGAGGATTCATTGGAGGCATGGCTGTGCAAAGACAAAGGATGGGACCTGTGCTGTTTGGCTTTTCAGCCTTGTGATGCTGAGCACTCATTTGGGAGCACTGCCACATTCCGTGACTGGAGGCGAGGGAGCTGGGCTGCATCTGAGTGGTCCTGGTAGACCAGCTGGACTCCAGTCACCCAGGGAACACCCTAGGATGCCAGGCTCTCTTTTGGCCCTGGAAACATAGGGTGCAGGGACCATCAGGCCACTCTGCCAGTTTGGGACTACATTTCCTCCGGAGTTAATGAAAAATTGAAAAAAATGCATCTCGCTGCAAAACTCAGAAGCATAAATGGGGGTGGGTAGGATGATGAAAGAGATCGCTGATGTGCAATCGATCTGCTGACTCAGCCTCTTCTCCGGAGAATCCTTTGGCTACAGAGCCGCGGAGCTCTTGGGAGCCTGCTGGTGGCCCTGCCAAGCAGCAAGCAGCGAGGGGACCATCCTGGTCCTGATGTGAGGCAGACACCACTTTCACACATGTAGCGAAGATGTGGGTCCTCGGCGCAGGCGGCTGCACCCACTCCTGCCCTGCAAAACTTAATTGTTTTCTGCAAAGGAAAAAAAAAAATAATAAAATCATTTGGGGAATAGATGGAAAAAGGAGATAGCGTCAGGCAGTCATGGCCTGTTCTCCACCTGTTGTTATTTTGGTCTGGCCCAATCAACCTGCTAGCCAGGCTGGAGCCAGAGACCATCTGGAAAAACTGCCGTGTTTATAAAACTGACATGGAGCAGCACCCCAGGGCCCTGACCTCCCACACAAATCTGGAAATGATTAAAATGGCCCTGGCTGCCTTCGCTGCAGAGAGCTGCCTGCGGAGAGCAGCCCACCGACCGCATTTGGAGTTCTCATCAGTGGGGCTGGGAACGTGCACCCTCCTCCCAGCACCCTGCCAGCTCTGCACAGCCTGCCTGTCATGCCCCCCCTGCCAGCTCTCACCACCCCTGCCAGTTCCACACACCCTGCACACCCTGCACATCCACACCGGCACACACTGCACACTTCACCAGCCCTGCACATCCACATCAGCCCTGCCAGCCCTGCACATCCAGCACACACTGCACCCTTCACCAGCCCTGCCAGNCACATCCAGCACACACTGCACACTTCACCAGCCCTGCCAGCCCTGCACATCCAGTACATCTAACCAGCCCTGCACACCTCACCAGCCCTGCCCACCCTGCACATCCACACCAGCCCTGCACATCCACACCAGCCCTGCACATCCAGCACACACGGCACACTTCACCATCCCTGCACATCCACATCAGCCCTTCACCAGCCCTGCACATACTGCACACTTCACCAGCCCTGCCAGGCCAGCACATTCAGAACACACTGCACACCTCACCGGCCCTGCCAGCCCTGCCCACCCTGCACATCCACACCAGCTCTGCACATCCAGCACACACTGCACACTTCACCAGCCCTGCCAGCCCTGCACATCCAGTACATCTAACCAGCCCTGCACACCTCACCAGCCCTGCCCACCCTGCACATCCACACCAGCCCTGCACATCCAGCATACACTACACACCTCACCAGCCCTGCATACCCTGCACATCCACACCAGCCCTTCACACCCTGCAGGAGCTGGCAAAAGAGCCACAGTGCCAAAGGCAGCGGGTGCGACCCTGACAAGCTGGCTGTATGCTGTGTGCTGTGGGCTCCGTGCACACACACAGATGAATGGCTGCCCAGCTCCAAGTCGCTGCTGTGGGACCTGAGCCATGTCCAGTTCTTCCCCATGAGCTAAAAGGCTCTAGTAGGGTTTTTGTATTGGACCTCAGCTTTGGAAAAACCCCTCCCCAAAGGGCTGCCCTCCCTTCCATACTGCTCTCAAAACGCTGACCTCCAGGAAGTCACTTATCAAAGCAGCTTCTGTGTCCTCCATGTGGCAAAGGGTATGTGACACCACGGCCAAAATTCAAGCCACATTGGACCTTGCTGACCTGTGCTGGCCAGGGGACATTTGGCTGGTTTCAGCTTTGCCTCGCCTGCTGGGCAGTGGTTTAATTAGAGAGGTGTGAATAATGAATTATCTGTGACTCCAAGCCATCCATGGAAAATTCAAATCAACCTGCTTTTAGTTTACAAGATGTCAGCAAACTATCTGCCAAGAGAAAGCAGGGGGAGAAAGAAAAGCCAGACTGCAGCTTGGTGGGGGCCGAAGCGTGGGCAGAGACTGAAGAGCAGGAGGTGATGCTGTGTGGTGCAGCCCCAAGCCAAGTCCACACTGGCTGCTGGCGTAGAGGGAAAAGAGATGTTCAGCCCCTTGGCATGTGAGCCAGGGCTGGAGCTGCTGGATGCTCCCCACAGCCCCATCACTCCCCTCTGGTGGGTAGGTAGGGGTGATGAGTGCAGGCAGGGACAACAGGTTCTTCTTAAGGGGGGGGGTCCCTCTCCCTGAGTCCCCTTCCAGCTCCCATGGGAGCAGATGAAGCACTGGTCCCAGCACAGAGATAATGCCAGCTCATGTAGTCCTGGAGGTCCTTGTGTGGAAGGGTGCAGCTGGCACCTTGGTAAGTCAGGGAGCAAGGGCAGGGGTAAGCTCTGTCCACAGCCTCATAGTGTGTGTGGTGTGGATCCAAATGTCTCTTGAAAATGGGGCTGCTGGGATTTGTAGAAACAGCTTTGGTAAACACTTGCCTCACTCTGGCACATGGGGACTCAATCCCTGAAAGGATCCTGGCCTTGGGCCTGCAGCAGCCCTTTCTGTTGTGTTTGGGTTTGTCCCTCCTCTGTTTTACCTGCTCAGGCATGCTAAGCTCTTGCCCTGAGTTTGCTGCCACTGCTGTTGTTCCTTGTGCTATCAGGAGAGGATGATGGGGACAGGGACAGGAGCCAGAGGGATTGTCTGGGCTGGGAACATCCAGGAGCTTGAACTTGGCACAGCTGCTGCCAGGCACAGTGGCTCTGGACAAGACTTCCCAGAACTTGTCCTCTCACCTGGCTGTGAAGGTGGCAACTCCCTTCCCACCGTTCCTGACCCACCCCACACGATGCATGTCCTGTTCCTGCGTGCCTGGGCAGGGATGCTGGGAAAGCCACAGCAGGCAGTTCAGGCAGGGGTTTTGATGGAAAAGTGTGCAAAACTTTTCAGTCTGAGTTTGGGATGTTTTAATCAGTTGTTGATAGTGAAGAGCCCACACTGCTGCCAGAGATGAAGGCTTCAAAAGGGGCAGAAAATAGACCTGTCACCTCTTTTGTCCGGGTCCAGCTCTGCTCATTGATCTCTCTATCAGATGAGTAAGCTGATACATATTAACCCGGAGCCAAAGCAAACATATTCTGAGTGTTAAAGAAGTTCAGGTAAGTCCTTTTCTCCCTCTGGCAACACAGAGATGAAGCCTTGGGGTTGGGGCAGCCAAGTGGTCCCAGACCAGTTCCTGGCATGGGTGTACCTGGGGCATGTGGCCCTGTTGCCTCATTTGCCCCTGACCTGGGCAGGGGCAGGGACACTCTGCCATGAGCATGTCCTGTGGAGTTCCAGCCCCCACCCTGAAGCCTGCCAGTTGTCATTGCTCTTCTGCCCCAGGGAACGTGTGCTATGGGAGCACATCAGCCCTCCTGTCATCAGTCACTTCTGCTTGTTGAGATTATTAAATTACCCCCCAGTTTGTGAAAGGAAGGGCCACTGGCTGATAACCCCATGTGGAGGGATGACTGATAACAGCAGGTAGGGCAGCAGACAAAACCCCTGCCCACACCCCAGCAGCAGTGCAGGGCTCCTGTGCAGCACCCACACCTCTCACCTGTGCCTGAGAAGTGCAGTGAGTGCAGGGGCTCAGCAACCCCCTACTAGACTGTAACCTCCTCTGAAATGATGGTTAAAACCTGTTACTCAAAGGCAATGTGGAAGTAAACTGGGCTTGAAGGGAGTTAAATACTTGAAGGCTTGTGGCTGATTCAGTTACTGGCCACAGACAATGCAGGCTGTGGCCACAAGCAGTGGGACTGACATGGGTTTTTCCTCCCTTGGTATTCAGTGAGCATCACTTGGCTGTGGGGAGCATTTCTGGGGTGCTGGGACTCACCTGCCTGGGCAGTCAGAAGTTAAATGTTTCTCTAGGGCATTCTGGTGCTTTTTCCCTGGGACACAGTCAAAATGACTCAGTGCACATGGGGGGTTTTGGCACGATGATCTCTGTGCCTGCTTTTTTAATAAGATCCAAAGTTTCATTTCCACATGATTGTCTCGGTTAATTTTGCTTCATTTTTTGCATTAATGACCGTGTTAGATACTGATGCTTCAGAATTTCTATTAAATGCTGCATGCTGCATACACTGTCACTGTGATATATTATTTGGATGGCAGAAGAATTGATTTTCTCTAACCTGCAATCTAGGAATGAGAAGGGTGGACCCCTGTGGTGCTACATGGTGACCTTGTTGCCTCCACTCTCCTCTCCAATGTTCCTATCACTGTACAGTTGTGTTCACCCTGGGGGCTGGAGACAAATGAAAACTGTCACTGTGGTGCTTCATGAAGGACAGAGAAGGGGAGCAGAAGGGAAGTGATTTGTCCCTGTCACCATCAAGCCGTGTGACAGTGGGGAAAGCTGGGAAGCCCTCCACCTCAGGCCTGGTGGGGAGCCAGTTGTGCTCACCCTATCCAGCTGCACCTGATCCAGAACCACATTTCTGCCAAACAAATAAAACCGAGACGCCCACACACAAAATAAATCCACAGCACTCTGCCATGGGAGGGTGGGAAGCTTTCAGACAAGGGCAGCTGGTGAGTGGGACCACTGCTGACACCAGATTTGGGTTGCACCTTGCAAAGGCTGGGCAGGAACTGGAGGAAACTGCAGTGGCTGACAGCTGTGCCTGGGAGCAGGTAGAGGAAGCTGAGGCAGCCCCAGCACCATGACCTTTCCTCCCTCTGGTAAAGTGCTGCCTCAGCAGGAAAGCTTGGGGCTCTCTGGCTAATGGGCTCCTGCCAGCTGTGGGAGCCTGGAGGGTCCAGAGAAGAGGTTTGGAGAAGCCCTGGCCAAGGGGATCCTCTGCACAGGCTTTGGAGAAGAGGGCTGACTGCTGCACAGAGGCTCACCCGCAGCGGCTGCTGCAGCTGCACCGCAAGTCACTTGATTTCTCACATGGGTGAAAGAAAAGGGATCTAGGGTGAGCCTCAGTGCTGAGAAACCCACCTTGTGGGTCAGGCTGGCTCTCACATCCCACAGAGGGGTTTTCTGGCTTCTGAGTCCCAGTAACTAACATGTAGCCTTTTTTAAATGGTAAGGGAGTTATCTTAGACTGGGGCAAACGATGGGAAAAGCTGACATTGAGTCCTGGTTTCTGTTCTCCATCCACACTGTGATGTGAGTCGGGGAAAACCAGCTCAGGATATGGAGCTGCTGGCCCCACTGTACACACCTGGGCAGCCCAAAGGGCTGCTCTGCATCCCCCAGCCCCTGTTCACTCCTAAGTGAGAAGTGGGCATGAAATACAGGTTTGCCAAAGGACAGAGAGGCTGGCTTGGCTGGCAGAGTCCAGAGTGGGCTAGGGGAGATCCTGTGGAGCAAAGCTCAGCCCCAGCTGGGGAGGACAGTGCAGTGTGGGGTGGGAACCATGCTGTAAATTTGTGTGCTCCCTTCTAAATACACAACACGAGGCTTGCTCGAGGAACAGCCTGTGCTTGCTCGAAACTCAGGCCAGGTGAGTCCATAATGGGATCCAGGCTTCCACCGAGTGTGGCTAGAGGTTGCCAGAAGTTCAAGGGGTTCAGGTTTGGGATGAAACCTGCATGTCTGGAGGCTGCTCACAGCAACTGAGTGCGGGGACTCTTCTACTGCTGCCTTTGCTAATGTTGCTTCAGCTAAATTCGGAAAGGGTTTTTTGTCTGCGTGGCAGCGCTACAGTGGGTGACAAGAGGACGGGGAGGCAGTTCGATGGCAGCGGGATCAGTCCCCTAGGTGAAATAACCAGGAGGACCAGCGTGCACACAGCAGAAGACACCCTGCCTAGGAAACCGGAGCCCGTTCCGGTGAGGAAATGGTGCGAATGCTGTTTATTTGCGGAGTTTTGTTTTCGTTCACTCCAGCGTGAGTCAAACCCTTCCTGCCAGCACTTCAGGCGGCGCGGTGCCTCCGGCTGGCACGGCCGCGCTGCAGACAGCCTTCCCCAGCGCCCCTTGCCTCGGCGGTGGAAGCTGCGCGCTGGGGCGGGCGCAGGAAGGCAGAACAATGCGGTCGGCGGCCCCGGCGCAGGTGCTGGCTGGCCCGGCCTGCCGCTGGCGATTGTGCCGCCCGCACAGATGTGTCCGTGAGCTGTGTCTCCTCGGGGGCTTTCCAGGGAGGCCCTGACGAGCTGCGTGCATGAATCACGGGCTGGCTGGGAGAGGGGAGAAACGCGGCGATGACGGGAGGAGACTGGGAGGTCGGGGGGAGCTTCGGCAGCCGGTGCTGGGAGCGGCTGCCTGCGGGACCATTAGGGCCAATTTTCACAGAATCGTTTTGGTTGGAACCTTTCAGCTTGCCAAGTCCAACTGCTAACCCAGTACAGCCAGTTCAGCACTAAACCGTGCTCCTCAGCACCACATCTCCACGGCTTTTCAATCCTTCCGGGGATAGTGACTCCACCATTTCCCTGGGCAGCCTGTTCCAGGGCTTGACGACCCTTTCTGGGAAGAGAGGTGGGACTGGGAGGATGCCCCAGGGCCAAGCTCTTCACGCCTTGGCTGCCGCTGTAGCTGGTGCGCTGAGTCGGAGCCACCCAGCTCATATCCTGTCTCCTGCAGGCAGCCCAGAGGGAGGTGAGGGGCGAGGGTAAGAATAGCATGGCTGTCCCGTCCTTCCCGGCCCTCCTTCCCGCCTCCCGGCCCCGCCAGCGAGCCTGGACCAGGGATTTCCGGAGCAGGGCGGTGGCCCCGTGGCCAGCGGTGGACGCGGCGCCACGGCTCTGCCCGGCCACACACCGGCCGGCTCCTGGCACCCGTGCCGAACCATGCAGCTCAGTGCCAGGGAACCACTTCTCCTTCTGTCCCATCCAAAAGCAAGAGCCCAGAGTGACCAGCCGCAGGTGACTCAGGTTTTAGGACATGGAGAAGAACTTCTTTACTGTAAGGGTCACATAGCACTGGACAAGCTCCTCGGGGAGGTTGTGGAGTCCCCTTCTCTGGAGACTTTCAAGACCCTGTGCAACCTGCGATAGATTATATGGTTCTGCTCTGGCAAGGGGGTTGGACTCAAAGATTTCCAGAGGTCCCTTCCAACCCCTAGAATCCTGTGATCCAGCCTGAGCTGCTGTGAGAACATTCCAGCTCTGAGCCATTTCAGCTCTGAGAAGGGCCCCTTAGAGGTGAAGAAATGGGGGTATTTAAAACCAGGCTGGTGACAGCCATCAGAAACATCATGGTAAGAAGGAGTGATGGTTTTCTAGCTGGATTGTTTTCCCCTATAGATGCTCCAGCACAGATGAAAGCAAACCAAAGAGAAGCCATAAATGGAATTTAATTCTCCAGCCGAGAGACGCAGACCCTTTGTGCCCCAGCTCACACCTTGCCCTTCTCCAAACACTGGGCACCACACCAGCTATTGCACCCACGGCCAGCCACAGATGAGAACCCATCAGAGAGAAACAGTTGCTGCAAACCACACAGCCCTACAGACCAAAGGTCTTTGTGTGAGGAGAAGCTGGTTCCCCGCTGCTTCCTCTGCCCTGCCGCCTGTGACCTACTGCGTCCTCCGGGCCCAGAGCCGGCCCGGGCAGGAAACAGGTGGGATAAATATTTGTGCAAACCGGAGTGAAATTTCCCTTGAAGGCCGTGCAATGTGTTTCCCTCGCGGTGGTTATGAATGGGAAGGTAACGGCCGGCACAGCGGCAGGTGCTGCCAGGGCGGTGTGGGACCGGTGCCGCTGCCTTCCCAGAGAAAGTGAGCCCGTTACATCATGGAGAAAGCAGGCTTGCAAAGATGCTGGGGGCTGCAGGAAAAGCATTTTGTTGCTGTGGGTCAAACCCAAGCCCCATGGGACCCCTGCAGGGTAGGAGCCAGCGCACCCCACCCCAGGAGAGCCAAGGGCTGTGGGACCAGCACATCAGACCCCATACGGCTAAAACAGAGCAAAAGCTGTTACAGTGATAGCTGAGAGGCCACGTGGGTCAGGTGTCCTCTGCAACCAAGGTGTTTTGCTAGAAGGGGGTGGCACAGATCCAGAAGTTCTTGCTGCCCCCTTGCAAAATGGCAGGCAGGATTTGACTCTCTGAGCCCAGCAGCATCAGCATAAGGAACAACTGAAAAATGCACTGCAGCAGTGCTGCTTCTTTTCCACAGTAACATTGTAGGGAAGCCTGCAGCTCTGGCACCTGTGGTGTGCGGGCAGATTTAGAGGGCTATCCTCAACCAGAATTAAAATTGAACAAGCCTGAGGTCTCAAACAGCTTCATTTGGTGTATTCCAGGGGCAGGCAGTGGGAAAGGAGTGGGAATTTTCTTTCTAAATAAGTGGGCGAGGGGAGCCTGCAGAGCACAGGATACAGGCGTCTCTGAGCTAACACACTCATTACAACCCCGACATCTGCTCTCTGACCTCTTGAGCTCCGATTGCTGACAAACCTGCTGTGGCTGCCTTCCCCCCTCTTGGATTTCCTCCTACTCCTGCCTGTGGACACCATGAGGTCCCCAGCTGAGGGGCAGGTGGGAGCAGTGGGTGCTTGCTTCTCCCCCCGCTGCAGTGCTCCGGTAGCAGAGCCCTGTGATTTGGGGGCTGGAGGGTGGAGACAGACTCTGCAAACCAACAAGGGTTTCACAACAGTTTGCTTAAGGGCTTGTGACTTACATGCTCATGCTCAGGTGCTTCAGGAAGGAAGGCTCAGGGAGCCAACACCACCCCTCTCAGTGCCAGCTACTCACACACACTGGACCTGCTGGACCCAACCACAGCAAAAAGCTGCCCAGCATTCAGGGGCAGCTGCTTGCATCACCTGGGAGCAGGAGATCCACCTGGCATAAATCAACACGGCTAGTGCAAGCCTTTCCACTCCTCTAGCTATCCCACTTTTTTCCTCCCTCTCCTTCCCCCCTTCCCCCCAGAGCTCTTTGTCTTGGGCTCTGCAGAGGAAGCAGACCTTCTGAAAATAAACTCTTGCTGCTTTGATCTGGTTTATGGGCACGCACTGTTTATAGCTCCGTGCGTACGACTTGACACCTTCCCACCTGCGGCCCCAGCAACTGCTTCTTATCACAGCCACTTTGGATATTAACAGGATGGTGGGGAGGGTGATCTGGAGGTCCCCAAGGCCCCCAGCCCTCCCCACACCCCACTAGCCTCTGCAGCCCCTCCCCTCTCCCAGGACAGGAGGGAGACAGGCTGGTGTCCCTCTGCATGTGCTAATTGCATCAGCCCATGTTTATTGGGATGTTTATCTAGACTGGCAACCATGGGAGGGTCCTCAGAAGCCAGATCCAACCCTTCCCCACAGGAATTGGCTCATTTTGACCTGCACTTTCAGCATAGCCTGGGACAGCATCAGACTCCAGTGCCTCCCTTCTGACCTGGCAGAAGAGGGAGGGAGGGCAGGTAAGGCCCACATTTCAACCATAGAATCACAGAACACTGGGTTTGAGGGGACCTGGAGGATCATCTGGTCCAATCTTTCTTGGCAAAAGCATGGCCTAGTAAAGATGGCCTGGTACCCTGTCCAGCTGAATCCTGGAAGTGCCCAATGTCAGGGAATCCACCGCTTCCCTGAAGAGATTATTCCAATGGATGATTGTCCTCCTTGCAAAAAATTTTCCTCTTGTGCCCAGTCACAGTCTCCACAGGAGTAACTTGTACCCATTACCCCACCTCTTTTCCATGTGACTTCTTGTAAAAAGAGAGTATCCATCTTCTTTACAGCCACCCTTTAAATACTGGAGCATGGTGACAAGGTCTCCCCTAAACCTTCTTTTCTCAAGCTTGAACAGCCCCAGTTCTCCAGCCTTATCTCACATGGCAGCTTCCCATTCCTTTGATCATCTTTGTGTCCCTTCTCCAGCCTATCCACCCGTTTTCTTTCTGCATAGCAAGATCCAAAGCTGAACACAGTATTCCAAGTGTGGCCTGACAAGTGCTGAGTAGAGTGGAACAATGACTTCTTTATCTTAGCTAGTGATGCCCTTCTTGATGCAACCCAGCCTTTCTTTGCTGCAGCAGCACACTTCTCACTCATTGATATTCTTGTCCACCAGGACCCCCATATCTCTTTCCACAGAGCTGCTCCCTAGGTGGGTAAATCCCAGCCTATTTTGCACTTCTGGATTGTTTTCCCAGGTGCAAGACCTTACAGTTGTCCTTCTTGAACTTCATAAGGTTCTTGTCAGCACATTCTTCCATCTTATCCAGGTCTTCCTGCAGCATGGCTCTCCCTTCCAAAGTACCCAAATTTGCTTTATTCTGACTTGCTGAAGTATATATTGAAGGAAGTATCACCCATCTGGTCTGGAAACCGGAGCCCATGCAGGCACCACAGCCTGGATGGTGTCAGAACTGCAGCAGCCACCCTCTTGATAGGGCTGTCACCACGTGAAAGGATGCTGGTTGGGAACAAACTCTGCACCAGGGTACAGAGGACTTTGCTTCATCCCACTGTAAATCTGGAATTTTGGAAAGGAGCTTTGCCATGCAGCATTGGTCCTGCTGTTGTGCTGTGACTCTGGGAATGCATGGGTGAGGTCCATCCCTGAGTGCTGCACAGCACATCTCCTTACTGCTGAGGAGCTGCCAAGCACCTCTGCTCCTCCAGAGCCAGGGCACCAACTTTTCCAGCGCTGGAGGGATGACAGGTACCACTGCTTTTTCTGGAGCCTGTTTAAGAGAGATTTCTGCTGTACTCCAGCATCCTGGAAGGGGCCCAAGATGTTGCAATAAAATGAATCTGTTAATAAACAACATCAAGTCTGGGCTGTGCTTACAATCATCTTCTATGCAGGTTTGCCTTCCAAACAGCCGCCATCAGGGCATCTCTGAGTCAGCAACACATACCCAAGAGCAGATCCAGGCAGGTCCCCTGCAAGGCCCAACCCCATGCTGCTGGGCTGGGCTGGGCTGGCTCACCTGCACCAGCTGGGACCAGGAGTTTGCGGTAGCTCTGCCTGAACATCCTGCTGCCCCATGGGACCCCCTGCCCAACCACCTCCAACTCCTCCAGGCAGCTGCTGCCCAGTGCTGCATTAGATTGCTGATCCCACATGAATCTGATGTCCTCACATCACTGTGTCCCAGGGATCCCTGGCAGCATCCCCACTGCACAGACCAACACCTCCAGAGTAGAACAGGCAACAGCAAACCTCCAGCATGGTGCCTAGATCAGAAGAACAGCTGAGGTTTTGGAAACCTCTCCTGCAAAAAGCAAGGGGGAAAAAAAGGGAAAAAAAAAAAAAGAAATTTTGAGGCTCATTCCCAACAGAAAGTCTTGAATTAGATCAGCTTTTGTCACTTCTTCCATTCTCCATCAGACATTTCTGAAGCGTTTTGTTTTCACTTTGAACTCACAGAATGTTTTGAAGTGTGTTTAATTAGCTTACATTTCACATGGGGGGTAAAATTAAGTTGGGATTTGCAAAAAAAAACCCCAGAGTTTTGACAGAGCTGCAGCAGTCAGGACATATATGCAAGCAGAGAAATTAATAACATAAAATTAATAAAATAAAATTTTAAATCCACCTTTTTTTTTCCACCATATTGCAAGTTTCCAGTTAAAGAGCATTTCTTTACAACACTGAGCTGGCTCTGGCAGCAGCACTCACTGCATACCTCTTGCTCCACAGAAGGAGATGGTTGGTATCACTTGAAACTCCCATTTAAAGCCAATACAGAAGCATAAGCAGGAGGCTCCTGTCATTAAGCATTCCTCAGGTCAAGCACAAGTGAGAAGCGGGAACCAAGCACAGCCTCACTGCTCGCTGTCAGAGGTGGGCGATGCCTACCAGCCCCCGGGGCTGGGATCCCCCAGGACATGGGCTCAAAGTCACAAAGTCGCGACTGGCGCGCCTGGAGAGAGCAGGGAGTCCTGCCCACGGGGCACGGGCTCTGCCGGAGCACCTGCTCCAAGGTCTCGGGACAGGGTTACCTAATCTCCAGGCATGCTCATGCAAGCAGCGTCTTGCACAAGTGGCTGTTATCGGCATAGTTTGGGGCTTAGTGGCGGCGCGGAGCGAGGGACGGGGCCGGGGATTGCTCTTGGCTGCCGAGCGCTGCGGGCTGCAGCCAGGCGCCGAGGCTGGGGAGCAGCCTGTGCCGCGGTGATGCAAGCCAAAGCTCCAGCTTATGGGGATGCATGGAAAACAGCCCAGAAATCCCAAGGCTTGGCCCGGCGACGGGAATGACTTGCCTTTGGCATTCTCCTCCTAGCACATCGTTGTGTTCCTAACAGCCTGCCAAGAGCAGGGGATCCCACCACCCTGCAAACCCTGATCTCCTCGGTGTGGCAGGACCAGCAGCACCTGGTCCTGCTGCTGCAAGGAATGGTGTGGGAGTCACTGTCTGAAACACCCAGGGGAAGGTCTGGTCCTGCTCTGCAAGTATCAGACGGGCTCTGCTAGGCATTTCTCACCCTTTGCTTTCCAGCTGCCGTGGGCGAGGCTCTGTGGCTGTCTGGGCTGGGTGAGGGTCGCTGCCATCTCCTTGCTGAGTGTGTTAACCACATCTCTGTCCAACCCAAACCTTCCCCTTACAGGGAAATCTGGCTGTACTTTTGGGCTGATGCTTGCCAAGGCAGCATCACGTAGAAAGGGTTCAATTGTACGTTGTGTATTGAATATCTCAGGGGAGCCCTCAAGGAGCAGCTGCACTGGTGTCAAGGGGACCTGCAAAGCTGTGTGCATCTAAAGGATGAGTTCTGGCCTAGCCAAAGGGCAGTGAAGCAGCCAGAGTGCTTCGCTGTGCTCTGCTACATCAGGGGACGTTGTGACTGTGTATTGTGCTTGCAGGGTAGCACTGCAGAAAGACCCTCATGCTCTGCCACTGCATGAGGGCACACAGCTCAGCTTTGCAGCCCATATAATAGAGCTGGATACCCAAGAGAAGATCCAGCCCCACCTGCAATCTCATCTGACCCCCTTGAGAGGAATTCAAGAACAGGTCTATTCACAGGAAAGACAGACACCAAAATGAGAGCAAACAGGGTTCATTCTGAAGGCAGGAGAAGCTGCACTCACTGCTGGATGAGGAAGCACCACACCTGCCCCAGGCACAGAGCCAGACCTGCTTCCCAAATGGGATCACCATACTGGGAAACTGGCTGTGAAATAAGACAGGGAATTAGTTTCTAAACATCACCTATGAACTCCAAATGACTACAACAGCAGAGGAAAATGAGGCAGCTCTTGTTTGAAACCTCCCAAGGACATACCATCACAGGTAACGGAGGAGTACTGACATACGGAGGATTTAGGGCAGCTCCCAGGCTCTGGAGCACATGGGGCAGGACTGAGCAGTGTGCCCACCTGCCCTTGGGATGTACAACAAGGAGAACCCAGCCATGTATCCTACACACAGTGCAGAGGTTATCTCTCCCTTCTCCTTCCCAGCCCTATGTTTGGGTGGCAAGATCCAGAGGACCATTTTCGTAGCCACACACGTAGCCACATGCATGGGGGAAGCACAGCTTCGTGGTGCCCCCAGAGCCTTTGTTCCTCCCAAGCTGCCAGCACTGGGGTGTCCATGGCCAGGGGCAGCAGTGCCCAGTCATGAGCTAGCTGCATGCTATCAATCACTGTTCAGCCACACGGTGCCTCCCACCCCGAGAGCTTCTTGAAAGAAACTCCTAATTTTCAACACCTACTTAAGGCTCTTCAGGCTGCGTCGCTGCCGCAGACGTGAGCTCATGCTGCTGCTTGTAGGCATGTGCAGCCCTGCTCCAAGGTTTACGCCTGCAGCAAAATATCCCTCAGCTCCCCACTGTACAAGCGGGTGCCAGGCAAGCACCAGCTGAAAAGCAAAAGGTGGTAGGGTCACAGGTGAAGCCCCCCACAATGTCTGTGTCCATCCAAGGCTTCCTGGTTTTACATAGGAAAGTCTCAAAAGGACCTGGCTCCTTCTTTGTGCTCCCTTGAGTGCATCTTCATAGCTCGCTTGAAAATCCAGACGTTAGTGAGTGTCCCCTAACCAGGAGGCTACAGGAGAGAACACTGTGTTTGCACTCCCTGCTGAGATGGAGACAGCCCTAGGCCCTACAACACCACTGAGCTCATGACTCACCAGCACAGAGGTTGGGAGGGGGTTTCCTCCAGTGGTTCCCCAGACAGGTCCTGGTGCTCTGGGAGAGCCCATGCAGCAGAGATGGAGGGTGGTCCTTGGGACAGTGTGTCTGTCTGCCCTGATCTACCCTTGGGGCAGCCAAGATCTTTCTGCTTCCTTCCTATGCCTGCCAAGCACATAGCCAGATCATGGTCTTATTCCAGCCAGAAGCTAAAAGGCAGATGGCTTTCAGCTGCTCTCATGCTAGAGTGTGAGCAATCAAGCTTTGAAGCCTGCTAAAGGGCCTTGTGCTTAAACACAGCACTGGCTGTGTGGTACCTCAGGGTACATGTGCCACTCAGGAGAGCTCCTCTGGGCATCAAGAAATTGGGTGGGTGGCACCCAAGGGAGGTTTATGCCTGTCTCTTAGCCTGTTGTGTAGGCTGGACTTGGATGTCAGGCAGGACAAGTCCAGCCCTCTTCTGCTCGTGGTGTCCTCTATTAATAAGCAGTCTCTTCCCCCAGCACCCTGGGCTGGATGAGCACAGCCAGGAGCACAACTCTCTTGTTTTTTTTCTCACCAGCCCTTGGCTACCACAAATGTTTTCCTCTGGCTAACCACAGTCCTGGCCAAGTGTGAAGGTCCCAGGCCCTACAGGAGGAAAGCCTTTGGTGATTTCCTCCTGCCTCATGCAAGCAGAACTTCTGTGATCACCACATGAAAGGGCTGGGAGGGCATAGAAAAAGTCTCAAGAAGAAAAAAAAATCTTTGTACCCTGGAAATGGGTCATGTTGTCTATCCAAAATAAAACTCCCCGGCCAGAGATGCCAAGTTGTCCTAAATCACGCAGGCAAAGACAGCATGCATGCAGGGCTGCTCAGCAGTCTTGGTGTATGAATTTCCAAGACATTTGTGGTGTGTGAAACGGAAGAGATGTCTGATATTGAACACACCTTTTGGCTGAGGTCCTTCATAGTGCTGCATCCTAAGAAGTCACCAGGTGCCCCAGCAGAAAAGCGGGGTAGGGCAGGCTGCTCAGCATCATGAGACAGACCAAGGCCAGGTGGGAATAAAGGGGTTAAAAAAACAGGGATAAGCTGCAAATGGGTTTCACAGATGGCCCTGTAGCCAGGACTGCAAATCTTCACAGGTTGCACTTTCTGGTTGTACAGGTCCCTGGATGCCAGCACTGCTCTCTGCATGCTGGGATGAGGGGGGGTGGCTAGCTCTTGGGGACCCCTGTCTCCTCTGGCACCCTCAGGAGACAGCAGAGCAAAGGCTGGGATGTGGCTGTGTGGCCTTGGTTTCAGCAAGAGGCATGGAAAAAAAGAAAGATGAGGTCACTGCAAAGCAGTTGTGTAGGATGTGATACAGGAGAGGAGTGGGGCATATGGAGGAACAAGGAGCTATTGTAACCTTGTGAAGGAGGGGAAAAAACAGCTATGGGGATGGCAGGTCACCTCCTGCTCATGCCAGACACGTGGGGGGTTAACTTGTCTGAGGTGACATAAAATAAGTCCAGAAGGGGAGTGTGTAGAATGAGATAGCAGAGGCTGGTGGGGTGCTGTGGCGGAGGCATGCCCATGGCTTTTCTCTCTGCTGCACCAGCCCCGCTGGGACAAGGTAAAACAGATACTGGTACAGCCAGCTCAGGGACAGTGAAACAGCTGGAAAACACCTGGAGAAGCACAGGGAATGTCTCACACACAGGTCTGCTCCTTTCAGCTCTGTCCTCCAGGTCCCCAGGGCATTCACTGGGGTCTGGCCATGAGAAGGGCCGCTCAGAGCATCTCTGCATAGTGGTGGGTGCTGGAACCAGCAAGCTCCTGGGGACAAAGCCAAGAACCTTTCCCTCTTCCTGCCGCTCTCTGAACCTCCCAAATTTTTAGCTGCAGCACAGTGTGCCCAGTTGGCAGGGTGGCTCTCTGTTGTGGGATTTGGAGTTCCTGCCCTATGGCACAGAAGAACCCAATGGGAACATTATCTCGGGATGCATGGGAGGTGACCACTGCTCCAACTGCGGCCACGCTGACCCGAGAGCCTCCAGCCTTGGAGCCTCCAGCCTAGATCTAGTTCCAGCCCCTTCCCTCCCTCTGTCCCACCACTGCTGCAGTCCCTCGACCCTCCCATCGCCGTCACCCCGGCCCTGGCCAGCCCGGCGGTGGCATGGGGCAGCGGTGGCGTCGGAGCTGCAGACTTTCTGTCTGCACGGGGACTTCCCGTCCCCGCTCGGCGCTGCCGGCACGAAACCAAAGAGCGGCTTGTTCGGCTGCCGGGCCGCCTCCGCGCTGACTGCCCCTCTCTGTTCCCGCTAGGAATAATATACCCTGGGCTCTGAGCATAAATTGAGCTTCCCAGAGCCAGGCTGGAGGGGAGCCTTTAATGGGAAGGAAAATAAACTGTGTACTCGGCGTGCGGGGAGGTGTGGTGCTGGCCGAGGGGCGCCGGCAAAAAGCTCCTCTCGGTTTCTTTCCCCAGCTCCCTCCCTCCAAGTTGTTTGCCGAGGGAGCAGGCGTATGCATGCCCTCCTGTGCCATTTGTTTGCTTCCCAGGATGCCAGGGGAAAGAGAGGCCTTTTAAAGTAGCTGATTGAGAGCTCCGGAGCCTCTGATCTGCCAAAGGGTGTCAGTGGCTCAGCGCTGAGCCTGACCCTCGGAGGAGGCATTTGCTTCAGAGGCTGCCTCTTTCCTCCCCGCATCGCTCCTCTCGGACCTGGGCTGCAGGGCTGTGACAGGCTTGCAGTGGCATGGGCATCAAGGAGGGATGTATCCGTGCCAGGAGGGTGCCAGCCTATTTCTGATTTCTCAGCACAATGCTGGAATTCCGGGGCTGGGGAAAGCGTCTGAGTCACAACGTGAACTTCCCCGGTCAGCCACCCCTGGGAAATACGCTGGCATCTGCTCAGCCACCCTCAAATTCCTCCTGCTCAGGAATAATTGCTATTGCTTCTCCCTTCCTGCCGGCTCCCGCTGCCGATTGGGGCTGCTCTCGGGAATATCGGCAGCCCAAGGGATGGGAACTCAGGAGGAGCATGGAGAATACCCAAGGCAGGGGAAGCAGCACAGGATTTGGGTGCTGGAGAACAAAACTGCCTGTGTTTGATTGCCTGTCCGTGCAGGGCAGACACCAGCAGCCCCGGGGGCTTTCGAGGTGCTGGGACCTGCACTCTCAATGTACCCCCCTGGTGGGGGAGGCTCTGTTGACTTAACTCTGAGGCTGCAC
Organism: Psilopogon haemacephalus; assembly: GCA_013396835.1. Classification (NCBI taxonomy): domain Eukaryota; kingdom Metazoa; phylum Chordata; class Aves; order Piciformes; family Megalaimidae; genus Psilopogon; species Psilopogon haemacephalus. The sequence continues at coordinate 1,913,013 of VWZI01003571.1, read as the reverse complement.
CTATTTGTGTTTGCAAAGCCTTTGAAGTCCTCGGGAACAGGAGCAGGGCCTTCGGATGTACCTGTGACTCAGGAAAATCCACCTCCTCTGTGACCAATAATTGTCCTGAGCAGGAGCCAGGAGGCCAGGGGGGTGGTGGCTGTCCCCCACCCACAGGCAGCCCTGGGTGGCAGGATGGGCTTCCCCAAGGCAGCGGTGGGGAGGAGGCTGAGAAAAGTCCATTGGTTTGGGAAATAGTGGTTCTCTGAAAATGCTCACTGTCAGCTTTCACCAAATGTCAGAAATACAAATGGGAAGTGAAATCCCACTTTTGAAAAAAATACTTGCCTTCAGCTGCAAGCAGGCTTATTAAGGGAAAATAACCACATTTTTCAGTGTGACACTCTGCTTGTCCTGCCCCCCTGGAAGGCAGCCTCCCCCTGCCCTGATGTGTTCCCAGGACCATGTCCCACCTGTGTCCCTTTGCTTCTACAAAAGCCAGCTGAGCTGGGGTGGGTGGCTGTAGGGGTCCTGGGAAGTGACCCTGGCACAGCTTGGGCCAGACTGTCACTCATGGCAGCGTGAACGGTGCTTTTCTAACCCGCAAAGCCCAGCCAAGCTGCTCAGGGACACAGCGAGGTCCCGTCCCCCCACATCCAGCTTCCTCCAGAAGAGCCATCCCGCGGCGCCGGTGCCTCTGTCTGTGCCGTATCCTGCTGAGTAACCCCGGTCCATATCCATACATGGGGAAGAGCCGGGCGAGAGGCTTTCTCCTCTGTCAGACCTCTCCCTCGCTCAGTAAATAACATTCCTGGTAGTGCTGGTATGTAGAAAACTTTCCAGCTCTCCAGCTCACGTCAGCGTGGCGGCTCCAGCGGCCGCCATCCCCCGCCAGCAGGGTCTGTGCTCTCTTCGGGGTGGGAGCTGCACCCAGCAAGACCGTGGGCTACAGCCGTGGGTCCCTACTCACCAGGCTCAGCCATCGTGGGTGGCATTTCATTTTGAGGGAAACGTGCATCTCTCCGGTGACTTGTGGTTCCCTGTGTCCCTTCAGGGGATGATGCAGGAATGCCTGCGAAGTGATGAGTTCTCCGGTGACTAATGCACCAGCAAAACCCCTCGGCTGCTGTCAGCTGCCCCAGCCCAGGCTCGCAGCTGAACCCTGGCTCCTCCGCTCCTGCTGCAGTGGTTCCCGGGGTTATCCACAGGGTGGGAAGGAGCCAGACACGAGAGATGGTGGGTGGAGGTGGGGACACAGGTGCCAGCACAGGGGTACCCTGTGTGTCCCTGCCGGGACCCGCCTGTGGGTGGCTCAGGAATGGTTCCTCTCTCCTGCCCAGCCTGAGGTCAAGTTCATTTGTATCTGGGTGAAGGAGCATTCTGAGGAAGGTGACAGGGGCTTCCCCGCAGCCCACTCCACACCGACCTCAATCTGCCACCAGGTGCAACTTGCAGCTGCAGTGTTGCCCTGTGCTGGTGTGAGCACCTGCAGAGCTCTGCTGGAATGGCTCACTGTCACTGTCACTGCAGGTGACATGTTTTCTGCTCTGTGCTTTGGTGGCCGTGGCAGATAACCTCTAACACAGGGATGGTGCAACACCATCCTGACTTACCCCACAATGCAATCTGTGCAGAGCTACAGCACTGGGATGGTGCTAAAGAATGATTTTAATTACTGATTTAGGCAGAAATCTCTACACCTTCACAAAAAGAGGGGTTTGATTTGTCCAAGGATTGCCTGGGACAGTTTAATGGTGCTTATTCAAAGAGTGATCCCTTCTCCAAGGCTGTCATGAGAACCTGATAGGAAGCAGCTTATGTTTGGCAGGCAGGGATGCATGGGGCCATTCACCCTGTGAATCAGACAACCAGTGTGGGAGAAGCTAAAAACTGAGCCCAGGCCCTTGGTGGTGGTGAAGATGTTCTTGGCAGTGGAGCTGGGCTATGAAGCCCATGCAGAATTCATCTGTGAGCATCCTCAAAGCTTCAGGGCTTGTTTGCAGGAGTAACCCTGCCTGAGATGGAAACAAAAACAGAAGTAAATCTTTGAGCTGTATCCAAACACTCAGCACTGGGAATCTGTGGGCTGATCCACAGAAGCAGGTGCAGGTCTTCCCTCCTTGCCATGGGCAAGTGTTGTCCCAGCCTTCCCCAGCACCTCCTCAAGCTGCCGTGGCTGCAGAGCCCTGGGCCATTGGGGAAAATCCCAGCTGTGGGCAGGATGCCATGTGCTGCTCCATGCCACCCCATGTGCTCCCATGACACTGCTTCCCACAGTGCCTGCCAGCCAGGAGCCAGGAGGGGAATTTTTGCTCTTGTTGCCCAGCAGCCACATGTTCTCCTGCGAGGGCATGGTGTGCCAGCCACCTTCCTGCTCACTGGGCTGCTGGCACATGCCACCTGGGGAAATCACACCCTCTTCTCAAGCTGATGCAATGAGATTCCTGCCTCATTTTATGGCTTCATAGGGAACTCTGGGCTGCAAAGGGCTGGGGGATGTGACTGAAGGCAGTTTTATTAGGGCACTACTGTCCTTGGAAGAGGGGCCTGCTTGGTTCTTCCTGTTGCAAATCTGGGTAGAGATGGTAAAAGGGATTATGGTAGCCCTGAAGAGATGATGTTCATCATGCACTACTGTATACTAAGGTGTAGCCTCTCTGCTGGAAAACAGGAGTAGGAGCCAGAACTCTGGGACTTGGCATGCAGATGGTTCCACCATTCACCCAGGGCCTTCCCAGCTGCTCAGCAGAGGAAATGTGTGCTGAGGGATGCTGGGGACAGGTCATTTCCTCCCCTGGATTTTCCCTTCTCTTTCTTTACTCTGTTTAGGTGTCAAAGAGCTGTGCATGGAGCCGTGTGTCCTGTCATGGGGCTGGCAGGGCTGTACTCCCCAGGGTGGGGCCAGCCTGGCTGTCTCCTTCTTTCTACCTTTGGCCAGAGATGTTGTGACAAATCCCCACAGCACATCTGGCCCCACAGCAGCTTCAGCCCCACACCAGCCATGGTCATGGAGCATCCTTGGCTCTACACTTTGTGCTTCCTGCAGTGGGAAGAGGCCAGATCCTGGAGCAGTAGTCAGGCTGTGCTTCCCCCTGATGCGCTGGTGCAAAGTCAGCAGTGCCTCAGCAATGGGGATCTGGCCCTCTCCACATGCCTCCCTGCCAGCTTTGCCATGAGTAATGACACAAACGTGCTTCTCGTCCTGTTCCCGGTGCTGGGCTGCTCACCGGGGTGTTCACAGGCTCTGCTCTCGCTTCCCCATCTCTGCTTTACATCACAGCAGCTCCCATCTGTCTGTCTGTCTCCTCTTCTCCCCCCAGTGCAGCTTCCAGACAGTGTTAAATGCCCAAAAGGAGAAGCGAACCAGGCAGGAAGGCTGGAGGCAGATGTGAGGTCAGGCAGCTCCCCCCTCAGCACCACTCCCCAAGCATCAGCCTAGCCCTGCATCCCCACCAAGGTGACAATAAGGACATTTGCTAGTTGGCAAGTACTGAGAGCTAATCCTGCCAGTGCCAGGAAGTACCTGGGGACTTGTCGAGAGGGTGAAAAGTGTCACTGGGCTCCCCAGAACCCATATGGGGCACTGAAGGAGATCAGAGCAGCCCCTGCTCCAGCAGCACTCACTGTCACCTCCACTGCCATTGAGGAATAGCTGTGCCAGTGTCCTGCCCTAGCTGTGCTAGAGCAGAACTGACTCTGCTTGAAGCAGTCCTGGCAGCACCGCCCTAGAGGGCAGCTGGTGAGTAACACTGGCCTGAAATTGGATGGAGGAATGATAGACTTGTATGACCAAAAGGGCTTCTCCCCAAAGGATGGGGCTGCAGGCAAGATCCCTGCACTGCCCTGCGTGCTCCCACTCGCTGCCAGGCGTTAGGGGACAGATGTTACAGCTGTGAGCACAACAGATCAGCACAGGGATGGTGGAATCTCAGAAACTTTGCACTGGCAGCCTGATTGCTGGGGGGTCTCCACAGTGACGTATTTGTCTTAAAAGCAGGCCCTGGAGCTGGGTTGTTCTGAGACACACTTGGTCACACTCCAGAGGTGGGAGAAGTGCTGGGTTTGTGTTGCCTCCAGCAGTGGAATAATTCAGATGGAGCAGTGCAGCTGGTGTGGGGTGGCCGTGGGTGCTGCTGGGCCCTGCTGGGCCCAGGAGGGGAGGCTTTGAGGTGGGGAAGTGGATTCATACTGGAAGGGAAATGAAAATAAAAGCATGGTATTTACAACCATCTCTTAAAGTGGCCAAAAATGTAGCGGGATGACTGTTTCCATCACCACACTTACAGACCCTGCCTAGGTCCCCAAGCCCATCTTGAAGAGGGAGAAAAATGAAGTGTTATTGGGAGGGAGGTGTTAAAAGAGTTCAGAGATGAAAGGAGATGGTGTAAAATACCTTCCCTGTTTGTTTGGGACCTCAGACCTGCACAGCCTCACCTTAGTGGTGGGTGCAACACGACAAACATGCAGTGCTGGAAAAAGAAGCTCAGAGCTTATGCCGAGTGGAGGGAAGCAAGGAGCAACCTAGAGCCTAGGTAGCCACATAACTCAGAGACATTCCTCTTCCTTAGGCTGACTGGCACATTTTGGGCACTGAACACTGAAGCAAACATGGACGACGAGGAACTGCCCCAGTTCTAAAGCACTCTGTAAGGTGAGCTTGACAAGAAGCTGAGCTTTGGACACAAAGCTGCTGCCTGGGGGCCCCTTCGCAGCTCCTCTGGCTTTGGCCAGGAGGCATTGCGGGGTCTGTGCAAGGGTCACCCCCCCTGGAAGGGGCATGTCATGGATTCTCCAAGCCCCTCCAGGCAATGGGGCCAGCTTGGTGATGTTTTCACCTGCCTCTGTAGAGCTGGGATCACCTGTGGCTGGCAGTCAGTGAGATGGCACCCCAAGAAAGCATCTTCAGCTGCCTGGGAAAGAGCTCCCTCCCACACACACATCCTTGGGAGCCATACAGCTCCTCTGCCCAAGCCCCTCTTGCAGAGGGTGGTGCTCAGCATCCCTGGTGGGCAGGGTGAGGAATGTGTGGTTAGTGGGAGATGGTCCCTCCACCTCAGTGGCAGTGGAGGAATGGTCCTCCCAGCTTGGTGGCCTGGTGGTCCCTGGCACCAGCAGCCCTTTAAGGACTGAAGATTGCATGGTTCACTCCTTTGTTCTGACCCAGCTGGCAGAGCAGGGTGGCAGGTGCCCGTGCTGGACATGGGGTCACTTCCAAAGGTGGTATTTCTCTTCAGCCCCACCTCCTTCGACAAATCAAACCCTTCTTGGAAGAAAGTAAGACACTAGAAGCCTTCAAAGGGAATGGCCAGTGGCACCCCTGGGGCAGGGATGTGGGATGTGGGACATGGGACACAAGACATCCTTCTTTCCAACAGACCCTTGGGATGCTGAAGTGGCTGATGATGCTGATAAGGCATAATTATCAATTATTAATAGCAATTCTTTGACCACCTGTGTACAAGATGTTTGTGGTTTTAATTTCAAAGTCCTTTAGGACAAAATAGGCTCACTAGGGCTGCAGTATGGTTGGGGAATTTGAGGCAAGGAGGGGCCAGAGGCCAGTATAGTGCCTGCCTGGCCAGCTGTCAGCACCAGGGTGGTCTGGCCTGCAGGGACAGGGTGCAAGAGCTCTCTGGGTGGCAGGGCAAGCCCCAGAGCTCTTGCCCTGTGGTGGAACCAGCATTGAGCTCAGCTCATAGCCTCTTTTAAGCCCTAGGTCAAGCTGCATTTCAAAACTGCTCTCCAGTGAAGCTAGAAGGATGAGAACTGGGGGAAGATGTGGCCGGGGCCAGGCTGCAATCCTTGCAGAAGTCCAGGGATGCCAGCAAGATAATGAGAGGGGATGTTAAACATTACTGCAGTCACAGGGCTATTTATCTGACACGAACAGAGGCAGCCACGAATCCTCCAGGGTGCACAGCTCAACTTAGACCCCATTAAAGTTCCCTTTATTCCCTGTGTTTTGGCTGACGTTGAAACAGTGCCTGAATTGCTCCTGTGGGAGGCAGCTTCCACGCCTGGCGTCAGGTCTGCGGCTTGCCCCGGCCGGTAGCCACGGGGCCGAGCTGCATCTGCTTCACCGATCTGCACACCCCAGGCACCCCAGGCACCCCCAGGCACCCCAGGCACCCCAAGGCACCCCCAGGCACCCCCAGCACCCAGCCCGAAGCTGCAGCACTCAACAAGCTGGGGTAGAGTCAGAGAATCTTTTGGATGGGAGGGACCTTTAAAGCTCATCTAGTCCAACCCACCTGCAGTGAGCAGAGAGATCTTCAACTCGAGCAGGTTGCTCAGAGCCCCATTCAGCCTGACCTGGAATGATTCCAGGGATGAGGCATTCAGAGCCTCTCCGGGCCAGCCAGCGTGTTGCCATTCATTGTTAGAAATATCTTCCTTCTATCTGGTCTAAATCTCTCCTCTTTTAGTTTCAGTTCTTCACCTCTTGTCCTGTCACAACAGGCCCTGCTAAAAAGTCTGCCCTGTCTTTATTATTGGCCCCTTTAAGTACTGAAATGCCACAAGAAGACCTCCCTGGAGTCTTCTGTGCTCCAGGCTGAACCACTCCATCTCTCTCAGCCTTTATTCATACTGGAGATGTTTCAGCTCTCTGATGCTTTTTTGTGACCTCTTTTGGACCTGTTCCAACAGGTCCATGTCCTTGTACTGAGGACTCAGATGGGCAACCCCAAAGGGCAGGTGACCGCAGGTTTGGGCAGAGCACCAGGGGATGAGCTGATATCCCTTTTGGCTCCAGCCATCCCACGATGTGGAAAGCTCCCAGCACTGGCAGGGCCCTGCAGGATGGGGAGAGCCTGAGTCAGGAAGCAGAAGCCAAAGATCCGCCCCCCACCTTTTCATGGAAGCTAGGCTTGGGGTGCATATATCTGTTCCCAGTACCAGCACTGCTAGGGAAGGACTTTTTTGTGCTCTGAGATTTTTGGTGGATTATTTTTTCCCTATTTTGAAATATTAAAAAAAAAAACAAACCAACAATTGAAAACCTCAGAGATAGTGCTGTACCTGGGCAGGAGCACAGCAGGCTGAGCAGTACAAAGCTTGCATTTCCAAGCAAGACTTCTTGTGAAGTTGTAGCATGTTTGACTTTGGCGGGTTGGGGTGGGGAGCATGCCAAAACAAGACAATCTGGAAACTTTCCACACATTTTTTGGGGACCCTGAGCTCCTGACCTGGGCCTCTGTTCATGAGTATGGCTTTGGGGCTACAAAATGACCGTGGTCAGGAACAACAGGGACGTGGAGCTGCTTTACAGAGCCACACTTTATATGGCTGAGCCAGGTGCTTGCAGCGGTGCTGAGAGGATGCCCAGTAAGTGCAAGGTGCCACTACACCATAATCACCCATCTCTGCCCACTGCCTGCATAGGTGAGCAGGAGCCAGGAGCCTTTTGCTGAGGCTAGGCGAGGCAGGAGGGCAATGAGGCAAGCAGAGGCTGGGGAATTCAGATCCAGAAGTGGAACAGACAATTTCCAAGCCATCGTGTTGGTGCGTGGTGATGAGCCAGGGCTGCTTCAAAAGGAACCAGCTTTAAATGGATCAAGCCCCAAGCCAAAAGCATAAACACTAGGAGGAAGTTTGGCTAAAGTTAAATCATGTTTTATTTAAAAATCTCCCTCTCCCTGTTGTAAGATGGAAACTCTCCATCTGAAAAGTGAAACTAAGATTGGAAACAGTCTGCAGTCATTAAGTTTATGCTGCCTTTTTTTTTTTCTCTCTCTCCTGCTTCTCAAGTGAAATATCAACTGGCTCCACTGTCAGGGACAGGAAACATTAGTAATAAGTTCATAGATTTACATTTTCCCCAGGGAAATAGAGGAATATCAGAGATCAAAAGCTGGAGAAAGGAGTTATTTTTATACAGAGTGATTTGCAACCAGCATTCATTGGGGGGGAGTAAATAAATTACAGGCCCTTCACTTTGGGGTTGTTTGAGTTCTTTTTCTTTAATGCTGTCCTTTTAACTACTGTAGAGAGTCTGTCAGGACTTACACAGAACAGGGATGCTTCCCTGCCTGTAAAAAGGGATGTTTTCCAGTTAAAAAAAATGTCAGTCACTGAAATTATTTGTTGTAGGCTAACATCATGTACTGGTCCATGGGCAGGTGAGCATTGGGGTGTATTGGGGCAGGACAGGGGACGGTACAGCCTGGTATGTGGCACAATGCAGGGACATGGCTCTGCTGGCTAAGAAAGGTGCATTTTGGGGCTGTTAGACCAAGCAAAGTGTACCCAAGGGTGGTGACACTGATGCTGAGTGCAGCAGTATGGAGAGCACTGGGGTTGTTTGGACCTCATCTTTGCCTTCACACCAGGAAGAGCTGATTCATTTGAGGCAAGGAAATGGCCATTGGTGCCCTGCTCTCCAGGTGGGCAGGGATAGCTCTATATGCTTGTTGCTGCCCAGCCTTGTCCCTGTCACAGCTTGGCAGTTGGCTTGCAGAACCCCTGGCACCTCAGCTGTCTGCTCTCTCCTTAGGGTTCCTGCACTGAGCTGGTACCCCAGCTCAGATGCCACTGCTGCTCCTCTGCTCCCCTGGGAACCATAGAATGGAGTTCTATGGGAACTGACTTCCCAATGGCCATAGAATGGAGTTCTATGGGAATTGACTTACCAACAGCCATAGAATGGAGTTCTATGGAACTGACTTCCCAATGCCTATAGAATGGAGTTCTATGGAACTGACTTCCCAATGGCCAGCCCCACGTCACTCTCCAGGTCATCCCCTGGGGCTGAGCCATGCTGGCAGAGTATAGGGTGGCAGGTAGCCAGTCCCAGTTGTGGTGGAGACACTGGAAACTTTGACCAGGCATTTTGTCTGGTGTCATCAATTAAAGGTGAGGCACTCACTGGCTGGGCAGGATAATGAATGATGGCTTTAAGTACAACTGGAAAAACAATAAAATACTCTATTAGGGTGACACAGCTGTGAACAATGAACATTAAACAACTTTGCTGCTCGCGGAGCTGCCGCAGCAACACTTAGCCCTGGCTCTTGATGGATTCCTGTTTGGAGTGCGCCTCGCAAAGCCACTCTCCATCCAGCCCAGGCACGCAGCGCTGGGAACCACCCTCCCCTTCTCCTGCTTAAAAATACATCCACATAAAACGTGCTTTAAGAATCCCTTAAGGTTCATTAATGTCACAAGCAGGGGAGGAGAAAAGAGTTGGAAGGCCTTGAAGTGCATGTCGGAAACACTCCAGAGAAAACTGTAAATGCTGCTGGGATGAACTGCAGGCTCTGGAGGATCAGTCGCACTGGAAGACTATTTATTTTCCAGTCTATTTTAAACACTGGACTGTTTCAGATAAGGGTTGCCTGTGGTGGCAGACAGGATCGTGGGACTGGTGTGCAGGAACTCATGCCAGATTCATTTCTGGGGAGTATTTCCTCCCTGCCTTGATAAATCTGCCTTGTCTCCTGTACCAGGTTACTTCTTTTGGAGTTCTCTTTCCTTATTACTACTTATTAAAATTGCCTGCAAATAGCACTTGGGCTTCACGCAACATCCTGTGCAAACAATTCATCCTTCTTGTTATCTTGAGTCTGACAATTCCCACCAGGACCAGAGAGGGTGGGTGGAAAAAAAAAAGCCTTGAGAAGAAACAGAAATGGCCATCCCTTGTTGTGAGGCTGGAGAAACTGCACTGGGGAGACTGGACAGGGCAGGAGATAAGTGAGGACTTCCTCCCTTCAGAGACAAAGCCGTGGAAGGGAAGAAAACAAGAGGGAAGTAAGCTGGCCACATGGGTGAGCATCCTCCCTTGCACCCTGGTGCCGCGGTCCTGGGCTGATGTTCAGAGGGGTCAGTGAGACCTCTGCAACCTGACCTTGCAAACTGCCCCCCTCTGCCTCGATGTTATCTAGAAAATCACTCTCAGGTTACATGACTTGTTCCTGCTGGGCTTTTGACCAGGGCGGCAAACCCACATCTTCCCTCGGCACCTCCCAGCACAGCCGAGCAGGAGAGGCCCGGCCAGGGTCACCGGCCCCTGGACTTTGAAACTTGGCTGCATCCCTTTCTGCAGGGAAGAGATTCCAGTGCCCCGGGGCCACGAGGGAGGGGGTGGGGGGGAAGGTTTGGGGAGCTGAGCTGCTGGAGCCAGGTGCTTGTTCCTCTGTAGCAGGCTGCAAGTGGCAATAGTGCTGGGAATGCTGTGTTGGGGCTGCTTCTCCTCGTCTTCCTGACCTCAGGGCTTCATCCCTGCAGCTCTAGCTGCTGGAATGCAGTTCGCTGGCCCTTGCCTCACACAGTTCTCTTAGCCTGATGGAGATGAAAAGTTCAGCTTGGCTCCTGCAAGCATGAGTCACTGCCATCAGGAGAGCTGGACTTGTGTCTAAGACAGTTTCTACCTTGAACATCACTCATGGAGGATACAGAAACAGGTACCAGGATCCATCTTGCCAGTCCTCCCCTGCCATGGCCAGCAGCAGCCAGACTAGCCAGTCTCTCCATTGGCTCCAGCCCAAGCCATCCCCGTTCAAAGCAGCCTTTGCTCCAGCACATGCCCCCCATCCCTGGCTTGGGTACCACATCCCTGCTTGGAGGACACTCTGCCCTGAGCATGTGGGCTTAATCAGAGAGCATCTGCTTCCCATTGCAGCTGCCCAGGGCAGGTTTTCCCTCCCAGCCTCCTGTGAGGGTGCTAATTTTATATACACAGGCTGCCTTCAGCATGGCTATCAGGAGAGCTGCAGCAGTGCTCTTCTACAGTGCAGGGACAAGGGATGATTTTCAGAGACCTCACTTGTGGTGGCATCACAAACCTGGGGTAACACTACCCTGCTGTGGCTGGCCCATCCAAAAGACAGGGGTTCTGTGAGATGACTCCTCATCATTTGGTGATGGGCAGCCCCACACCAGGCAAGTTTAACTAGCAGTTCCCAGCCACAGATCCCAGAAATGGCAAATTCTGCTGGTGGCAAATGATGGATAACTCCTCCAGACATTTTGGAGAAGCCTCTGGAAAATAGCCTCTTCAAGGCAGCTCATTTGTGGCTTTCTAAATTGAGATTCCCCCAAATTACTTTTGGAAGCATTAGCTACTATTATTTTTCTTTCCCTCTAATCCCAGTATTTCCTCCACACTCAGTGATAACAGGAAGCCAAGCCAGGAGGGCTGTGCACCATCAAAGCCCCACACTGTGGCAGTTACCACTGCTGTGCCAAGTGCCATCATCCTCCATCCACAGGCAAGCATAAGTGATGCCAAGCAAGAGGTGACCTGGCACCAAGGGGTGGGGCAAACCCAGGCAGTGCAGAAGGCTGCTGGTGCAGGAGCTCAGCACCCAGCAGTGCCACAGACCTGGCCAAGCAGCTGCCCATGGGAGAAGTAGAGAGGAGGAGGTGGCTGTGATGGGGTGGGAATGACCCTCTCACAGCAGTGTGTCACCTTCTGAGAGCACTTCAGGCTGCGCAAGGTAAACCTCAGAGTACTTTGATCTGTGCTAGGGCTCCTTGATGTAAAGCAAAGGTTGAGTAAAGGTGGTTGCCACCTCTCCCAGCTGGAGAAGAACAACAGGACTGCCCCAGTGACACCAAGCAGTGAGGTGGTGCTGGCCCACCAGTGGGAAGTGAGGGGAGACCTGAAAGCCATGTGTGAGCACAGGCAGGGGGCTGCACAGGGATCAGAGGTCCCAGTGTAATCTGCTTTACAAGATACATCTCTCCCTGTTGTCCCTCACAGAGCCACCAAAGGCTGTGGCAGAGGTTTAAGGTGCTGGACTGGGACCAGATGCTGCTCTGCAACACATCCCAGACCCTCACTAAGAGCCTGGCTGGGGGCTCACAGACCTCGTAGTGTCTGAACCCCATTTAATGGGGAAAAATGTGTCATGGAAAGCAAAGCAGCCATGCCTGGTACAGTTAAGGAAGCTCAACCCTCTGATTTAGCTAGAGTGAAACTGTGTTGGCAAGACCCCAGACAACACCACAGCAAAGGGAACCCCTGGAAAGAGTCCTTCAGTGACACACCAGAAACCCTCACCACAGCGCTGCACCCAAAGGCCACTTGAAATACCCACTGGCAGCAGTTCCACCAAGGGCCAGCTAAAAACATCCAGCAACTGAGCATCCAAAACTCCATTTGAACCCTCAGTCAGCTTTGGGAACTGCAGATCATCCCCAAGAAGGGTTTCATCCCAGAACAGAGCCCTGTATGCAGGGTGGGTGAGCGATGCTGTCGGCTCGGATGGGACCAAGCACTCACTGTGAGTGCATCTTCATGCAGTGCCTCTGCCTGGTGTGGTGCATATGGTCTCCATTTATTTGACTTCTTTGTTGCTGGATCTCTTTCAGAATACTTTTCTTCAATTACATTATGTTTTCCCAGTGCAGACTGGGAGTAAAACTCGTGCTTTGGGAGATAAACTGCAGACCATTTGGCATCAAGGGAAGCTGTTAATTTGCCAGCAGCAGAGACAGAGGCAAAATGGAAATGAAGAGAGATAATTCATTCCCATTGCAGCTTGGTTTTGAAAGAAAATAAGGGCTGTGGACTGGAGAGACACAACTAGAACTGGTTATTAATGGCTCAGTGCTGAGGCCAGGCCAACAGAGAGAAACCTGCAGCCAACAGCACTGACCCACAGGTACCCAGGGTCAGTGAGTCTTGAGTCTCCCATGGGGCCAGCTAGGGTCTCCTGGAAGGGTGCTGCTCCTGGTGCCACTTCTTGTGTCTTGGCTTGTCTGCTGGGCACACCTGCTCCCCACTGCTGGGCTCAAAGAGCTCCTTCCAGCTGCAGCTGCAGCTGCAGCATGTTCCCAGAGAGTGCTTATGGAACTGATGGGCCATGACCAAGGATGCAGAGTCAGTGTCAGAACCAGGATGCTATACCTGCACCTGCCTGGCTTTTCCCTGCACTGCTTGCAGGGATCTGCCCTTGCTTGGTGCCACAAGGTGATTTTGTAGGTCCTCCTTATCTGATGCTCCTGTAGAAGTGGGGTGCTCAGGAGACTAAGGTTGGAGCTCGGTGTCTGGGGCTCCCCATGGGGACTGCTCTCAGCACACCCCTGCCACACTGGGCCAGTTGGGATGATGCTCATGAGGAGGATGCTCGGAGGGTGATAAGGGGAAGGCTAGGGGTGCCTCAGGCCTGGCCATGTGCCAGTGGCTCCCTGGCACACCTGTGCTGTGGCGCCTCTCTGCTCATCCCCTTGTTGATGTTATCCTCCAGCCATGAGCTGGAGCTTTGTGCATCTGCCTTGCCTGTGCTTGTGGCCTCCTCAAGCTCCCTCCCTCCTCCTTTTATTTATGGGACAGCTATTTCCTTTTGGAGAGAAGTAGGCAATATTCTGAAATGGCACAAAGGTTTGAATGAAAACAAGGTGTTTGCTTAAATCATGGAAGATTTGGGCTTTCCAATGGGTGATGGTGTGTGACACCTCAGCCTTCCCTCTGGGCAGCCAGCAAGGACCACAGTCTATGTTCCTCAGGCACATGCAATTCACTCCTTCAGCTCTGGAATGTTCTGAAGACCATCTAAGGGAAACTGGTTGCCATCTACCATGTTGTCTTGCATCTAAGAACTGGCCTTCAGGTCCTCACCTGAGTCACAAGTACTAACAACAATTAATTTTTCCAGCAAATGGAGGCCCCACATTATTGTACTCCAGCCCACTGGAAATATCAATGCAAGGCTGCTGCTGTAAAGTGAAGTTTGAGGGGGAAATTTTGGGTTATATTGATCACAGACAGCAGCTGCTGTAACCAGGGCATTAAACTTTCCTACCCCAGTACTTCTTTTGATCTAAAATAACTTCTGTGCTTAGGCTGCATCTTTCTGAAGTCTGCATAATGGTTATTTTTTATGAGGGAGAAACAAGCCCCAAGCCCAGCTCCTCTCGTGGCAGCACAGTATGAAGAGGGCATCTGGCTGACGGATGCCCTGGAGAAGGATGACATGGGGTGGATGAGCTGCAGGGTGCAGTAAGATGAGGCCCCAAATACCAGCTGTGTCACAGCCTCACATGAGGCTGTAGCTGAGGATGCTCTGGCTGTCATGATGGAGGTATATGGGAGAGCAGGTCCCTGCAGAGCACAGGAACTCAATGGCTTTGAAACCAACAGGGTAGGCAGGTCATGGGGAACACTTCCCAGCCCCACGGTGCTATCCTAACCTTTTGGGCACTCTGCACTGGCTAGGAGCAGATTGTACCTTCAGGTTTGCTCTTTCACCACCTCAGATGGAAGCAGATACCTTTATTTATAGAGGAAGGGCTTATTTCACTTCCTGCCCCTCTTGGCACTTCCCCAGTGGGGCAGGGGCAGCTCCAGCACCAGCTGCTCGCCCCTTGGTCCCACTACCAGCACTGACACCTTTTCCTGACACACTTCGGTTTCCTGAGTGCAGCTCTCACGCCACTTCCTACCCCGCTTCAGTTTCCACCGAGCACTGCATGCCACAGTGCGGAGGAGGAGGGGAAAGTAGAAAAAAAGTAAATAATAAATAAAAAGAGTAGCTTTTCTTCCTGCCCCCAGTGCGGACTGAAGCAAGGCACAGGCTGTACAGGCAGCACCTGTCCCCGCAGCATCCCTGGCATTGGGTCACTCATCATGTCCAGCCAGGTGAGGAGGGGTCACATCCTCAGCCACGGTCACCTATGATTTGATACCAAACGGCTTTTCTGCCCTGGTTGACAGCCTGATTTCTGAGGTTGCTGCCTTCAGGACAGGTGCTCTGCAACCCTACACATTCTGGCAGGTGCTGGGACTGGGTGCTGCCACCCTGCCTCGGTTTTAGAGTGGCGGGGGACTACCCTGGCCACCGCAGTGGGATCTCTCCTCCCACCCCACCCATCACTGGGCCACTCTCCAAACCCACTTTCTGCCTCACCAGGAAAGCAGGAAAAGCGATCAATGGCTCCAGCCCGGTCCTTAGAAAGTGGATTAGGGCTGGTGAATAGGGACTGTCTCTCTAATGAAGTGCTATTACCAACAGGCTAATTGAGTAATGACATAATGCAGGCCCTTGAAGGTCTTTCTGAGGGGCCGCGACTCTGTGCCGTGCCACACCGCCACTTCCTCGGCGTGCCCCGCTCAGCCTGCGGCACATCGGCAGCCAAGGAGCCTCCGTGCGCAGCACCGTCCTGCCCGGAGCGGCCACAGACAAAGTGTCGCCAGCATAACCCTGCGTGGAAAATGCGGAGGTGGAGGGGAACCCGGATTAATTAGCTCGGGAGACGCCAATCTCCTCGCATGTGAAACGTGAGCCTTTTTATTGAGGAAAAAGTCAAACAGGCCTGGCATTGCTTTCAGGGAGCCCAGTAAAACAGAAGGTGATCCATAAATATGTATGTTATGCTGGATTTAAAATACTTTCTGATGATTTTTCTAGGCAGGTCTCCAGTAAGTTACAGCACAGCGTTGCTATTGTGAAGCCGTGGGCGCAGGCTTGGTAACTCCTGCGCTTCTGGTTGTGGGGAGGACACGGGTCACTGCTCTGCGTGTGTCCCTTCTGCCACCACGTTTCTCCTCAGGTGAAAGAATTAAAACACGGCGGCTTTAGGGCTTTCATTTTTAACCCGCTGCTGCTAATGGAGCAGGCTGTGAGGTGCCTGAGGCTCTGGCATGGGCATGTCTGCAAAGTGGGTTTGTGCGCGCTCCAGGCTGTTTGCTCAGTGTCACTCATCTGCCTGCACCTGCCTGGGGACAAAGTCTTACTCCCACCCCACGTGAGCTTACACCCACTAAAGCGTCCCCAAAAGCTTTCCTTTTCATTGCGACTGGCTGAGAGCAAGAGAGAAGAAACAGCTGCTTAACCAAACATCAGGCTCATCCATCTCTTTGTGGTCTTCCAAACCCCTTGTGGGTGCAGATGGATGCTGTCTGTCCTACCACCAGCAACAACGTTTGTGCAGGGGACATAAATAGTTGGAGGGTGACAGCCCCAGGAAGGTGTTTCTCAACCCTGCAGGGTGAGTGGAGCTGCCCTGCGTGCTCAGGGCAAGAAATTTGTGCTTGCTTTGCCTGGAAGAAAGCTGGCCTCTGCCAGGAGGACTTACAGCCTGATTTTTGAGCCAGCAAGGTGCCTAGTCCCACTGTTTTTAGCAGGTGGCTGGTGCTTCACTGAGGCACAAAGCAGCCCTGGAATGGGCGTCACTCTCTTGCCTGACGAGTGCTGGGGCAGGCAGAGAGGGACTTGCAGGGAGCATGGCCAGGCAGAGATGATGCTGTTGGCAAGGTCAGCAGAGCTGATGACAAGATCATGGTGATGCTGCAGCCCAGGCCACCTGCCTCCACAGGAAGAAATGTCTTTATTTTCGTCCTCCAGCCTTGCATCCTTTCCCCAGGTCTCCCTGGCTCGCTCTCTCCACGTTAGCAGTGCTGTCTGTCTCCATGGGAAGGCTCACACTTCCCCAGCCCCACGCTATCAGTTCATCATCCGATTAAAGATTAATTTGAGATTATTGCTCGTGTCAATAGCCCAGAGCCAGAAAAACAATAGCTACACCTGCAGCTTGTTTGTGAAGCCCTCTCCTTATGGTGAGCTGTTAATGGATGGAGGCTTTCACCGGGGCTGCCTGTTGACAGGACCTTGCTGAGCCCTGCCCCGGCACCTGCTGCCCTTCTTGCCCAACCCAGGATGAATGCACACATCTCCCAAGGCCTCCCGCGGTCCCAGGTATTTGAAGTGGGAAAGCCGTGTTGTCTCTGCTGATTGCTCTGTGAGCCATCCTGGCTTCTCTGGGAGGCTCGGGTCATTCCCTTCCCCAAATCAGAAACAGCCCTTCAGCAACTGACTTTAACAATGGGCCCTTCCCTGGATCCTGCCTGCTTTCTGTTTGTTTATTCAGCTTTTTCTAGGCAAGGTAAGAGCCAAAAGAAGAATTAGACTGCTACACTTTGCAGGGGCTGAGCTTTGGCTGCCTTTTCCCAGGCCTGCATGCTCAGATGCTGGAAACTCTCCTCTGGAGGCGTGGGGGATCCAGGACATCATGAGAACATTTCTGTCAGACAGTTTTTGAACAGCAAGAGAAGTAGAATATTTTTTTTTCTTCCTACTGGCTTAGGAAGAGAGGAAAGTGTTTTAGGAGGCAGTGGCAGGGCTGTCCCTTACTATTGCCAGCTCTCTACCTCAAGGTGAGCTTTGCAGGGAACCCCCAGATCAGCTGAATGTGAAACAGGCTTAGCTTGTTCCTTGTGTTAAACATTTTCCAACTCATCTTCTTTTTCCCTCTTTCCTCTTCCCAGTGCCTAGATACCTCACAGGGACTTTGCCAAGAACTTGGGGTGCAGAATGGCCCTGAAGCTGCTCATCACCCTCACTGCAGCAGGGCCAAGTGAGCCTTGTGCCTGTCCCTGAGAAAGAGAAGGACAAGAAGGGGTGAAAAAGACAGTTTCAGGAACTGCAGCCCCTGAATCACGAAGTAGTCGAAGCTTAAGCTTTGCAAACGTGGCTGCAACCCACTTGCTTCCCTTTGCATCCCCTCTGGAATCCTCTGGATACCTGCAGAAAGAAGGGGATTTCAAACATCAGTGTAGAAGCCTTAAAGCCCTTTTTAACTCCATCTTTCTACACGGCTCTGTCCCGGGAAGGGTTCCACGACAGGGTGGGTTTCCAATTCAGGTCAAGACGAAGGAAAAACCGAGTCTTTGCTGGGAAGAAAAGGCACTTTGTGGTTTCCCAGAGCCTTTGAAAGGGCTCCAGGAGCCGAGGGGACGTACGTGCTCACTTAAAGGTCCTGTGGAGGTCCGTGGAAATTAAACGGTGGAGTTCAAACGCTCGACGTTGTGGCCGTGCCACCGCCCGAGGAGCGCGGCAGCCCGGAGCCGGCACAGCCTGCACCCCGGCACCGCCGCCCCTGCCAGCGGGGCCCCTACTACCTGCCGGGCGCTTGATTGAATCCCGGCTTTTACGAGCGCTGACACCGTAATCTGTTACAGATGGTCACACAAGGTGGTCACCAAATGGTTCCTCCTGTTAATCGCTGGCTGCCCCTCCACCGCCCCCACCACCGACACTGCAGCCTGCGCTACCTGGATGAAACAGCAGCTTTACGGTGTGTTTAGTTCCTGTGGCATTAAAACAGAGAGGGAGGAAAACGGCGATAAAAGCTGCTGAGGTTTCACCGTCGACCCTCTGGCTTCATCGCGCAGTACTCACTGCCCAGGCAAGTGGATGGGACTGAGGCTGGGGGACCATGGCACTGCTGCCAGCTGCCCTTGCTGCCAGGAGGCTTTCCTTCTGAAAATCGAATGGGAAAGCAATTACAACTCATCTTCAGGCCCAGCTCTTGAGTGCAGTTCTCCATTACAGAGCCCAAAAGGTGTGTGGGGGCAGAGAAAGGACAGAGGTGTCCTTGTCATGGGCCTCAGCCTTCTGCTCACCCCAATAGCCCTCAGGGTAGCAATAAGAAATATTTTTTGCAGTAGAAAAGTGAACAACCAGTCAGAAGAGGAGGGCTCTGGGCCACATCCATCACCCTGCCATGGGGCAGCAGCTGGTCCAGACCCGGGTGTAACTTGGGGAGGTCAGAGGCACTGCCCCAAGCTGCAGGACAGCATCTCAGCCATCCTGGGTCCCCAGGGCACAGATTGCTTGGGCAGGGCAGGGAACAGATGCAGCAGCAGCCCAAGTGCCAGTGAGTTGTGCTTTTGTGATTCAGAACAGGCAGCATTTCTTTTTTTCCAGTGTTTTAAGGCTGCATTTGTGTTTGAATGCCAGTGGGATTTGTCAGTGGAGTCTAGGCAGTCCTCCACCCGTTTTATACCTTCTCTGTAAAAGCCTTGCATCCCAGCCAGGCTCTGGACAAAGCCAGGAACACAAGTGAGAGCAGCACTGATTGCTAAGGAGGAGGTTTCTCACAATTCTCATTGCCTGCCTAACCAATATTAGTCGAAGCCCATTGAGAGGGGGTTGGCAGGGCTCCCCAGTGGATGCCAGGGCAGGGATGAAGCAACAGCCTGAAGATGTAGGGAAGGTCTCCATCCGAAACGGTGACAGCCGTGACATTCATGGATGGTGGTAAGGCACAGTGTGGTTGGACGCACACTAATGGGCCTTAGAGCTGAGCAGTAACTGAGGGCCCTTGCATGTCCAAGCCACAAAGCCAACACTGACCTGGGCTTGTGGGGCAGCCTATGATGGCTCCCCAGCAAGTGGGGCTGGGCCAGTTACTGCTCCCTGCTTACCCAGCTCCTACAGGTGGTCTGCTCTCAAAATTGGTCTTTTTTTTAACTATTTAGCTGCTTTTGCAGCTCCAGGATTTTATGGATGGAAAGCTGAAAGTAATTAGTGCCCCTCCCCCGCTTCCTGTTGGGAAAAGGAAGAAAAAAAGCACACACAAGAGCAAACCCAAAACTTCCTGTCCTGCTTAATAATCAAGTAATGAGTCCAACTCGGCTGGGAAAGTCAGTTTATACTGGGCAAGCTCTTAATTAAAGAAGGGCTGAGCAGCAGCTCTGCTCTCTTTTACAGCCACACACATCCTCCTGCTCCCTACAGTCCCTGGGAGAGGCAGAGGGAGCTGGATGCCAATGGCTGGAGGGAGGATGAAGGCTGAGGTGGGGTTGAGGGCTGGCGGTGTGCACTTTTACTCCTCGGTTAAAAGCAGTGTCCTGGAGATGGAACCGGGGAAGTGCAGGGGCAGAAGGACAGCACCTATGGGAGGCAGGTGGTATGGCCAACTGTACTGTCCTTGAACCACCCCAAATTCAGAGGAGGCTGGCAAGGTGCAAGGCAGGTGGTTTGGGCCATTGGGACAGTTTCATAGCAGAAATCCTAGAAGCAGGTACCTTGGGTATCCTGGAGCACCTGCCTCTTCCTGGCGGTGAGTATGCAGAGGACAGCCCCACCTGCACTTGCTGAAGCGCTCTGCGGTCACGACAGGATGTGTCACCTTTGCTACCACCCACATCGGGTCACTTGCCCCGAGGCTCAGCTCACCGAGGTGCCTGGTGCTTTAGCCATCCCCGGGGTAGGCCCATGAGTCTGCCAAATAGCTGGAGGCAACCCTACCACCCCCACTCACCGTCCCAGTTCCCCCATGTTGCAGCACAGAGCTTCTTCCCAGGGTGTACTGAGGAGCGCGACCAGACTATGGGCATTCCAGCAGGAGAAGCCAACACCCAACCGGGGAAGCTGGGAGGCATGGAGCCAGGGAGAACCACTGCACCCCCGGCAGACTAGTCCTTCGTTTTCCACCCCCAAGCTTGCATCACCTCCCAGCTGCCCCCTTCCCAGCCCCAGCGCTTTGGCAGGAACTGACTCAGCCTGCCTTTTCCTCCTCTGCTCTGCAGATCCCCTCCTGTGAATGCCACTTGCTGTTCACCTGCAGCCAGAGGCCAGGAGTTCAGGGTGGGAGCCAGAGAGCCGAGTCCAACACCCCTACTCAGCCCAGCCCCTGCAGCACTCCCCCCTCCACACCTGCAGCTGCGTATTCACCCTAAGCACCCACATAAACCCCATTATAAATTAGCCATTTTATTGAATATCAATAAACTGTATATAATTATATAAAAAGTTTCATCAGTACAAAATTGTGGCACAAAAATATAAATACCAGTGTACCTTTGAAATGTAAACATCCTCTTTGTAATGATTCCATGAAAACAATGTCCAAAGAAAGATGCATTCAGGAGGCACCTGTCAATACCCATAAATAGGGCTTTTGGCACACACCTGTCGATGGGCAGCCTTGGGACAGGCCACCATTGTATCGGCTGACAAGTGCCTGCTATTAGTCACAGTTCTCTTGAAAAGCAGTTGTTAAGAGTCATATTAACAGGTGCTTGAGTGCATAGCTGCTCTGTAAACAGGGTTGGTGTTTGAAATGGCTACCCATGCCTTTTATGGACACTGTTAATCTCGCAGGCATTGCAAATTGTCATTGTGCTGGGGAGAAGCAGCTGCTTCACAACTACTGGGATACTGTATTATTGCATAGTTACACCTTCTACAGGCGGCCTATATACACTCGAGATGGGGAGGGGGGGAGGTTAACATTTTGTCCTTCATTAAAAAAAAAAAAAAAAAGAAAAAAATCGGTTTGAAAAAGTTACCAAGGGNCTACATGGTCACAATATTTGACATGGGTGGTGAGGCCAGGGTGCGGGTCCAGCCCTGCAAGGTGCCCAGAGGCACCTGCTGAGGGTTGCAGCAGCAGCAGGTCAGCCTCAGGGCTGCTCCCCTGAGTTTCACCCATGCTTTGCACTAGAGTCCTTTCTTGCACCCTCAGACGCTGGGATTGGAGAAGGATCAATCCTTCGTGTTGCACAGGAGGCACCGAGCAGGAGTGTCATAGAGTCCTGAGGACTGGAGTAGCTGCGTAGCCCAGTGCACACCGTGACGGTGACGGAGAAAACTAACTCCTACAGAAACTAGTTACAATATTGGAATTGGCACGGTGAGAGGTCTGGGGGAGCAGAATCCTCAGCGAGAGCCAGAGCAGCCTGTCTCCTCATGCTTGTGGAGCAGGGACATACGGGAGAAAGTCCGGGAGCAGGTTTTGCATTGGTACTTCTTTACATCTGAATGGGTCTGCAGGTGGGCTCGGAGATTAGAGCGGTCAGCAAAGGCCCGGTTGCAGTGTGTACAGGAAAAGGGCTTTTCACCTATGGGACAAAGAGAAGCGCTCCCAATTAACCAGTGCATCAACACACAGGGAATATCAAAGGAGGAGCCACTCATTAGCAAAGTTTGTGAAGAGCTGAGTGAAAAGCAGAGCAGGCTGTTACTGTTCGGGGGCAAGGTATGTGCATCAGGCTTGGGAATTTCCTACTCCCTGTAAATGACTCTCCTATGAGCCACGGAAAATTAATGTCTGCAGCAAGACAGTTACAGTTACAAACGAAGAGGCGATATTCGTCTCCTGCCTGGAGCCAGGCGAGCCGTTCGGGAGCAGGAAAGCCAAGCGCTGTGTTAATTATATCATAGCAAGCAGCGGCGCGGAGGCGCCAGCCCAGGGTGACTGTAGCTATTTCCTCCCGAACCCCGCGCTCCCCCTTCTCCACCCAGCGGCATTCAAAAGCCTGGCCAGGGCGAATTCCTCCCAGAAAGCCTCTTTTGGAGGAAACAAACGCGTATGCTCAATTTGGAAAGCACAATTAAGTCTTCTCGGCTTCCTTCGGACCTCATCTTTAGTACGTTAAGAGGGTGTGAAATCAGTGCCAAGTAACAATTACACTGTCTCCGCAGCCCCACAAAGGATGCTCGGGAGATGCATTGTCCAGCAGCTACGGTGCTGGGGTGGGCTGCAGCTGCGGCACCCAGAGCCATGCCAACAGGTGCCAGGGGTGGTCGGCCCCATGCCCCCAGCACCTGCTCACAGCCTCACTGCGGTGCACCTCAGCAGCATGCTTTGAGCTGAGCAGTGGTTGGAGGCCACAGTGGTGGGCAGCAGGGTCTGGGGTGCTGCCCTGGGCGGGAAGCCTGACTAGGAGCCCTGGGCATGGACAGGGAGGGATGCTTCGGGCATGGCGATGCACAGGGAAGGAGCCCTCCAGCAGTCCCATAGCCCCGGTTTGTGACACTGAGCTGAAGCATGTGCCGTCAGGCCGCGGCCGACGGGCTAGCTCGTAGGCAAGCACAGCACTAACACCAACAGCACGGATTTACGAGCTGAGCCTTGACTCCGCACTCGGTTCCAGCCAAGAGGATATTTAAAGGACATTTCAGAAAGATGTGCCAAGGGGGTTTGGGAAGCCCTTATCTTCCCAGATAACACCCGGCCCGCCGATTTGCTGGGGGCTGCAGAGCTGGGAAGCAGGACGCGATAAGAGAGGGAGAGGGAGAGGGGCGAGACTCAGCATTACCGGTGTGCGTCCGGATGTGGCCCTGCAGCAGCCAGGGCCGGGAGAAGGCCTTGCCACACATCTTGCAGACGCAGGGCAGCGTGTGGCTCCGGATGTGCATCTTGAGAGCCCCCAGGCTCACGTACTCCTTCTCGCAGTACTTGCAGCTGAAGGATTTCCTGGCCTGGGCGTCGCAGTGCAATTGCTTGTGCTTGGAGAGCCCGGCAAAGGTGGAGTAAGCTTTGGCACACTGGGCGCAGCGGAAGCGCTCGGCGGCAGCGGGGGCCGAGGCTGGGCTGGGGGGCCCGGAGCTCTTGCCTTCATCGTCCTCGCTGGAGAGTGCCGTGAGGTCCAGGGCAGGGGCTGTGCCCCCCGCCGCCTCGCTACCCGGGCCACCCGGGAAAAGGCTGGAGAGCAGCCCCGCGTCCCATACCAGCGGCGGGTAGTAAGCGCCGGGGCCGAGCACCTCAGGCGGGGGGATGACGGGCAGCGGGCAGGTCTCGTACAGCAGAGGGGCGGTCAGCACTGTGGGAGGCAGCAGCCCTCAGCGGGGATCCGATGCTCCCCGTAAGAAGCAAAGGCGCCCCGATCCACCCCCGCGGGTCTCCGCAGTAACCTTGGGGGACCCAACCCCCGGGCATCCCATGTGAACCTCGCGCACCACCTTAGAGCCGGAGTGGGAGAAGAACCTCAGCCCTGCAGGGGACTGGAGCCCCAGTCCATCCCAAGGCAGACGCGGACCGAGCCCATCCTATGAGTGCTCGGCATCCCTGTTCGTCTCCCTGCGAGGGACAGGGTAGAGCGGACCCCACGGTCATGTTCCCCACCATAACGAAGAGCTCCCTGTCCCTATTGCATGGGGGAGCGCCCAGTACTTCCACCCACCCCAGGGTACCGGGAGCAGCTTCGCATCCCGGGACACACAGGATCCCGACTCCATCCTACCCAAGATGCACAGAATTGGGGAGAGGGAAAAAAAAATCCCAAAGAAATAGAAAAACAGCCAAAAAACCCCACTCCTGCAAAAAGTCTGTCAGGCACCCACCAACTCCCGTGGGGAGGCATAAGGGGATCCCAAAGACACCACCACCACCACGCCCAAGTGAGGCTCGTCCCGCCCCATCCACGCACCAGCCTGGCTCTCCAGCTCGCTGTAGTTAGGCTTCTTACTGGCCGAGAAGTGCTTCTTCACCAGAAAAGACCGCGGCATCTTGCAACCCCGCGGCCGCCGCCCGCTGCGGGGCCGCCGTGCTGCCGCGCCCCTTAATATGGGCCCGGGGCCGAGGGGGCGGTGAGGGACCGAGGAGGGCGGTGCGGGGCCGCCCCCGGGCCCCGGAGCCAATGAGCCAGGCGGGGCGGGAGCCCAACAGGTGTCGGCCCCGGGGGCACTGCCGAGCCGCGGGGATTGCCCGGGTCTCTGCTTCTGCGGGACGGCTGCTCTGCTTGACCGGGTGTAGGCGCGGCAACCACTTTAATCACTGATGCTGCGATCAATGAGATGTTTCTGTCTTCCTTTCAGTGTTTGCCTGTGCCCGAGCCGACGGCACCTGCAACTGCGGGGTTGGCAGAAGGCTCTGTACCGAGAGGGTGGCTTCCGGGGACCCTATGCGTGGCTGTCCCGGCCGCTGCCCCGCTGTTGAGAACTATCGTGCAGGTTAGGACAAGCCTCCCCTATGCTCCGAAGCGCTGCTGGGACAGCCCAGGGCACGCTTCAGCTCGCCGCAGGTTGTCAATCCTCTAAGAGACAAGAACTTGTGGAGAAGTCCTCGCTGACTCCCTTACCACGGAAAGGGTCAAGAGCATCTGCCTGGACATGCTTCTTAGTTTTGCTGGGCAGGTTTCAGAGAGCACAGCCCCCTAGTAAGCTGGTCTTTGTTTTTCCTGTCTTTCTCCACCGGTATGGCAGTGTGGGTCAGTCCCAGACGGGCACATGCTTCGTTTGGCTTCCTGCTCCCCGCCGTGGCTCCAGCTCACGGGATTTCCCTGCTGGAAGTGTTCAGGGCACGGGTCCAGGCACCTGCTGCAGGAGCCGTGGCTCAGCTCCGGGCCAAGACAGCTGCTGAAGGGAGGAGGAGGACGAAGGAGACCTGCTGGGAATGCCTCCTTGCTCCCAGCCGGCGTCTGGCCCTACAGCTCGAAAAAGGGCTGGTGGTGTTGGGCACTCATGACTCACCCATCACACCCGCCAACCCCTGCTGACCACACGTTACTGTTTAGCCACAACCCACATGAAATGCAGAAGTGGGGAGCAAAGCTTTCCGCTGGCACAGCTGCAGTGCAGGGGACTGAGCTCACTGTCAGTCTTTCCTCAGCGCAGGAAGAGCTTGGAAATCTCATCCTGCCAGCTACATGCGTCTGCAAACTCTCCCCCCAAGGCCATGTGCTCTGGAGCTGGATCCATTTCTCCTTTACTGCAGAACCGTCAGTGTCCTTCAGCAGGTGTTTATTTGCACCGCCCATCCCAGGATCAGCCTAAGTTCAGGGGCAAACGTTCCCCTGAAGGATTTGGGAGATGCAAATCACAGAGACCAGGGCCACCCCATTTCTTGCGGGGGCCTAGAGGTACAGCACTGTGGGTTAAGGGACAAAAGACTGGGTGCTGCCACAGGTGCCTCTCCCAGAGCTTCTCTCTTTCCTCCACCTGCCACAGATGTGGTTACATTGGTACAAGGAACCCAGCTAGGTGGTTTTCTTTCAAGCAGCAAAGCCTGCTCCTCTATTCTTTCTGAAATGTTAATAATCAGACTTGTTCTAACCATGGCACATGGAGAAAACCTGAGTGTGCTGGAGGGATAAATCAAGATCCAGAGAGAGAGTGACCTGACTTGTGAGCCAGCAAGCTACAGGAAGGAGAGCAGGAGATGGGGGCTGGAATTGTGCAATGATTCACAGGCTAGAAATGGCCATGGTTTCTCAGCTGTCCCACCCTGTACTAGAGCCCCAGGGTGGCCCGAGCAGCCCTGCCACCAGTCCATAGCACAGCTCAAGCCCTAGACCTACACAAATTCGCCCACAGAGCTCACTCAAAGGCACAGGCTAACCACCTCCAGAGCGGCAAGTCAGCTGCAAATTCTACCTTCTTTGGCCCCATGACTACACTATACATCTCAAATAACCTGCTGCAGAGCAAAGCTGCTGTTGCCAAGGGAGGCTGTGGTAGGGCAGAGGAAATCCTGGCCATGAGGTGTGAGGATGAGGTGTCCACCCTCACTGCAAGACTGAAGAAGCTCCCCGAAACCCATGGCAGGCGCCTGTGCCCAGGACTGGAGGGCGACCCAGCCTCGGTCTCTCCAAGACGCACGACCTCCCTCTGCTGTCGGCACTCGCCGTGCGGCACCGCTCCGCCTGCAGCCAGCGGCGGGTTTGTTCCCTCCGCACTCGGGTTCTGAGAGGGAACATCACTGCACGGGGGAACTAAACCAGCTCCCAGACGACAGACTTCCCCCCGCCCCCCGCAGTGCTTGAGTAGTAAGTAATGATAGAGCAAACATGAGTAGAACTAGAAGAGAGATCCGAGCCTGGTTTTTACTAGGTGCTGATCAGTTTCTGAAGTTTTGGAGATGGGATGGAATGGAAAAGGAAAATTTCGAGAGTTCTGATTTATAGCACCCAGAGAATCATGTAGTTTACCCAAAAAAAAAAAAAAAAAAAAAAAAAAAAAAAAAAAAAAAAAAAAAAAAAAAAAAAAGGCAANAAAATTGAAGAATGAAGCTAAGACCATTGCAATAATGACACACACTGCATCACAAAAACAAACCAAACACCCACACTCAAAACAAGCAAACGCCTTGTTGCACCGAAGAAAAGCTTTAGGACTGTGAGCACATCCCTCATATGCTTTTCCCTGACTTAACAGAGTCTTGGTATTGCATGAGAGACTAAGTCTTACATTGGCCTTAGCAATGATGATCAAATGTAGCTGCTCAAAGGCCTCAATGCAAATTTGCTGTGCCTTTATCAGTTGACATCAGCCCCTGGATTATACCATCAATGCTTTACTAGAGATGGAATCGTTTGCAAGATCTTATTCCCCAGGACAGAGACCAGAGGGATTTATTGCTGTAATTCCAGATGAAGCTATGCCTTTGTGTTAGGCAATTAACGCAGACAACAATTTATCAGACCTATTAAGGCCAGTCTTTGACTGGAGACAGATTAATTAAAAAAACCCCAAAACCTCAGCTGCAAACTCCTCTCCTTCCCTTCCGTCCCCTTCCCTCTGTGCTAATTGTCCTGCTAAGGCTGACTCCCTGTGCCAGACACTGAGGATTTTGCAGATCTGAGGCGACCCGATTGAATTATCACCGACAATGGGCACCCAGCCTCTGCTGTGGCCACAGTATCAGCTGCTGATGAGGTGACAGCAGCTCTGGCAGGGTACTTCACTCTTCTGCACTAACAGCCACTGCATTCAGAAGCCCCAGAGTAGCTCACTCTGTAACAAGGCTTTTTTTCCCCCCCATCACGAGTTTTTGCACATGAATGAGATGGAGACCATGCACAGAACACACCTCTCAGCAAAACGTCTTTTTCAATCAAGTAGCAAATATCAGTGTCTGCAAACATGTTCTTACCTGTTAAGTCTAAGTCAGCATCATAGAGACACAAAGCCGTTCAGCAGCTGGAGTAGGTGGAAGCTTATGGCCAGGCTTACCTCTGGGCAGTTCTATGGGTGCTAATCACAGCAGATGAGTAGTAGTGCTGAGGATTCTGATGTTACCGAGCTAGCAGGTTCCAGGACATCACTTCTTACTCATAGACTGATGCAATCAGAGTTAAAGCAGATCTAGCAAACATTTTCCAGTCACTATTTCACAACAGGTACAGACCAATTTCCAGGTTATAAACTGATGGAAACCAACTCCAAGTTTTGCAGTCAAGGAATAGACTGCACAGTAAAGTAGAGCTACACAAGCAGTTTCTGCAATCCGGCCTTCACCTTCTTATTTGTAGCTACCTCACCTGAGGACAACACAAGGATGTAAACAAACTTCACAGCTAGTTCAATTACAGCTGTGGGAGATTTCAAAGTCCTAGTGGAAAAATCACACCTTCAGAATTTGACAATTTAGCTCTGGGAGGGAGTTGCATGGTTCACAGGAATATTCACATACAGGGCTGCACTTACAGAGCTGGCCAGAATACTCTTTCTGAACTCAATCTGAGCTACTTTTCATAACCTCTGTAGCCCACTGTATGAGAGATAAGTTGCAACTAATCAGTACAAAACATTTAATGGAAGCCAGAAGTCGAAGTTCCCACATTTCTTAGTGTCTGTCATGCTCTCTGCAGCATGAACACAGTGATTTTAGAAGGGTGCTGAAGTGAAGTGTACAGGCCCTGGGGAAGAAATGACAAAAGCTGACACAGAGGTAGGTTTTTATAAATTAAATGTCCTTTATTTGTAACTTGTCTTCAAAAGTCAAAAACATGACAAAGTAATTGCTCGGAAGCTTCTAGCCGCTCCTTAAACGTTTTATCAGAATTGCATGGAAGTGCACTTAGAATAGTAGCAGAAATCTCAATTCCCATCATGGGCACCACCTAACTGTGTTCTAACCAAAACTCAGAAATCCCCATTCAATCACTGACACTTCACAATCTCTTCACAGATCAAGCATTAAAAACTCACCAAGTGTTTTTTTTCCCCCTACAATACCTTTGAGATTCCTTGTGCAAGACTGAGCTTCCAGTCACCAAACCTTAAGGACAAGTCTGTAATAGCCCGTAGCAAGTCAGGGAAAATAAGCTAAAACCAAGTTCAACTTAAAGATGTTAGAGGCCTGACTGGATGTGAAGTTTAATCAAGAGGTTTTAGCTGGGGTGCGCTTCATTGTTTTAAGGGTAAGGCTATGCTGCAGTGTAACAACACTGAGTTTACTGATCAAATAAATTAATTAGTAGTCAATTCTGTGGTGGTGCAGGTCCACTGCTCCAATTAAACATGCTTAGACTAGACATCTCAACACTACTGTGATTGACAAGTTCTGGTCAGGTGTTTTGTATTATCAGACATCTGCCTCTTGACTGTGCAGTTAAAACAAACCAGAAAGGAAACACTACAGTAAAAGTGTAGACTTGAATTGAATATCCATTTACCACAGATACTGCAATTGTCATCCTGGGGTACACTTTACTTTCTTTGAAAGCTATACCTGCAAAGTATACATATAATATATGGAAAACAATCTAAGTACAGCTTCAGCTACTTCAGCAATATTTAAATGACGACCAGGAATTCAAAATACCTGCTAAGATCTGTAACGCAGAAGGCAGTGCTATGCAAGTGCTACAAATTAAATTTTGCTACCAGCTTTCCTGAAGAGATGGAAGGAAAAAAAAAATAGGGCTATATACATAAAAAATTAGTTTAAATAGAAAGCAGAGGTATTGACAAAAAAAAACAACCTTCTGATTTCCCCTATCAGCATAAGGCTTAATATCACTAGAAAACCAGTTTCAAAGCCATCAATCATAAAGCCAGTAAATATAAATCATATTTCCTAGGACAGTTAAAAAATTATGTCCTTTAATCAACATTACAGTTTATTTCTCAGCCTAGAAATTACAGTCAAAAGTATAGGAGAATAATACTCATGCATAGAACTAAAAATCTTTTGAACTAGTTATTTAAACAGGTGTGAAGACTTGCTAAGGAAGTTCGTGAATCGAAAACTCATATTGAAGATGTTTTCCATATAGGTGAGAGGCTGTGTCTTAAGAATTCAAACACTGGGAAACGTTATGAAATCACAGGCATCATAGGTCACTTCAAATAAGAGCTGGTCTGACAATTACAGTTAGCACCTAGAGGTCTCACTAAAGGAAAACAGATACAAATACACCTCTCATACTACCATTTAAGATATGCAAATGAGATTGGAAAGAGATTAGTTATTAACTACTTCAGGCCATTCCATTTAGAACATTTGTTTTTAGATAAATGAACACAACTGCAAAAAGAAACCAAGGAATAGGCAAGGAAAACAGGTTTGTGCCCTCCATGCTGACCTACAATTAACCTTAGTGTGAGGCAAGTAAGAAAGACTGATAGGGTTGAATGGCATATATCATGTAACAAAAGACTTAGTGGCACAGAAGTATCAAACCAGGATCTGAAACTGAGAGAGAGAGATATTAAAAAATCTTCCATATTTCTAGATGCCTGAGATTATCTTGGACTGTACAGGGAAAAGTGTGAGGATGCTGGGCATCTCCTCCTCATGGAAGCTTGGTTTTACTGTTAATCTTCTATTTGGCTCATTTATCCCTTAAAGAACGGATCAAAACCTGTGCCATCATATCATCTTCATCAGCATCATAATCCTGCAAACAAAGGGCACAAATTCTTTTACTGCAATAGCCAAAGTGGTTAATACAGCACCAAATAAAAAAAAAAAAAAAAAAAAAGAAAGAAAAGCTTGTCTTGCCAATAATCCAATTTCTAATTGTGATACCACAGACGAGATACATGGTAGTGGCTATGTTAAGAAAAATTGGGGTTGGAGTCAAGCTGCATTCCAAGGGTGAGGAGAAACATACCACAAAAGTGTCATAGGAAAAGCGATGTCGTCTTTGAAGGTGCTCCATGAAGTTAGCACTCCTGTAATTTGGATCTCCCCATGGCATTGAGGCACAAATTGGGCAAACCTTCAAGAAAAACCCAAACAAGCCAGTGAAGCCCCAACAGTTACGCGCTTCAACATCTATGGTAGGACAGAGACAGCATGGAAGACTGAAGCTTGAGGTTTGTCACAACCACTATTCTACAGGCAAAGTGATGTCAAATGGTTTGCTGGGACATTCAATACAAAAGCCTCAGATACCCGAATAATTTCACTTAATGTCTTAGATCTCCAAAATGTAATGACTTATTCTTCCCCCATTCTACAAACCAGCATTGACCACAGATGTTTCCTTGAGATTCCACCCTTTATTTCTCAGAAACAGGGATGTTTTTCCTTGATCTCCTTTGCAAAGATCATTCCTCTCCAATAGGAGAAAAAAAAAAAAAAAGCTAAGTAATGTGNAAAAAAAAAAAAGCTAAGTAATGTGAAACTCAAAAAAAAAAAAAAAAGGGAAGTTTCAAATTCAGCTTCACATTTTGCAACTCTTTCATGAAAGGGAATATCAGCAGCTAAAGATATCTAGAATGCTATACTAATTTTTGCTGGCATATTTTTTTCACCAGTGATTTGTCTCTTTTTCTGAAAAGAGCAGAGGAAAAGAATTAGATGTCTGATGCTTTAATGAGATTAATAATTTGATGTTTGTTACTGTGCCTAAATAACTCTGAATGCCTGCTATTTTTCAAATATGAAAGGAGGATGTGACCTAGCTGCAAGAGGAATAGAGACAAGTCACCTCCAGAAAATGTGTAACAAAAAAAGGAACATAATTATGTAGAAGTTAAATGCATGAAGAGCATACCCACACTTGACTTGAACAGGAATAATTATAAATATGTACTTAACTTCAAGAGTAAGTCTCTAATTCATTGTTTCAAAGGGATTTAAGACTAGACTTCATTGCAATTCTTGCACCAAGACTTTTTATTACCACTTGTTTTGCATCCATGCTGTGCAATGTTTTGCAGTGTTCAACTAGTCCTTCTTGATCAAAGTTTTTCTCGCTGCAATACGGACAAGGGAAGGTAAAGCGATTTGGGAAGTTCCTGATTGGGGGAGGAAAAAGAGTATTAAAAACTGTAAGTTAAAACTAAAAACTTCAGACCTTAATACTCGAGAATTGTCTCACCTGCTCTTAAGAATACAAATTATTCAAAGCAACCCCCTAACTCAATACAATTAAGACAAGTTCAATTTACAAGCAGTTAAAACCTTATCAGTTTAATTCTTATCCATACTTGTACAAAATGATCCTGCTTCTGAAAACGTGATAAGTGCCATTTATCACCTCGGGGTTTGGGGTTTTTTAAATGAAAAAGGGTACCACCCAGTACTCCACAATAAGGGCAAGAGGTCATGCTCCCTCCCAGCTTATGTGTCTCCTTGCTGGCAGAGCACAGCAAACTGCAAAATCTGTGAGTTAGGATAAGCACAGCAACTAAAACATTAGTGCCTTATCAATGTTATTCTCACACCAATCCAAAACAACATCACACCAGCTACC
The DNA here is from genome assembly GCA_013396835.1 of Psilopogon haemacephalus. NCBI lineage: Eukaryota > Metazoa > Chordata > Aves > Piciformes > Megalaimidae > Psilopogon > Psilopogon haemacephalus. The sequence goes on along the minus strand of VWZI01003571.1, from coordinate 1,881,152 downwards.
AGGAAAAAGTATTAACTGTCTCAGCTGAAACCAGGACACTCACAATCAAGAGGCAGAACATTTTTATTTTAAAAACATCTACTTTAACTGAGTGGCCTGATCTTAAAGATGCCTTGTGCATGGACTAAGCAGAGGCACAGCAGCTTGCCTGTGCTCAGTCGGCTGCAGGATTAAGGCTTAGTTTTGAACTATGTGAAAGGATTAAACCAATTAACACCCAAACTGAGCAAAGAGGTAATGTCTGCTTTTACTTCAATTTTTTTTTTTTTTTTGTGAGAAAAAAAAGGCAAGCAGTTGCAGAGAACAGATAGTTACCTGGTGTTGTGAAGTGGTTCTTTAGTGACAGCTTTCACACCTTCCATTATATAATTCTGGTACTTTGAACAAGAAGCTGCGTGGCTACGCATCTTGGAGAGATACATCTGTGCAGACAGCAATGGCACAGCAAGGTTAACTTAAGCTATTTGCTCTTACTTTTACACTTCTAAGCAAAAGCAGCAAGGCCACAAAACAAAGCAGCTTTTCTGCAGACACCGCTAAACCAGGAAAACTCAAATACTGCAGCTGGCAAGGCAGAAAGCTTTGAGATTATAGATTAGTTAACCTGTAATTTAGCTGCCTGTAATATTTTTACAAACATAGCACTGTTCAGGGCAACTTGCTTTTCTTTACCTATTCTACAGTATTAAAAGAAAAGGTTGACAAAAAGGGTTGTTTGCACAGCTGCTAAGAAGAAGAGACAGTGAATGGAAAACAATTTGACTTTTAGTACAGATCTTGCTGTAGATTGCCTGCTGCTTGTTCAAGTCCCTTCATGAAAATTCAAATTTACTGTAAGGAAAGAAGTAATTCAAGGCACTAGAGTTATCTATCAGCTGGAATGAAAACAGACTAGAAACACTACCCAGAAATAAGAAGTGAAATTAGTTGAACTGTTACCCTCATCTTGGTGTCCAATTATCCTTTTCTTCTTCTACCATTTGCAAAGCTATTTTCTTACATGTACAATTAAAGTTAAGAAGCCAAACTTCACCAAGAGAAGAGAAGCCACAGGAAAGAGGCTATACAAGGTATTCACCATGCAGGATATTAATGAACACTAGGTTTATGGAATACATCACCCATATACAGCAGCTTTGACTCTTAACTATTTCAAACAAAGCAAATACATTTCTGTTAAAGACCAGAGAGATCCCTACCTAAACCCCACATTTATTGCTGCATTACACTGCTCCTCCCAGACAGATGTGTCCGCATAAGCAACTTCAGAAGCAGCATTTCACTTTAAGTTGAAAATCAGTATTTTAATTTAAAATTTACTAGCTAGTATTTGGGTGCTAGCTGTAGGAAATGTGGTTAGCACTTGTCAAAACAAACATTTTGACCTGATTGTGCAGAAAGCTCAGAAGCAAGCACTTTAATTCCCTCTAAGCAATACAGCCAAGTGGGTACACCCCATGCACCTGACTTCCAAATACTTCCATACTTTTTTATTGCAGCCATTGCAAGTCGTTTCGGTTGTTTCAATTTGCCTTTCCAAGTCCAGAGCTCTGCTGCCAGGTGACAGAGTACTGCGACAAACTCCACAAACTGGCTTCTTCGGCTTAAGACATTCCTGCAAGCACGGAGTGCAGAAGCTAGGGTGGGGAAAACCAGAAGCTGGTGAGAACAGCCCTCAGAGCCCTTCCATGCCTTCTGCCCTCAGCGATAAGAGTCTCAAGATATGACAGCTAATAAAGCACCAGCCTGCAGACACCTGTGCGTGAAGAGAGCAGGATTCTAGCAGACACGTTCAGTGTTATGAACTTTCGGACCGTGCTCTGCTTTTTCCGTTTGCACATCTTTCACCAGGAAACGAAATCAAAAGTGAAAGGCTGTCAGGCTTTTTGCCTCTGCTTTTTTCCTCCTGTCGGTTGCTTTTTCCCCTTTTTGACAAAGGGCCACCCGAAAAACCCTGCTGAGTCAGAGCCAGCTGCAAAATCCCCTTGTCTCCAAGCAGACCTGCCGGTCCTGATCCCACCCCCTAAACAGCTGCAGCCCCTGCCGGGAAGGCGGCGGCCTTGCTCGGCCCGGCCCCCTCGGGGTCGCCCCGCTCCAGGGGGAACGAAAACGGAGCACTGATGACAGTCAAGATCGGCTCCTCCTAAGGCCTCACAGCCCTCGGCCATAGAAAACGCTTCCAGACCCAGTTCCCTCCGAGGGCCAAAAGGGCCCCGGAACCGCCGACCGCCACCACAGCCACCACCGCTCGAGCCCCCGCGCCGCCGGCGTCCGCTCACACGTGTCCGCAGGGCACGCGCACCGGGCTCTCGTACACCTCCAGGCACACAGGGCAGGTGAAGCGCGACAGCGGATCGAGTCGCCTCTCCGGGGAGAGGGTCGAGCCGCCGGCGGCCACCGCCATCTTCAGCTGCCGCGCCGCGCCCCGCCCTGCCGGGCAGCCAACCGCGGCACGGCCTGTGCGCAGGCGCCACCCCGGCCCGCAGCCGGGACCCCGCCCACCGCCGGGACCCCGCCCAGCAGCCGGGACCCCGCCCACCGCCGGGACCCCGCCCACCGCCGGGACCCCGCCCACCGCCGGGACCTCGCCCACCGCCGGGACCCCGCCCACCGGGAGGCGTGGTCACCCAAACGGCGAGGGGAGGGGCCACAGAACGGGGCGTGGCTGCCGCCGGCACCCCGGTGCTGGCCGTGTAACGGGTGGGTGTAACTGGGTGCGTGGGCACTCGGCTGGGGAGCGAGCAGCATGGCTAGCAAAACAGCCGTATGGGCGGTAGCCCGGTGCCACGGCGGGAGAGCCGTGGGCAGCCGTAGCAGAGTGGGTACTTCAACCCGGCCCTGTGCGTGTGCATCCGTTCGGTTGCTCGCTGCGTACCAGCCGTGCGTAGCTGAGCAGCAAGGCATAGTGGCGGTGTCTCCTTCCTTTGCCGTTGAGACTATTCTGGCTTCGGGAAAAATGCTCAAGGGAGTGGCAATGCAGCTTTTAATGATTTACACTGCGAAATAAAAGCTCTTTATAAAAAAACGATTGAGCAATCGCTCTCTGCTGCTATTAATGCATGAACATCCCACAGAAATTAAATGGCTGCTTCATGGCCTGGCTATCGCCTTCTCTCTGCTCTCTCGTAACACCACCGGATCGTTCAGAGCAGATGAGACTTTTAAGGTCATCCAATCGGTCTCCTTTTTCCCTGCGGCCTGGTGGCCCCCGGGTTTCCCCGGCCCGCTGCAGCTGCCTGGCTGCACACCTGCAGGCTCCCGCGGGCCCGGAACACCTCGCCCCGCCCCGCTGACGTCACTCGGCGGAAGTGCCCCGCGGCAGGAGGCGGTGCCCCGCCCCCGCCGTTCAGTTCCGGGGCACCGCTGTCAGCCGTCCCTGCCGCTGCCCGCCGGCAGCTGTAATGCCCGTGCCGGGAGGCCTGGCCGTGCGGGCGGGCGCGTCCCGCCGCTAGCAGCCGGCAGCTCTCCCGGGGCGGTAGCCTCTCCTGGGACGTTGCAGGAGCGTGGGAACGGCCGAGAGGAGTCTGCAGTCCGCATCCGGGTCACTGGGCGCTTCCGGCAGAGCGGCGGCGGGTCCCGGGTGGCAGCGCAGCGCGGCACGGAGCGGTGAGGCACGGGCTTGACCTGCGTCGTTGGAGGGCTCAGCCCGCCCGGGCTGCGGGCCCTTGGCGCAGTGCTGGTGGCTGACGGGAGGGAGCGGTGGGGCGGCTGGGGGGCGTGGGCTACGGCGGGCCCGCGGGCGCTGCGCCTCTCTACCTGTGCTGGAGGAAGTTGATGTTGGGCTGGCCTCGGGTCCGGTGGTCACTGAGTGCTTCTCACGCTGGGGAGATTGAAGGCGGTGTCCCAGAGTCGTGCCTGCGGCTCCTCGCACCGGCCAGCCCCGGGTCCCTGCAACAAGTGTCTGCATGGGAACCGAGGAGCAAAACGGCTTCGGGCGAGTGTTGATTTTACGTGTTGGTCCCTCCGCCTTCCGTCTGTTATGGTCTGAAATTCCTTAGCGATGCGGTGTGCTCTTGTGTTATTAAATAGCTTTTGTATTGGGATATTGCCAAGCGTTGGGTGTGAGCCTGGCCTTGCTGGTCTCCATAACATTGGTTAAGAGGTTGTACCTAGCCCGTGTCTTTCTCCTGCTGCTGTAAAGCTTTGACTGTGCCTGCCCTGCCTAGCAGTCCGAGGTAGACAGTGGTTGGTTCCCTCAGCTGAGGTGTTGACCCAAGAGGTAGCTAAAAATATTTCCTGGTCTCATATCAGAAATTAGGCTCTGATCAGATCTTCTTATTTAAGAAGCTTTGAGATGTATAGTCAGTAATTTACACCAAACCAGTCTTGTTACCTTGTCTGTTCTGCCAGGCACTGTGCTTCTTACAACTATATTTATCTGTGCCTGCTCTCAAGCTGAGGTTTTTACTGAGCTTTGTAACCATGGCTCTGAGCTGTTCAGAGCTGGGTGGGCTGCCTGGGATGGGGATGTTTTGCTTCTGGAAGCTATGTGTGCCGAGGAGCAGCTCTGCGGGGGCTGGCAGGGGTGTCTGGAGCTTTGCGGCTCTGTGAGCTTTGACTCGTGTACAAAATCAGCCTGGCAGTGGCTTTAAGTGTCACAGTCTGCAGGGCCTTGACCGTGGACTTTCATTTGAGGACTCTCTTAATCCTGATGTTTTGTGCATGTAACCAGGGGCTTTTGTTTAGTAGCTATTAACAGTGGAGGTGGAAGAACTGTGATACTTCTTCCAGCTCCTTGTCAGCACAGGATCATTTCTTGTCCTGGGGGTGTATTGCTGATGTGCCAGACAAAGATCTTTCTCTGAAATTCTCCTGTGGAGCTCTTCTTGCTGAGGAACAGACGTTCTGTTGTCTTTGCCACAGGCTTCATCTTGCACAACTTAAGGAGGAAAGATCTTTGGGAGAGAGAAGCTTTACCCTGTCCCTTCTGCTCGGGTGTTAATTTAGGACTCCACATTTCCTGTGATTCACAGCTTGTCTCTTGACATCGGTGGTGGAAGCACTGAGAGCAGTGTGCCTGGGAGCAGAAATTGAACTGCTGGTTAACTTTTTCTACATGGTGATGTCATTAAGCACAGCCTTTCATCAAGTAACATTAACTGCTTGGCTGTTGATTTTTTTTTTTTTGGTTGCTGTTTGTTTTCCTGGTGTCTTGGTTATTGGTTTGGGTTTTGGTTTTCCCCATGTATTTGTATTATGGCTCCCTTCAGTCAGTTAAATTTTGCTCTGAGTAGTGATTTTCAGTTAAACAGGAGTGTGTGGGGGCATTGATCACTATTCTAGCAGCTGCAATTAATAGTGGGGGGGAAAGTCTTTTCTAAAATGCTGTTTTGGACTGACTACAAATGAAAGAGTGCATTGATTTCTCCCACCTCCCCTCCTCTTAGTTTACAGTTGGGAATTCTATAAGGGCTGTGTTTTTATTAAAACAAACAATAGCTGTGGCCTGTTTTTGATCACAAGTTCCTCAGGCAGTTGAAATGGGAGCCTGTTGGCTTGACAATTCCTTTGGCTTTTGGTAAAGTAGCATTAGGAAGCTTCTTTTGTTATCAACGTTTTCTGTGCAGTGTGTGAGCTCAGTGGGGTGAAAATGAAGATCAGCATATATCCAAAAGCCACTATCCCTGCAAACAAAAGCATGTCTGATGTAAAAACAGAAATTATTTTTCCCTGTTCTGTTAAANATTTTTTTTTTTTTTTTTTTTTTTTCCTGAAAAGATTACAATATTCTTTGCAGCTGCCAGCATTCAGCTGAAAGTGTGGCTGTAGCTCAGCAATCAGGGGAATCTGTTCCCTGCAGGAAGGCTGCAGAGCTCTCCCAGCACAGCCACAGCCTGGGTGTGCTGTCAGGTGCAGTGTGAGTGGCAGTCAGAAGCCTAGAAACTGTTAGAAATGCAAAGTTAATTAATCTACTGAGCCTAGGGACAGTCCTGAACCACTAGAGGGGGAGAAAAAAGGCAGGTACTTTGCCAAGTTCAGCAAAATGTAATTTCTCTGTGGGATTTCTTGATCTTTAGATCACTGTGCAGGGAAGAGGAGTTGAAAAAAGAAGAAGAAAAGAGCAATTGATGAAAATAAAGTTTGTGTAAATTGCTTGAACTGGAAGAGCAAAATAAAAGAGAGAGTACAAACACGTGTTTTTGCTTTATTCTTTTTTTTTACTGTGAGTTTTACTGTTAGGTTCCCTAAGTCTGGGCTTGAGCCTGCACCAGCTTTTTTGTATGATACTCAGTGCTTTGCTTGATGTAGGTTTGCTGTGCTGTTTGAGGCAGATATCTGGGAGGGGAGTAGAGAATGACAGTGCTTATCAGGACAGCAGCATTTCTGTACTCTTGTGCCTTTTCAGAAACATAAAGAGGCTGTTCTGGGAGCTGCTGCTCTGTGAACCATTTTATAGAGCGCTGCAAAGCAGATAGATGCTGTGGACAGCTGGGATTTTATGCAACTCTGATGACTTGTCTTTGTTTTCAATTTTTTATTCCAGAAGAGTTGCTATTGCTGAAGATTCTGAATGCCAGCTACTCAACCTGCTGCTGAATAACCATGAAAGAGAGGAGGTAGCTGCCCAAGTGCAAGACAAAAACTGATTTCAATGGATACAAAATACAAAGACGATTTATTCAGGAAGTATGTACAGTTCCATGAATGCAAACTGAATGCCTCTGACAACAAGCAGCGTCCTATTAACGATGAGTACTTGCGGGTGGCAGCGGCAGCCTTACTTTGCCTTCCCAAAATTGATCCCTTTTATAGATTCCGGCTGATAAAATTTTATGAGATGGCTGAAAACTCGCTGAGATCTGTCAAATCCTCAAGTTTACATTCTCTCCACAACGCATTCAACGTGCTCGAGACAATTGGAATTAATCTCTTTCTTTACCCCTGGAAGAAGGAGTTCAAAAATATTAAGGTAAGACTTTGTATGTGTGGCTGTAGAGAGAATGTGATCTGCTTTTTCTTTCTTGTCACACATTTTAGGAATTGTCTGCAGTCTGTGTAAATTTCTATGTAATTTCCTTTTTCTACATAAAATAAAGGAAAGTTTGCTGATGAGAGTATCCTGAGACAAGGACAAGTCCTATCTGCATTTTATAACGTAATTGTAAAATGGAGGAAGAGCTTATCGAAGGCTTTTGTTAGCCTACCCTGCTCTTCATACCTAGGTGGAGATGCTTTCACTGGAGTGGGTGGTTAAGTTCTCTTTAAGCTCAAGTTTTGAATGTTTTTTTGTCTTGCAACAGCTATTAATGAGGCAAAGTACTAATGGCCAATGCATGTTTTTGATTGGATGCTTTGCTGAGGTTTTCACAAATTATGTGGTATCTTTTATCTACTTAGCAGTTCTCAGTTCGTGAAGTTTTGATTTTAATGTCCTTTCAAACTGTTTACCTATGCCAGGATCTCAGAGGGAAAGCAGAAACTTGTATATTGCTCAGCTAGAAGTCAGGTAGTGAGCTCTGCTGTTGACTGAGTTATTTTCAATTTTATTCTTTACCTGCTCTTACGTGATTGTTGTAGTGGGTTGGATTTGAACCCCAGTAAATTGGAATTTACCTCCTGGAGTAAATTATCAAGCAAACTCGGAAGCAAAATGAAGGTTATATTTACAAAGCTGGACTAAATATAAGAAGTATAAAAGGCAATAAACATATACAGAGTATATTTACATGTATTGTTGCTGAACTGTAAGTAAAAGGACCCCCTTGTACAATAATTCAGCTTTTTTTCTCTCCCTGGGGCAGTCCAGAGGGACTGCCAAATAGCTTCTCTCTGGTACCTCTAGAGACACAATATATGAGTCAGTTGAGCCAGTAGAAGGTCAGAAGGGAGATAAGGAAGCCATGCAAGCAAGCAGAGCCCTGGAGAGCTGTGAATAAAAGGGCCAACTGGGCAAAGAAAGCTTGTGCTACCAAGTATAAACTATTCAGCAAATGAATGGGATGATAGAAATGTATCACTTACTATTATTCTGTATCCTATCCCTAGCTTTTTTCACCTTTTACTCAAAAGCCTCTGGAAAATTCCTGTTCTTGTTTGCAGTTAGGAACTAGGCAAAAGTGTTCTAAACCACCCCAGTTTTCAAAACTGCTGCAGCATTTCAGTAATGAATGCTGCAGGTGATTTATAAAAACACTTTTGAGACTTGCAGGCTGGATAAAAACACTGCTGGTATGGGTGTCTAAAGTCACTTGCAGGTAGTGATGGGTGGTTTTGTTTTTTCTTGTGGAAAAGGCACTATTTTACTATTTAGCAGAGAATTTGAATATTATTAGAATACTTGAGAGTTCCCAAGTTTCCCAAGGGGAAGCCTTTCTTCAAAATGTATCCATAAATCTTGACCATCACACTTAAGTCCTGGCCATTGTAATGTTGGCTGATCCACTGATGGTGCCTCTTGATGCACTTCTAATGCTAACTTTGGTTGTGCACTCTGGGTCCAGTACCTGTTCTATACAAAGATGTGATGTCCAGGCTGCTCTGGGCTGTAACCCCAACCAGTATGAACTGGGATAAGAACACACCTCAGGTATGCCCTGTGCTAAGGATGTTTCAAATTGCACACTCCCATCTTTGGTTTTGGAACTTTTTTTTTTTTAGTGGAACTTCCTGACTTCTTGAAAATTGAAGAAGACATTTGAAACTGCATGGTAATAGCACACCAAAAAGTACACACCTCAGATAAATGTGAGGGTGAACTGAAGAGGACTTTGGTATTCCTGCAGTAATTCCAAGTTCCTGTTATCTCTAGTTAGACCCTCTCCAGAGGCAATACATCTCTGCATTTCTGCCTTTCATGGTAGACTTGCTTGTAAATGCAAACAGGTCTGGTATGCATAAAAGCTGCTGTCAGTGTATAGCACAGTGATTTAAATCAACGGGGAGGACATTATGGTAATCAGGATTTCAATTTGAATGAAAAGTCTCCTACTTTGACTGTGCCTCATGCAGCATTTCCATCTGCCGAACAGGAGGGATGCAAAAATGGAGTTCATCTTGCCATTGGAGTTGCATGTGTTTGCTGTTGTTGTTATTACATTTAATTATATAGTATCTGTCACTGACTTATCTGAGCATCAAGTCAACTACTGAATTTGTAACCTGCTTTTCCTTTTTATTCCCCCTGCCCCGCCCTTAGACCTACACTGGACCCTTTGTTTATTATGTAAAGTCTGCTCTAAGTGAAGATGATATAAGGCAGATTTTGAACTACATGGGCTACGTCCAAGAACTGGGAACAATGTATAAGCTCACAGAGCAGGTCGATGCCATTCATGTGAAAATGGTTTCATTTGAACTCTTTTTGGCCAAAGTGGAATGTGAGCAGCTTCTCGAAATTCACTTGCAAGTGAAGGAAAAAGGTTATTCGGAGATTGATGTCATCAACGAACGGAAAAGCAGCAATGAAGATGTTCGAGGCTGCTCTGAAGCCATGAAGCGACGTGCAGAGTGCAAGGAAAACTTAAACACTTCCATGGCCCGGATGGTGCTGCAGAAATCGGCGAGTGAACGGGCCTCTAAAGATTACTACAAGCCAAAGGTGAGCAAGGCTTCGAAATCAGTGGACACCTATGATAATTATTGGGAGAGTAAGAAACCGCCTTTGATGAGCTCGCTGAGTCTCAGGAAAGAGCCAATTTTAGTCGATGCGGAAGATGACATTAAAGATGAAATTATCCGTCCGTCGCCCTCTCTTCTGACAATGTCGAGCTCCCCACACGGGTGTGCTGATGAATACTTGCCAACTTCATCTCATCACAATGGCATGCTAAGAACAAATGTCCCCTACAGCTCCTATTTTTCTGCTCAAGAGGACTTAGATTTATACACTGATCCCGATTCTAGAAGCGTGCTGAATTTCAAGAGACAAGAAGCTATAAAGCCTGACGTGTGGCTGTTAAAAAATGATGCCAACCCCGTTTACCACAAGCGCACCCACCTAGCCAAAGAGACAGCTTCCCTCAAGTGCCAAAACTGTGGCGTACCCTGTGGCACTTCTGTTTGCCAAAAGTGTGACAATCTGTTCAACTCCAGGCAGGAATACCCAGCAGTCAAGCAGAGCACCTACTCAATCAAACCACTTCCAAATGATGGCTTGTCTCCTGCCTCTGCTCTAAGGGAGAAATCTCAGTACACATCCCAGACTCAGAGTCAAGAGAGAGCTGCTCAGTTCAGTTCAAAATCCAAACCTTCGGGCACCTCCCGCTGCGGCTTCTGTAACCGCTCTGGAGCCGCCAACACGTGCACCTTTTGCTCCAAAGTCTCATGTGACACTTGCCTCAATGCTTATTACTATGATCCCTGCTGCAGGAAAAGTGAGCTCCACAGGTTCATGCCCAACAATCAGTTAAACTATAAATCATCCCAGCTGTCCCATGTCGTTTACAGATAGGCTTGGTTAGTCTGTTTGGAGGGGAAGGGAAGGGGGAGGGGAAAGGGCTACCTTAACTGATGTTCTGACTCCACTGAGAAAATACACTGACCTCTTACTGAAACAACACGTCCAAATGTTTGGAACCACGGTTCAGTGCCAGTTCTTGATTTTTGTGGCTTCACAGATGCTGCAGATACATTAGATTTCATGCTGCTATAATTTAGGTAACTCCTAAGTGATCATTGCTTTTCAGTATAACTGGGGGAGAAGAGCACATTTTCCTTTAAAACTTGGCAGCTGTTGTTATTTGAGACAAGTAAGTGACACCACACCTTCCCATCACGTTGCAGTCATCTCCTTGCCCAAATAAAATCATGCAAGGCCTAAAAAATATTAAGGTTCTTGTTTTCTACAAGTGATGAAACTACTGCCAGTTTTTGATAGAAGTGTGACTTTAAAATGTGCAGGTGGCATGTGAATGGCTTCTTTGGCCAACAAGGACTTTTTCTCTGTTTTTTTTTGGGGTGTGTGTGTCTGCATTTATTGATCTCCCAAATGCAAACACCACAGCATCTCATCCTTTTGTCTTTTATGTTTCATCCTTCTCTTCTTACCTCCCAGTTGTTTTATCTCAAGCTTCTGAACCTGGACAATCTGTGCTTTGTTTTTCTGGTGTTGCCAATATCATCCTGCTGGGGTTTTACTGTGTGATACTTTGAAAGAGGTGCACCTGTTACTTGTGTCACTTCAGTCGTGCTTAGAGTTTTGTCCTTCCCGATGAGTACTTTACTTTCTTTACTTTCTGTTGCACATGTATTGAGTACTGTTCTTTGTACTGTAAATAGGTCAATTTGAAACGGTTTATTTTTAATAAATATTTAATATGTTGAGTTCTTAAAAGTGGTAGAATCGTTCTAATGATGAAGTCGGTCTTGAGTTATTCAGGTGACTTTTTGTTTTCCTTTGTACTGTGTTTCATAGCTTATTATAGTCACTGTGGCAGACATGTTCTTGGCTCTGTGATCAGCTTTTGGTTTTTAATCTGGCATTTTTTCCCCCCCCTCCCTGATAAGGCTACCACTAGCCTTAAGTGGAGTCTTTTCTAAGATTGTAATTCTCAGTGCACATTTTGCCTGTGTGGTTATGGAAATTGTGCTTCCAAATTCACTGCAATGTCTGCAGTGTACTCCAGCAAGTAAAGCACTGGCCTGGGGAGAAATCAGAGCTTGCTTCTGAGTCCTGTTAAAGTAAACCCATGAGTTAGGGATGTGAATTGGATACTTATATTTCTCTGTGTTACTGTAGAAGAGAGGAGCCCTATCTGAGAGTCAGGACTCTGTTGTGCTAGGCTCTGTACAGTTTGGCCCCCAAACAACACCTGAGAGAGTTTAATTTTTATTTATTTTTTAAAAATTGAAACCCAAAAGAATCCTTCCAGCTTCCTTATTCCAAGTAGCTCATTAGAACAAAGTATCAGGCAGCCTAATCTGATGTGCACAATTTAATGTGTTTAAAATATTTGTAAAAAGGAAACAAAAAGACTATAGCTGAAATGTAAACTATGTAGTCCACTTTGCACTGAAATTATTCACTTAGTTTTTTTGGGGTTTTTTTTGTTTAACACTGTTAAGAGTCTAAGCTTCTAAACTGTCCATTGATCCATGTGTGACAGAAGCATGCATGAATGATTGTCTTTTTTTTTTTTTTTCTGGGGATGGGGAGGGCTTGAAGTAGGTAGAGGGGGAAACCTATCTAGGCTAATGTTGTAAAATAGCTAAAATTAATTTTAGCCATAAATGGGTGTCTCTAAAAGTGTTATGGAAATAAGGTGAAACCCAAGTCTTACAGAGGGCTGAGAACAATAAGTTACTGTACAGTTTGCACTAAGAAACAAAGTGAATGGTGTGTGTTTAGCCATCAGGGAAACTTCTGAGTCAAGCAGCTGAACAGAAGGTTGCAGGCAGCTATTGCCTTGCTTGACCCTGAAGGCTGGGGGTGAGTATTGTTTTAGGTGAATGATTTTAAGGTTTTAAAAAATCTCGTATGGTTGTTTTTTGTTTTTTGGTTTTTTTTAATAAATATATATATATAAATATGAAACAAATGTAGATACATTCTGTATATAGTGAAGAGTTTAAAACCAATTTAAACCTGATTTTACTATTAAAATCCAGTCTAAGGGTGGTTTTAATTTCGGTGGCTATTTGGTTTTTGTTCACTTTCTGGAGTGTCATGCCTGTTTGGCTGCTCTACAGTGTATCTCCTAGTTCACTGGTTCCATTTTCCATATGGCTACTCACACTACAGTGAATAACTAAAACTGTGATGCCACGTAATTTTTACGGTGAACATAGCAGGGACTAGATTTGCTTTGGAAAAAAAAAAAAAAAAAGAAAAGTCCTGTGTATATATGTCATGGAATCCTGTAGTACAAAACTGTGTTGAATTGAAGTGATACCATGCTCTATTTTTGTGTATCTTACTGTATGAGGTTGCTGTGATGGATACAGTAAAAAATATATGCTAATTTAAAATGCAGGTGGTTTGCATCTGATTTGTTTAATTTATGTTTTGAAGGAATTTAAAAAATAATAATAATAATAAATAAAGAGGCCTTTAAGAAAAGGCTAAACTCTTTTCTTAAAGTCGAGTGCATGTAGCTGTCTGTTTCACAACTGCATTTTGCATGCAGGAATGAGTTGGTGCGCAAAGGTAATCTTGGAGGGGGGAGCGAAGCAGGTGAGGATGTCAAGTCTGTACGGTGAGCCTCAGCTTTGGGAAATTGGTTGTACTGCCTGCAGGATGCAGAGCTTTTCTAAAAATGTTTATTTTCAAGTCTCAGCAGCATGACTCAGTTTGTTCCATAAGAGCATGAAAGGCAATATGTCAGCAGTCTGCAGCAGGCAGACTAACGTGGGGTACGAGCAGGTTTTGTGTGCAGCCTGGAGCTAACCTACATTGTTCCCTGTCGTCTGCACTTTTCTTTTTAAGCTGGCTTCCTAAGGAGTTGTGTGGTACTACTATGTACTTTTTGGCGCTTGAGTTAGGCCTTCTGGCTGCTTTTTTTGCCCTGCTCACTCTGGAGCAGAATAATTTCTCAAGATCCAGACTAGATTATTCTTATTTGTTGTTTGTGGTAAAGCATGTCAGGTGAATGCTTGAATGCTGCAAAAGTGACATTTCTGCAGTCTTCTAAAAAAGTACCAGGGATGGTTATGAAAATCAGGCTCAAGGTAGCCAAAATATTCTTGCAAGAAGTCTTATCTTAGGCTGCAGTGCTACTCATGGTGGTGCATTTCTGATGCATTTCTGCTGTCTTGCTGTCTGACATTTCTGATTGCAGAGCTGTGTGTGCTGCTGCTGCTGCCGTGTCTTTGCTCTCAACAGGAGTTTAAAGGTTCAATAGGCTGCCGAGTGGATTAGATTTGATGGTTTGTACCAGCAGCTATTTAAATTTATTTTCTCTGGAAGATGACTGTGGTTTACAAGTGTTTAGTGCATGTTGCTAATTACGCTGTAGCATCTTTTCAGGAGGAAAAAAAAAAAGTCACCTTTGCAGTATTTGTTCAGAAACAGGAGCTAATCTGAGCATGGTGGTAATTGATACGTTGCTAGAGTGACTGAGAGAAGAGCGAGAGGTGACTGCAAGTTAAGGTAACACGTTGATGTACCTGTGTTAGCTCTCATTTAGCTACTTCTCTGAAATCAGTGGGAGTTAATTAGGCCTTCTAGCACGGCCATTGCTGCGGTATCTAAGCAGCAACAGGAGTTGAGCTACAAATGTTCCTAACTGTTATTTGTGAAGGATGTTCTTCCATGTTTCCTTCTGAAAATGGTAGGATGTGGTTGTGTTTTTCTAAAGATTGCAAGTATGTAAATGCCTTAGAGCTCTCATATGAAATTAAGTAAAATTAGACAGTGTGGTTACTTTTAATTATTGTTATTTTTTTTTTACAGTTCCCTATTCATATGCCCTTGATCATGTTCCCCTAGAAAATGTTTCCTGCAACTCGTCTTACCAGTCTGAAAAGGGAGGGACAGGGAATTGGTAATTAATGTCTTTCTGGTTTTGTACTCCTACACCTCTGCTCTGACAAACCAAAACTCCAAGGGCAACCTTTTGCATTGAGCCTCCATATGAAAATGAATAGACTAATGCAGCAGATCTTACACAGTGCCTAGAGGAAGGGAAAAGGTTAAAGTATGTGATACAGCAGCAGCTCTTTTAACTCTCAGATCCTGCAGACATGTCACATAATTGAAGCTCTTCCATCTGAGGAGAGGTGTAGGAGAGCCAGAGAGCAGCTGCTTTGTTTGACAGGCTTGCTGTGCAGATTTCAATGTGCTAATGTGTGGAGAGCAAGGCTGTTCCTTGCAGCACTGAAAGCTCTCTGCCTTGAAAATATCTTAGCATATTTTATACTGTGTAGCAGCTTCTGTGTTCAGAATCTAGAGCCCTGCAACAGATAACCCCTGTAGCACTAGAGGCAGGCAGTGTGCTGACTCTGTGCCATACCAGTCTGTCCTTGTAGACCTGTGAGGATGACTGACTTGCATGGAATTTATGACACATAGCAGTGCCCAAAGTGCAACAGTCTTTATAATTCCTTTTTTTTTTTTTTCTTTTTTTTTTTTTTTTTTTTTCTTTTTCCTCCTCCTGCACTGTTTTTGCTGTGTTCATAATATGAGACAGGCTACAGAAGTTCTGACATTGCTGTGAGTTGTTGCTTTTTGAGGAACTTTGGCAGCTGCTTAGCTGCCCTGACCTCTGCAAGAGAAAGGATTTCATCTTTTTGTGAGTCCTTGCAAGCAGGGGAGCCAAGCCACTGCTGCCACTGAGGTGCTGCCCGTTGGTTTCTGCCATTTTGTAAGGCAGAGTTGCTCCAGGCTCTTTCAAATACACACAAGATGCTTCTCCAATCTGGGCCATGCTGCCACAGATGCCTTCCCAAAAAGCTGGGTCTGCTCTTGTTTTACCCTGAGGGACAGTGGGGTCAGAGGCTGTGGTTGGTGCTAGTCCATCACTACAAGCAGCTGCCCTCTTCTCCCAATCCTTTCTCAGCTGGCAGTGACAGGTCTGGCTCTGCACTGCAGTGGCAGAGGCAAAGGGCCTGTGGAAATCTTCCTGACACCCGACAGCTTCCTGTGTTGCTTGTGCTTAAAGCCAGACATGGACTTCCAGGGGACTTGGAAAGGCTTTGTGCAGAAAAGAGGTGGGCAGGTGAAATGTTCCAGATGAAAATGAAACAACCTGCTTGGATTTTTTTGTTTTCCCCTTAGCATCAAAAGGAAATTGCTTTTCCAGCACTCAGAGTCTGGGAAGCACTGAAGTCATATTGCAGGGACCTTCAGATGAGATTAGAGATTGGTTCACTTACTGATGATCCTTATCAATGGGATCCTTTCTTAGTGCTGCTGATCCTGAGTGTAAGTGCTGTAAGAATTGACACTTCTGTTCAGGTAGTTCCTGCTTTGAGATGAGGATGTGAAACACTTTCTGACTTGAATAATGCCACCCATTTGTTTTCCCTCTCTCCTACAGGGCTTTTAGTTAATTCTGCGTTGTGCAGTTCACTGCATGGAAGACAGTGTCAGAGCTCCAAGCAGCTTTAAGTAGTGCAGGATCAGACCTGCAGTGTGTGGCTGACAACTTGCATGTGGCAGCTGCTTCTGCTGTGGTGGGTGTGGGGCTGTCATGCTTCCTGCTTTAGAAATCATTCTCATGATAGTCATACTGTTCTGTTTTTTTTTTTTTTTTTCATCATCAACCTGCTCTTGAAAAAAAGGAGAGAAAAAGAAAACTCAACACACAAATGCTCATCAACTCCTTATTGGAAAAAATATTGCTTTCTCTCAGAGTCAGTAAAACCTGGTTTGTAGTTTTGTGTACAACATGCTCTGCTCTCATTTAACCACCTTACCAGAGCAGCTTGCTAAGGCAAAGCCAGCACTGGTGATCTGCCTTCACTGGAGCAGCAATCTCTGCACGTCTCTCCATCAATGCCGAGCAGAAGTGCTGACATCTGCACTTTACCTCCCAGGGAGGCAGGGCTCAGCTTCTGTAGGGACCCAATTATGGATCCTTGCCAGTGGCCTGTGTAAACCCCAACCTTTAATAAATGACCTGTTAATCTAAATAGATGCTGCCAACCAGCAAGTGTGAAAAGGAGCAGCCTGTTTGCACGGCTTGGTACGCTTGTGCTAACTAGCATATTCCTGGTGAGCCTTCCCACAAGGCAGCTCTGTGATGGAGAGGAGAGGCCTTTTCCTCTCCTGTGTGGTCTGCTGTGTGCATCCCTCACAACTCAGAGCAGTAGGTGTGCTGTTGTCCCACAGCAGGCCCACGGAAGCTGGTAGAGGCTCAATGACTAATAACAAGAATCTGTGTGGTCCCTGAAAATGTACAGAGGAACCCTGTTAGATACCTACATTAGCATAGGCCCAGTAGGTCTGCTGAAGAGCTGAGTCCTTGCACAAAGACTCCCTCTGCATTCCTAGGTGGAGCGTGGCTGGGTGGGAATGCTAAATGCAGCCTCTGGAAATAGCTGTGGAACTGTTTCTTGCCAGTTTCTGGTGCTAGAAGCCAGCAGACACCTGACAGCACATTGTGGGCTTGGGTAGGACATGTAGGTGGGGTTGTCTAACTCTAAAATGATGGGGGCTTTGTTTGGCTAGGTGTTTTGGACACCTTCATTACAGCCAAGCATGCACTGGAGCCTGTAATTACTGACACGGGGAGGGTTGCACTGTGACCCCAAAGGGCTGGTGGAAGGAGCTGGCAGAGTGCTGCTGATGGTTGTCTCCGTGCCTGGCTGCACGAGTTCTTGGGTGTGCCCAAGGAGGAGGGTGGCTATCTGGATTTGCTGGCCACAGCTTGCACGGGCTCTCTCAGTGGCAGAAGCAGAAGGGGACAAGGATGCCATCTGTGACATCACCTGTTCACAACCTGCTTCCTCGGGCTGTGTTGCTGGGATTAGCCATAAGCTTTTCCGGAGGGGTCAGCTCAGCTCCTCCCCAGGTGCTTGGGCTCCCTCAAAGAGCTGATGCAGGTGGCTGTTATCACTCCTGGCACGTGTGTGGAGGGGAGGAGGCCATCTCCATCTCTTGCTGGATGCTTGGTTCCTGGCCCTGCAAATGCAAACCTGCTCGAGCATCTTTTCACACACTGTTGAAGGAGAAGGTGGATTCTTACGGCTGTAACAAGCCTGTTTTATAAGCTGGCTTTGGGCCACCTCAGCAGAAAGCAGTGGGCTGTATGCACATGCTCTGCCTCTCCTTTTGGGGGGAGCACGGGGAGAGGGGCTTTGTTCCCCACACTCCGCCTCTCACTCTGGGAGGAGTAAAGCCCCTCTTAAGGCAGCTACTATTACAGCCTCTGCTATGATTAAATTCTCTTATTCTCCAGACCTTAACGACAAGTTTCTCTGAGAGCTGTTCCTCATGCCAGGGAGTGAGCCTGTGTGTGCATTTTCTGCTCTGCTTTGCTGCAAAATGGTGTGGAATAGCTATAGATGGCACTCTGGTATTGAGTACAGCTTCTGCCTAGCCACTTCTGTGTGGAGAGGACAGAGCACACTGAGACTCTGTCTTGGGAGACTAAGATCAATCTGGTCAGCTTCTTAGACAAGATTTGTGTAAAGCTTTTCAGCAAATACATGGTGCGAGCAAGGCAAAGTTAAGGGTAGGAAAGGCAGAAATTCAGTTTAAAGGATCAGGTGAAGCCTAGTGGCAGAAGAAAATCAGATTGTGGGAGTACTGTTTCCTGCAATACCGATTTTTAGATAGAGCTCCCATGTTGATGATCTGATGTTTTGGGTCTTGTGCTGATAAGGATTTAAGGAAGCTTCATATCTCTTTCAAGGGGATGTTTTATTTGGTGTTTGCCCAGGCTTTCCATGCTCTGGGACCACTGCTGGAGGCTGTAGTGCCCTCCTGTACCAAAGGGATGGGCTGCACTGCCTGTACTGCTCTAGGACAGAACTGGGGAAAAAAGAATCCTGCTAGATTGTCTCCCATCCCTAGGTCTACAGTGGAGAATTTTAGCCTGGAAGCACAAAACCTCATCATGTAAATGAGTAATAGAAATCAGGTTTAGAATGGATGAGTACCTGAGGGTAGAGCAGGGTGCTTGTGTCTGGCCCTTGTCCTGCTGGGAAGGGTCTTACATCTTTGGAGTTTGCTCCAACCTGAGAGGTCCTTAAGTGGACAGTCCCTTTCAGGGATCTCTTTCTTTCCCTTTCTTGTCCCAGCCTCTCAATATTCAGCTAGAGAAATGCTGATTCATTTCAAATGCTTTTTCTACTGGAAAGCTCACTGCTGGGCTCTCTGAAGCCTGCCATGGTGAGGTTTTCAAAACTGCTGTTCATTAGGGCTCCTTTAGTGACTCCTGCCTGTTTCAGAAATCAAAGTCTGGTTCACTTTCCATTGTGACTTGTAAAGTCTTGGGCTATTTAGAGGCATATCAAAAATTAAAAGAACTGTGGCAGCGCCGAAGCCTGTGGTGTTTGAATCTTTGATAAGAAGATTTCTTCTGCTTGGAGAAGAGCTCCTTTTAATGCTGTGAAATAGAGCATGATAACTGTGCTGCTGTGTCTACTATAGTGAGCATTCTGTGCTGCTTAATAAACTTACAATCCTGACCAAGAGCTGCCTTTCATAATGACAGATGAAAGGTGCAGTATTCATGTACTGGTAACTCGCACCTAAAACTTAAGGCACAAATTTGACTTTTGTGTAGTTCCTGCTGCCTGCAGATGGAGTTAAATTCTTCCTCCTCGCTGCTTAAAATACAGCCTGTTAAATGTTGCAGTGGTCTAGATGCCTTTGGAAGCTGGTGTCTGCCTGGTCTTGCTCTGCAGGGTCTTTGGTAAGCAGCAGTGGGATTGAGACATGAAGATGTGGCAGGTAGACATTTTTCTACCTGGATTTAGCTACAATACAGTGGAAAGCTGTTTTCTATAAAGTGATTTTGGAGATGTATTAAAACACTATGAGGTCTGTAAATAAGATTAGGGGGAAAGAAAGATGAGAGGTCCTAGGAAGCAACAGATATCTGCGGGACTTTGCCACCATGAACTCTACCTGCTGGAAATGATCGAACCCCAAATATTCCTCATAGTACAAGGCTGGAGTATAGTAATTGTGTCTTCCATCCTGGCTGTTTCCATGTTTCTAGTCTCAGGGCAGGTTGTAGGCATCTCCTGGTAGTTTTCAGTGCTTGATATTAAAAACTCTTCTTTTTCCTTTCTGTGTACTTCCTACTTCTTCTCTAGAGGCTCAAAGCCTGTTGGCAAAATGATTGTTGCTGAGCTCGATAAGATGCTCACGTGTCGTGTGAGTGAATGCAGGTTTAACACTGATTTGATTCTGCTTTTTCTGCCTGCAGCTTATCACTCAAGCTCTCCAATGAAGGACTTCCTTTCCTCAGTCAAATATTTTCCATATGACTAGATAATAGCTAGGGGCAGTGATTTTTCTGTCAGAGCTCGGCACTGGATTTTCTGTTCAGAAATCATATGGCCATCTGAAAAGTGGTCTTAAAAACAAGCAATGTGCTTGTTCAGAGTGACAGGGTAACAAAAAGTGGTGGGATAGTTTTATTTCCACCACATTTAAAATCTGTCCTTTTTTTTTTTCTCCCTCAACAAAGCTTGAAGTCGCAGGGAGGTTCATTCACTGTCAGCAAACACCTTCACTGTCAAACTCAAAGTCATGTCCCAGTTTCTCCATTTGTACTCCCTGGAACATGGTGCTTGTGAAGAGCAGCAGCTCAGCTGCTGGGGATGTCCAGATTTCACACACCTCCCTGATGGGGTGAGGTCGAACTTCGTCCCTTTGCTGTCCCTTTGCTGTCCCTTTGCTGTCCCTTTGCTGTCCCTTTGCTGTCCCTTTGCTGTCCCTTTGCTGTCCCTTTGCTGTCCCTTTGCTGTCCCTTTGCTGTCCCTTTGCTGTCCCTTTGCTGTCCCTTTGCTGTCCCTTTGCTGTCCCTTTGCTGTCCCTTTGCTGTCCCTTTGCTGTCCCTTTGCTGTCCCTTTGCTGTCCCTTTGCTGTCCCTTTGCTGTCCCTTTGCTGTCCCTTTGCTGTCCCTTTGCTGTCCCTTTGCTGTCCCTTTGCTGTCCCTTTGCTGTCCCTTTGCTGTCCCTTTGCTGTCCCTTTGCTGTCCCTTTGCTGTCCCTTTGCTGTCCCTTTGCTGTCCCTTTGCTGTCCCTTTGCTGTCCCTTTGCTGTCCCTTTGCTGTCCCTTTGCTGTCCCTTTGCTGTCCCTTTGCTGTCCCTTTGCTGTCCCTTTGCTGTCCCTTTGCTGTCCCTTTGCTGTCCCTTTGCTGTCCCTTTGCTGTCCCTTTGCTGTCCCTTTGCTGTCCCTTTGCTGTCCCTTTGCTGTCCCTTTGCTGTCCCTTTGCTCTCCCTTTGCTCTCCCTTTGCTCTCCCTTTGCTCTCCCTTTGCTCTCCCTTTGCTCTCCCTTTGCTCTCCCTTTGCTCTCCCTTTGCTCTCCCTTTGCTCTCCCTTTGCTCTCCCTTTGCTCTCCCTTTGCTCTCCCTTTGCTCTCCCTTTGCTCTCCCTTTGCTCTCCCTTTGCTCTCCCTTTGCTCTCCCTTTGCTCTCCCTTTGCTCTCCCTTTGCTCTCCCTTTGCTCTCCCTTTGCTCTCCCTTTGCTCTCCCTTTGCTCTCCCTTTGCTCTCCCTTTGCTCTCCCTTTGCTCTCCCTTTGCTCTCCCTTTGCTCTCCCTTTGCTCTCCCTTTGCTCTCCCTTTGCTCTCCCTTTGCTCTCCCTTTGCTCTCCCTTTGCTCTCCCTTTGCTCTCCCTTTGCTCTCCCTTTGCTCTCCCTTTGCTCTCCCTTTGCTCTCCCTTTGCTCTCCCTTTGCTCTCCCTTTGCTCTCCCTTTGCTCTCCCTTTGCTCTCCCTTCGCTCTCCCTTCGCTCTCCCTTCACTCTCCCTTCGCTTTCCCTCTGGCAGCTTTGTGAAGTGGAACCTAATTCCCAGTTCTGTTCAGTCAGCAGCTCTCCCACCACCAGCACACAAAGAGGCTTGTAAGTGGGTTTGTGAGTAGGGGAGATTGTCTGCTACAAGCCTGATTGAGACACTGATCTGGCTTATGCAGTAGTTACCAAGGCAGTGCACTGTTGTTAAACTGTGGCTGCCAGCTTCATATTGAAAACAAAGCCTGGCACCATCATCTTTGTGCTGGGTTTGGGCTGCTGGAGGACCACTGGTAACAATGTGAACCTGATCCCTGCGAAAAAGAGAGGAAGGGAGGGTAGAGAATTAATGCTAGATAAAACCACAGGTGTGAAAGGCTCATTAAAAACTCTCCAGCCACGGAGTTTAAAGAAAAAAAAAATGTGGGAAGGAAATGACAGCAGTGCCAAAGAGCAGTGTGAGTAGGAAGATAAGGAGAGAAGTTGGCCTGACAGTACCTCAGAGAGAAAAAGTTGTCTTAAAAATTGTGCCTGATAATGAAGTGGTTTCTAATAACTCTACATGCAAAAATGACTTTTCCTTGAAATGCTGGTTTTATGTTCTAATGCAGAAAAGCTCTAGGTGGTAGCAAAGGAAGTTGATAGATTTCAAAGGGAATATTAATTAGGAACTCCAGCCAAAGACTTGATTTTAAATTAAATGCATTTCTAATGGAAATTAATCTGCCACGTGTTTTCCTAAAATAAAATAACTTGATAACATCGCTGCTAAGCCTGCATGGGTTCAAAGTAGGCTTTGAACACTAGAAAAGAATCAAGCAAGAATGAAAGGAATTCAGACTGGAGTAGGAAATGGCTGATGTGCACTGCTGTCTGCTGTGGAGCTGTGCCAGAGCTTGGTGTGCAGCCCTTCCCCAGCAGCGCTGCTCTTGGGGCTAGCAGACACGCAGGAAGGGTTGATACAGCTTCTCATGATGTTTTGAGCAGCAAGATACTGATTCTGTTGTAGCTTCTTAAGATGCCAGTTAGCAGAAGCTGTGTGCCAAGCAAAGTGGTACCTCGCAGGGCTTTTGTCACACTGGCAGCTAACTTTCAGTTCCTGTGAAGAGGAGCAGATAGGGCTGGGGAGAACACAAAGATGTGGCTTTCAGAGAAGAGAGGAGATGATATTTGGGGCATCCATGTGTGATATGTGGCTGGGAAGGAGGGAGATTGAACAATAACCATTATTTTTTGGTTGCACGTTTGCCTGTTTCTTTAAGGTCGTGTTACAGCCCTTTGTCAGCTGCTATTTATTGTTCCTTTGGTGTCACTTAGAGCCACGTTTGATTTATGCCAGTTGAGAATGCAGTCCATGATTCCTGAGGATGAAGCCTTTATTCACCACTCCAGGGGTTATATTTCTTGTCAGGCCATTTCACATGTGGAGCCTTTTACAAAACCCACAGCACAGTGATCTCCATGTGCTTCTATTTGTGTATGTTGGAACCTGCTTGTTTTGTCATATGGCCACACAGCAT
Organism: Psilopogon haemacephalus; assembly: GCA_013396835.1. Classification (NCBI taxonomy): domain Eukaryota; kingdom Metazoa; phylum Chordata; class Aves; order Piciformes; family Megalaimidae; genus Psilopogon; species Psilopogon haemacephalus. The sequence continues at coordinate 1,858,345 of VWZI01003571.1, read as the reverse complement.
TTGCAGGCTGAAGCATGATGTACAGCATCTTTGTGCCACTGAGACCCTACAGTCCCTTGGTGAGTTCTGGGAGAGCTGAAAATATTGAGAAAATCAGCTTGGGGAGTTGTTGGTGAAACACAGAGCCCTGCAGAGTGCTTTAGTGAAGTAACAGCCCTAACAGGGTTTTTAAATGGGGTTTTTTGTTGTTTTTTTCCCCTTTTCTTGGGCCCAACCCCAAATTCTTGGCACTGATGCACCTTGGTGCCAGTAGGATCTGGCTCCAACATGTGGCTGTGTTGAAGGCCATGGAGTGTGCACTGGTCTGGCAATGCTGGGTGCAGCAGTTCTGCTTTGCAATGCAAGTGAGGAACATGGGCAGCCTTCACGGAGCTGCCTGCACCTGTGCAGAGATTTTTGCAGAAAAGGAGACTTACAGGCCCAATGCATTCGTGTGTCACAGCAGCCTAAAAGTGTGCCAGGCTTCTCACTTTTGTTGGGAAAAGCAGGCAGGACCGTGGCATAAAGGGGACAGAAGGAATGGCTGAGCTAGTAACTGTTCTTTGATCTCAGTACATCTGTTCCCTTTGAAGCAGGCAGACCCTTTGCAGCATACCCACAGCTCAGCCCTTGTTGCCGTGAAGTAGGCATGAGCTGGAAGAGTTTTCTCCCTGCTGATGTTTAAAGGCAGCTGCCAGGTGAGATCCCCCCTTGTGATGGGGTAACTACAGCCTGTAGATGGTTTTTAGCTGTTCTGAGTGCCACCTACTTACCTGTGGGCTCCATGCCCTTTGATTTCCAGGTTTTTGTCTGATCCTGGGAGAGTAAACACAAGGCATGTGCTAACCCTTGATTCCCAGTATCAGAGCCTGCCGCAGGACCTTTAGCTTGCTGCTCCACAGATGTTTGCCATGCTACTCTCTGCTTTGGTCTCTTCACTGAGATTTGACTTCTGAGAAGCTCTGGTAAGGGGTGAGATGAGCTCTTCATGACAGGGAAAGGTGGAGAGGGAGCACCTTGCTTACTGTGTTGGCTGTTTCCTGCTGGCAGTGAAATCCAGCCCCCAAGGTGCTCCTGAGAATACTTTACAGTATCCTGTCTGGGGCTGTGGAGCTGAGCAGGACTGACTTAGAGACAGCCTGGGAGAGAATCTTGAAAGTTAAGGGTTAAACGCTGGCCAGCTGGACTTCAAGTAGCAGGCAGCATTCAAAGCACAGCGGACAAGTGGGATGTGAGAAGCCAGAATGTGCAGGCATTGGGAATTGTGGGTGGCCACTGAAAAGCCAAATACAAGAACAGAAACATATATTTTCATATATATTTCCATTACAGTCACAAGCACAACCTGTGAGGGGGGTTGGGAAGTGCATCTCAGGAGCAACATATGTGTTATCTCATGCCTCCATCTCAGTATACAAGCATGGGCTGAATGTCTGTTTAATATGAAGCTGGAAGTTCGGTGTGCAGATGGCAGGAAGTTGGGCAACAGCATGTGCAGCTTGCAGCATGGATCTGCCTTAAACGAATGCCACCACCTAGCACTGCTTCTCACTAAATGCTGCCCTCCAAATCCAGCCCTAACCCAGTTCTAACCCACTTGCAAAGATGCTGTGCTGTGCCTCTTCAGCACAGCAATCCTCGGGAACCTCCAGGCTGCTGAGTCTTGACCTCAGTCAGGCTGGGTAAGAATCTACTGACAGCAAAATGAGATGAGAGCACAAAGCACTGGGAGAAATGGGAGCTGGTGAAAATCAGCCAGTGTGACTAAATTGTAGTGGGGTTTCTGCCTCCTTTCAAAAGCAGAGTCACACACAGGAAGCAATGGGCACAGATATCTGTGAGACACTTGACACAGCGAGGCACTGAGGGCTAGGGTTAGTAGGTGCAAAATGTGCCTGGGAGATACCAAAGGAGAAAATGTTACTGGCATGATGGAAAACTCACTGCATGCAGATTTCAGAGCCATGCACAATCTCATCAATACTATTAGTTGTCTTTGCAGGTGGGGAAGGAAAGCCCCAGTGAGATGACCTGATTGACCAAAGGGGAGAGCAATGGAACTGGTAGGAATGCTTTCCAGATTAGTTTTGTTAGTTTGCTGTACTGTGACTGCTTTGGTACTTCCCTGCTCTAGCTGAATCATAGAATCAGTCAGGGTTGGAAGGGACCACAAGTTCCAAGTTCATCTAGTTCCAAACTCCCCTGCCATGGGCAGGGACACCCTACCCTAGATTAGGCTGGACACAGCCTCATCCAGCCTGGCCTTAAACACCTCCAGGGAAGTGGCACCAACCACCCCCCTGGGCAATATTTGTGGGCTTCTGAGAGAGGGAACAAGACTTTACAGAAAACCTCACTACATCCAGGCAATTTTGCTTTACAGTTTGCTTTTGTACCTATTTATGGTGGCTTGCTTTTGCCTTTGTGAATCTGAGCAAGCCTCTCTTGAAAGACAACTAAGCTTTCAATCTGCTGTTGCTGAGGTCAAATGTTGGGAGCATGCTTTTAGGGAAATATCTTTGACCTCAGTGGTTGTGTTGTAGCTCAGGCTTTTCTAAAGCTTAGGACACTGCCTGCTTTATGAGCGCAACTGAAATCAGTGCTTTTATTCTCTGCTCTCTGTTTGCTCTCTAAAATTAAATGCTCTTGTGGTCTGAGTGGAAGCCAAGAGTGGTTGTATGAGGCACTTCAGCTGCAGCTGCCTGGCTTGGAGACCTCTCAACTGGTCTTCACACATTTTCTGCCAAGTAGGGATGGTGATGTTTCACTAAGACGCCTTGCTCATGTGTGGCAATAGTGCTGGGAAGTGGCAGTATCTGCTGTGTTTAGTCCTTTTAAGCCTCTCTGTAAGTGGCATAAAACAGCCACTTGAGCAGAATCCAAAGCCCTCTCTTCAGAGCCACACTTTTTGTTTAGTGGATCAGTTCTATGTATCCCACTGTACTTAATCTATTTGTTGATCCCTGTTTTTAGCTGAAGTAGTCCCCCAAATTGTCCTTTGTGGGCTCTATTCCTTCACAAATCTTCCTTTTAACTCATCACTGCTTATTTTTAAAGACCTTTCCTTATAATATAATTGGTAATTGTATGAGTCTATCACTTGCTGAAGACTAAATGTCTTTTAAATTTAATTTTATTTAAAACAGATTGATTGTCCTGAATGAATTTTGCTTGGCAACTGCTGATGTTCCTTCAAACTATCCTGTGGCAAACTTGACTTTGGGGTTTCATATTTACTGGTAAGCACTCAGCAAATGGGTGTGATAGTAGGGTTTTCACAAAGGGTTCAATACCAGCTCTGCCAGGGAAATAAATTATCCCTGTGTAAGGAAGCGTTGTGTGAGGATTTCTAGTGACCTGCCTCTTCAGTTCAGTTATAGCCACCAAAGCTTCATATCACCCCAAGAGCTGCAGACAGTGCACTGTCAGTGTACGGAGAGCATCAGACAAGGGCAGAAGTGAATTCCTAGCAAGGACATGGTGCAGGATTTGTCCTTTGGTTCAGGTACTGTGCTGTGCTTTATATGTGACTGGCAAAGCAGGTAAGTGTGCCCATCTCTACATCAAGCCTTTCTACCCCATCCGTGGCCATATGGTTGCTGCTTCTCATGCTCAAAATAGCTGTCACTTAGGGAACCTCCCTTTCTTGAGCCTCTCGTGCTGGCCTGTGTTGTGCAGATAATGGCTGCATCTGGTACGGAGCCTTTTGCCGCCTGCAGATATCCCTGGTATCAGGCACAGCTGTTTGGACAGTTCTGAGTCATAAATGCAGACAAGTATCAAGATAGTTTCCTCTCAATTGTCTCTGCGCTCCCTTGCCCCATGAATACATCTATGGGCTAATTTTTCATTCAGCTGAAGGATGAGGCTCCTTTCAGCTCCCTGACAAGGCAGGACACAGCAGCATTTGGCTTGGGCTGCACAGCACAGCTGGCTGACTCGTACTCCTTATGACCTCCCCCGTCCTGGCAATGAGACCCTTTCACAGGGCTGTGCTATTTCTAGTTGCTCTCAGATTCGTGACTGTGTCCCCTTTCACATGGGAGTTTGACTTTCCATCTCCTGCTGACATGCTGCAGTGGCCTGCCAGGGCTGCCTGCTCCTGCATGAGTTCCCTCTGCCTCCTTGTGCTGATTCCCCAAGCCTCCTGCTCCACAGGTGAGTGACTGTGGGGCATAGCAGCTCTAATTCCTCCTCTCCATCCCATTAGCCTGCTGCTCACCTGCTTGGAAGATGATGGAGGGGACTCATGTCTGAAACAGCGTGAAGGGCAAGGCAGCCCCCAGAGCCTCCCTCTTCCCCCACCAGCACAAAGTGATTATTCAAGCCTCTCTCACGCGTGAATAGTTTGATATCACTTTTTTTTGGAGCACAAGCTCCTCAGAGCTGTTTTGCCACTTGAGCCCTGGATCCCTGCTCCCTGTCACTTTATTTTTCCCCCTCTCCTGTCTTGATTATTGATGAGAGCAATTTGTAGTATGTGCCACTTTATTTGGCAGGAGCCAACTAGGTATGCAGGAGAGAAAAATATTCCCATCCTCTTTGCAGAAGATTGAGCACTGTGCTTCCCAATCTCTGCACACGTGTCCTGGCATTGATTCATGTTTCTGTGGACAGCTCTGTCATTTGCATACAAACAACTGTGGGTCTTCCACTACGCCCCAGGCTGCAGCCAGGCTCCATGTTCATGCTATGGAACATGTTCCCAATCTGTATCTGTCACTGCTACTTAATGGAAAAGCTAAACATTGCTTCTCTTGCAGGCTCCCCTAGTGGTTTGATTTTAATTTGTGTGCTGCTGACTGATTTTCTGATTAAGCTGTGGTAAATAAAAATTAAGCTTTCAGAACAGATCTCTGGCTAGTGGTGTCAACATGTTCTGCAGATTTGAGTTATGCCTCATAACATCCCTGCAACCTGCTTGCTTTCAAGAAGGGAAACTGAGGCAGCCAGAGGTGACCAAAGAAGCTGAGAGTCCTAATGCTGAAAGCAAAGCTGCTGCTGCCAGCACAAGGTCAGTTAATGTCTTTGTGTTCCAGACGGGGACTGGTCCCAGTTACCAAGGGCATGAGTTGAAAGCCCTGGAAAATCCATCTGTGGTGATGGAAGGCAATCCCACCCGTGACTGCTCTACTCCTCTGCTGGGCACAAATGTCACTGCAGCAGGCTGCAGGCAGCAGCACACACCTGCACTTGGTCCCTCCAGTCACAGCCTGATGTTCCATTAGAAGCCTGCTCTTAGCTGAAACTCCTGATTTTGTAAAGAAATGCTTCAACTGTAGTAGAATCTTTTCTTTCTTGGCTTCGCACTGAGAGTCTTGCCACTCGAGATGCTTCTGTAAGACTTCATTCCTAGAAGCCATAGCAATGAGAATGAAATGTTTCATTGGACGTTTGGCTGTGCCACTGCTGCTGTGCTATGTGCAGGTGATGCATGTGCACAGTTACCTACTCCTGACACCAGTGCTCAGTGACTTACAATGATGTCAGTGTTCAAACTCCAGAACTTTGTGCTGAAGGGGAAGGATATTTTCATGTACTGCTCTGTATCCAAGTTTTTAAGGTTCCTGGATGTTAGTATGGGTCATGCTGAGGTAAGTGTTGTCTCCTTGCAATTTTCTAGCAGAAGTGCCTGTCTCTTTCTAAAGCCAAAATATGTGATTAGAGGAGCTGCATGGGTGCAAGGTGTGGGCTGCATTTTTCGTTGCCTGCAAAGGTCACTGCTGTAAGTAGGAATGGCTATTTGTAAGCAACGTTATCTGCCAACAAAACAGATTTTGTGAACATCATTGTCACGGGATAGCACTAATTAAATGTAGTATCCCGTGGGACGAGGGGGTCCTAGTGCCCTCCTCGCCGGTTCTTTTAGGTTTCGGTCGGCAGAAATAGACGAACGCGTTGCTCAAACGTCAGGTGCAACAATTTAACATTTAGAACTTGGGAAAACAGAGGGGTTACATGCAAAATAACTCCCGACGCGCCTACAAAATGCCCGCGAGGCACGAGGGGGGGAGTGAAACACGCTCCTTCCCGAACCCGGAGGGGAGGGGGGGAAGAGGAAAAAACCGACTTCGCCAAAGTTAGGGAAAAGGGAGAAGAATAATAGAGGGGTACAGAGAGAGAGAGAGATCAGCCTTGCCGCTTAGGAGAGCTGCGTGCTTCGCTGCCTGCTGCCGTGCACGTGGCTGGGCTCCTCAACAGCCACGGCGAGAGACGGCGGTGAGCGAGGAAGAGTGGAGGAAGAGCAACTAAGGGTCGTTGTGCCCCCCCCTTAAATACCCTCGGGAGCGTGTGAGACTGACTGACAGGCACAACTGGCCAATGGGTTTAAAGCTCCACGCCTGTGTGCTGCCCAGGGCATCCCTGGCTTCGGTGGGGGGGGGGGATCCACGTGGGATGCCCCCGCCCCCTCAACTCCTGCCGGACCTTGGACGGTAGAGGGAGGAGAGAGCCCAGAGGTTGGACCAATTCTAGGGTATGTGTCACCCCATACCGGGACAGTCGTACCTGAGTAATTCTCTGCATTTGATACTGTGTCCAGTGCTGCCACTGCCAGAGACCTTTGACGTGAGTGTAACCATATCTGTTGCCATAAAAAAGGAAGAGAAACACCACAGCCTAAGACTGAGAACAGAAAATTGTGATTCAAGAAGGCTCTAGCCAAGGAGATAATCAGAGAGGAATTAAACATCATTACTAATCAAGAGTAGGCCATGTATAACATTTCTCAGACCCTGAGAATCCCTGGATTTCAGGATAGTCTGTCTCATGACTGACTCCAAGGATGCAGAGTCCATCCTGCCTCCTAGTCTGTCCGTGCTTTTCTCAGTGATGGAAATGCTTGGAGGACACTGGATAACCTCATCTAATTTAAAATAAAACCTTTGTAAAAGCACTAAAATCCAATAAATTTACAAAAGACTTCCCAATTAGAGTGCTGTAAAAGTCTTAAATGGGAATCTGAACCCCATGAGCCCTTTGCTTCTTAAAATTGATAAATACCTCAGAAAGGATTGACAACAGTTTGGGAACAGAGGAGGTCTGTGTGATAAAAACAGCACTGGTGGATTAGTAGCAAGGAAAAGCAGCATTTTGATACAGCTGAAGCAGCTCGTGGATGTGTGTAGCACAGCTACAGACCTTTCTGTTCAACAGGGAGAAGTCAAAATCTCATCCTCGGACATTAAAGTAACCATCGCAGGCTGCAAGAGCTGCTTGCTTCACTCTTTGAGCACCACAGCCTATAAAGGAGCCTGCCTGCCTACAGCTCACTCTCAAGCCTGCCAGCAGTGCCAAGGCAACCATCTTGCTGTGGACACAGGCTGGTTAGGCCACTGAATGGCAGATGTTAATGTTCACCAGCAGCATGGACCTAAAGAGGTGTCTGGGACTTCCTGAGTAAGATACAGATAAGGGTATAAAAAATGAGCTTTAGGGGCTAGGTGCACAGCTCATGCTGCCTTCTGAGGGACTTTGGTTTAGTTAGACCTGTTTGTGGTCACAGCAGGTGATCTAGACTGCTGTGTTGCTGAGGAAATGAATGGCAATTAGAAGTTCTTTAGTTAGATTAGTACCAGATGTTTCACAAAGCACTGTTGCAAACATTTGCCCAGCTGCCTCAGCAGACTCCAGTTGGATAAGGCAGAGTCCTCCTGGTTTTCACTCTGAGAAAATACACTTGACAAAGTTTTCATTTTTGGATCAAGTTTATGTAAATGTTTAATAGGGCTTCACAGTCACTCCAGAAGCACTCTTGTACTGCAGCAATGTAGGTGGTGTCTTCCTATGCCCAGCAGCAGCCTCTGAGGATGGATGGCAGCTCTCTGATTGTCAATGAGACATTTGTAATCTCTTTGACAGATTTTTTTTTTTCATGGTGATTTACTCTGCCTCATAATTAGATGTATCAATTAAAATGTCTTATATGTTATGCTGAAATCATCTTCTAATGACGCTGGAGCTGAATGGTCCCTCAGAAGCCTGTTCCACGGCAGAGCAAGTATGAGAATTAACTCTCCACCCCACCCCCACCTTTGAATCGTTTTAGTCTGCCAGTATGAAGGAACTTCAACTGTTTTCCCAGGGTATTTGTATGCCCAGCTGATGTTTGTTTGTTTGCCTTGTCTTTATCTAAGTCACTTCCTTACAGATCTGGTGGAGTGGCTTGCTATCTTTTGCTGAGCAGCAGCATCCCTCCTGCTTTGTCTCAGAAAGCAGATGCTGTGCCGTGTCCCTTTGGTACCCCAAGGAATGCTTATTCATTTCACCATCAATGCAAAATAATGGGCAGAAATGGAGGAAACGCCCAGAGAGCTAAGCACCTGGCAACACTGTCTATGGCTCTGTATCCTCTTGTCCTTGGCCTCTTAAAACCACCTTTCCCATCTCATTATCACTGAGCGCATGCTGCAGTGAGGGTGAAAAGTCCATCAGAAGCTTGCTGCTGGGGAATGTTTGGTGTCAGGGTTGATGCACGGAGGAGAGCCATGGCTGGATGTCTGTTTTCCATGCCCAATTGTGACACAAGTAAGTTGACTGTAAACTCACATCTCTATAATGAATGCTTTTGTGTCCAGATGCCCAGCTGTCACGATAAGGGTTCTGGTGTTCACTCATGCAAATTGGGTGCACCGTTAGGTAGGTGAAAGGGCTGAGCACGCTGATACACTCACTAATTCTTGCAGTTGATGTCTCCCTGTGCAGGGCAGAACTGCATGGAAAGAAGTCCAAATCAGCCAGACTAATGGTTCCTAAAGTCTCATTCCCTCTGTGTCGCCAATGCTGTCAGAGTTGTGGGACCAGCATTTTAATGGGGTGCTCCCAGGAAAGGGTCCTGTATCTAGTGGTGAGCTGGTGCGTTTCTAAGGCAGAGAGATAGGAGTTTCAGGTTACTTCCCACCATCTGGACTGCAGAAGTGCTAAGCTGAGGGTGGGCAAGCACACAGCACTGCAAAGTATTGCTGATGGGTGGCAGCTGGGCTGCACTGCCCTTCTTCACCTGGTGCACAACTGATACCTATCATCTTGCTGGGACAGCTGGGGAGCAGGAGAGCCAGTCCCAGGGGAGGAAGAAGCAATGACCTGCCCTGAAAGGCTGAAAGCCTGAACGAGCAGCAGAGAACATAACAGATCGTTGGTGCAGCTGCAAAACAAAGCAACTGTGGTGGAGTTTTGTCACTGGGTGTGGAGCTGGCTGAAAGCTTTAAAAGGTGAGTGGTGGTGTTCTTTGGCTATAACACAACTTACAGAGCTCCTCTGAGCAGCAAGTTGTAGCATGTGCATGTGAATGTTCTTCCCCTACCATCTTCCTTTGGCTGTAGGAGAACCCAGATACCCATTTTAAAAGGACAATCTCATTTGATTTTGTTTGATTGGGTTTTGTATTTGATTTTCAAGCTCTTTGTAACAGGAAGAGTTCATAAGTTGTGTTTCAAAGATGGAATATGAAATGCTTGCTCCAAGGTCTGGAGGCTGGTATTGTTAAAGGACTGGTTCAATCAGCTGCTATGATGTCTTCCTGGCTCACCTGTGAGCAGTGAGTTCCCATGTCCCTGACTTCACTGCCATTCCCCTCAGCTTTCTGCAGTTATGCTGCAAATCCTGCATTTGTAATGCTTAACCCCCTGAATGTTTAATTAGGTGAAAAGCCTTGTTTGGTTTGATTAGCACAGATGTGCAAAAGCATCTGGAGAAAGTATCTTCCAACAGAGAAGCTGTTCTTGACAGGAGAAAAGGATTAAATAGGCATTTAGAGAGTTAGCCCCTGGTCTATTCTGGAGGCATAGCTACAGGGTCTACTGTATGGGAGGTAGACCTGCAGGATCTACTGTACAAAGCTACCTTAGCTGGTGCAAATGGGCTCCAGTGGATTAGGAGCAAAACCAAGTACTTACAGTCCCAAGACTCAACACAGACAATGTCTTCAGGATGTGATCAAAAGAGGAATTAAACCCTTCTGGTTGGCCTTAACCTGTGGCCCACAGGGCAGAGAAAGAGAGAGAGGAAAATGAAACAGCACTGCAGTCCCAGTGCTGTGATTGATGTTGGTGTTGAAAGTGGAATGGGACTTTCCGAGTTTCCTGCCTAATGAAAGGCTGTAACCTGCTTGGCAACTCCTCTACACTTCAGACTCTTCTGGCTGGCAGCCAAAGATACTGTCTGGGACAAGTGACATTGTGTAAGTTTGACATACCTGTTCTGTTGTCCTTGGGATGCTGCCAGCATCCTGTAGTCATTTTCTGTTGATTGGGCTCTTGTTCCTTTGGACAAGATTGGGCTCTTGTTCCTTTGGATAAAATTTTTTTTTTTTTTTTTTTTTTTTTTTTTTTTTTTTTTTTTTTCCCTTCTGGTTGTTTTTGTGGGGAAAGGGAGGAAGAAGAACCATAGAATTGTTTTGATTGGAAAAGACCTTATAAGATCATTGAGCCAACCATTAAAGAGAAAGGAGAGCTTAAAACCCAAAAGTAGATGGTTGATGTAACACAAAAATCTCCAGGATTCACAGCTAAGGGTTATGCTTCAGGACAGTTTTGATATCTAGAAATCAACCTATTGGCTAAATCCTAATTCAGAGTACTTTAAATACTCACTCTGCCTTGACCATTGCTATAAAGAGGCAGTATTGAAAGAGTGTGGTAGGTCTGGGTTCAAGTATGGCTCACTTCATGCTTAGGCTTAGAGAAAGAAGCTGTTCCATGAACAAGTTGACCTTATGGTATCTGGTTTCTTGCAGCTTTGGTTTTCTGTCCTGTCAGCTCTGTAAACCCTGGCTCCTCCATGTCTCTTCAAATCTCTTGCAGACGAGAAGAGAGGCAGCAAGCAGGGGTCTGTGGGTATTGCTCCATCAGCTGCCCGTTGGTGGCATCCCTGCTGATCTTCCTCGCCTCCTCAGACAGCTTCTTTGGGTCTTTCCACACTGCACAAACCAAGTTGGAGCTAATTATCTCTAACACTTCAGACCCTCTTCTAAACCCATGTGAGAAGGGCTGATGAGAGGGACTGGGGAGGAGTGGTGCTGCTGAGGAATGAGAGACTGAGGCAAGGAGGTCTGTGTCCCAAGGAAGCTGTCCTGCAGAGATCACACAAGTGTGCAAACGTGCCCACAACATTCAGGAGCTCTCTGCAGTGCCTGTGTGCAGCCCAAGGGGCTCTGCTCTGACTTGAGCTTGTAACTCTGCTGAAGGCTCCGTGTCCTTTGGTGTGTCACTGGACATCATGCCTCAGATCCATCCCAGCTGAAAGGCAGAACATGGGTCATGTTCCTTGGTAGACGTCTGGCTTTTTGCATTAACTCTGGCTGTGTGGAGGGGGCTGCACTACGGGGCCTCAAACTTGGCTGAGGCCTTTGTGTTCCTGGAACACAAACAAAAACTCACTTCCAGTTTATAATAACCTCAGTATGTATCTATTTACATAGCTGGTTACTCCATGGATGTTTCTCATGAAGGCTCTTTCCAAAGCACGTAGGCTATTGCTGTGCCATTGCTGTCCATTTCTTCAGCTTCAAGATTCCTTTCTGCAGCAAATTCAACCACCTGAGTCCAAGCTGACCAGCAGCTCTGACGATATTTGGAGCTCTAGAGACGAGCACTAGGGTTTTTTTGGTATTGTTCCCACTTCAAACTGGCAGCCAAGGGAAAACTCCTAGTGCAGAGAGAATGGTTAAGTGATGGTCATGACTTGTGCTTTGCCAAGCAGAGACAGGTCAAATGATTTGGGTGGAAAACAGAATCCGGCTCCAACTGGCAACAGGCTGAGCACAGTGATCTCCACCTCCTTGCCTCCTCTGTCACTCTGAGCATGTCCTTGGAGCACCTCACAGCACAGCATGGAGTCATGCCAAGTGGCCCGTCGGATCTTCAGGGAGAGGTGAGTGAATGCCCAGCGTGCCTCTGCTGAGGGGGAGTGCGAGAGGAGGTGGCCAAGGGGAGGGAAAGTGACCCCGGAGATGCCGAGGCCACGGAGCGCAGCTTTAAGCTTCGCTCTCTGTGCCTCAGTTTCTCTCGTTATGCAAACAGCACCTCTGAGGCCAGCGGGTGGTGAGGTGAGGTGCGGCTCGGCAGGAGGCTGACTCCGGGGAGCAGAGTGCCGGGGCTGAGCTGGCTGTGCCAGCCCTGCAGCACGACAGCTGCCCCGGCTGCGGGGACGGCGACCCCCAGCCTCGTCAGCCCGGGGGAGGCAGCGCAGAGCCTGGCACGGTGCGGGCAGAGCGCGGTGCGGCCGCGGAGCTGTCCGCCGCCGGCGGTGCTGAGCCGCGCTAGGAGCCGCCGCGCTCCCGCGGGCGCGCAACCTGCGCACACCTCCCGCCGCCGCTCCTGCCCCGCGAAGCTGCCGTGGGAGCCCCGGCAAGTTTCTGGCGAGGGAGAACGGAGCGGGCTGACCCCGAAGGGCTCCTGCGGGAAAGGTAAGGGGGACCTGGCCGCGGGGGAGGCGACGCCCCGAGGATCCCGGGACTGACACGGTGCCCCAGGGCGTCCTCGGCACTGGGAGGGGCGGGGACACACACACACGGTTCTCGGAGTGTCCTCAGAGGTGTCCCCGGGTGCCGCAGAGGAGGCAACCCCGTCCCCGCGGCTGAGAGATGCTTGTCAGGGGAGTGTTGGAGCACAGCCCCGGGCAGCGTGTGCCCCGCTGTGGGCATTCGGGACCGGCAGTGCCAGCTCTGGTTGCTATCTCTGCTCCCCACCTGGGCAGCCTTGGGTGATGTACGAGCGGCACAACTCACTTGAGGGCGTTAGGGTGCACAGATGCAACCCTTCTCAAAGGGGCTTGCAAGAGTCCTGGATGCCTAATGGGGGGAGGCAGAAAGCAGCCTTGTTTTGTTGGTAACTGATGCCAGGCAGTCCCGGCACAGGAGGTTTCCGTCACCTACCAAGTGGTTTGGGGTAGGGGACTGAGAGCTGCCCTTCCTTGCACTGCGACCTGTCCTTCAGGTACTGAGCTGTCACTCAGCTCTGCTCTTTGCTCTTCCATGACTTTTTCAGGCTTGCTTTATTTGCTAGGCAGGCAGCAGTGTCTGAGCTTCCCCCGTGCTAGAAACTGCAGAAATCGATTCCTGTTATTTACTATTAGAAGAGACTGGAGGTCAACTGAGTTTCCAGGCTCATCAGGTTTCCTTCTCCTTCTCTCAAGAAAGTCTCTGCGGCACACTGGCTGAGGAAAATCAGCTCTCCAAGTCTGGAGATGGAAAGGCCAACACCAACAGTCACGCAAAATAAAAATGTATGGCTTACAGTTAGACAGAGTGCATGTGATCAGGCCAGTCCAGCTGTGACAATGTCCCTCCAGCTGCCAGATATGGACATGGGGTATAGGTTTAGGCATGATTCTTCCCCAGAAACACAGGAATAGGGTCTGAGATGCAGAATGTGAGGGTTTCCTGGTAATGTACCTGTGACAGCAGCTGCTCGGAAAACTTCATCTCATTTTGAAGTCTGATTAAATTGAGGGGAAGGGAGCTTTCACAGTCTGCCTCTTCTCAGAACAGGCTCAGAGCAATGGAGCTTAAATCAAATTTGACATCAGCTTCGTGTGCTCAAAGACTGTGTGGCCAAGCAGGCTGATTTTGTGCTGGCTGGGTAGCCCCCGATGAGGCATTCTCACCTGAAGTCCCTCCCGGAGGAGTTACAGATTTAGTCTTGATTGAGCATAGCCTTGGTTTTGAAATGTTTTTGGGCTGGAAGAACACTCCAGCAGCTGTTTCTGTCAGAAACGAGTGTGAATGTGTTTAGTACCTGCACTGATGCTTCTGCAGCCTGTGACCTTCCTCTAAACGTGACAGCAGAGGGGGGAGGATTGTGTAGGCTTCCTCCCTGTCACATGTTCACCTGAGGAAGCAGCTCAGGGAGAGGTGGCCTTTGGGCAGGCAAGCAGAACCAGAACAGGTTTGTGAATGGCAGGGAAGCAAGTTACTCACTGCTTATTTCTACAAGGCTAAACACCATAGGAGCATCTCCTGGGGCCAGCTGCCAGCACCCCCCTCACAGGAGCTCTGACAAGAGCCCTACCTTCTCATTCAGCTGGGAGGTGGAAAGTTTTACAGACCCCCAGTGAAAGCAGCAGGAGAAGGTCTGGTTTTGCAACAGTTGCTGTGCTGATCCTAGCTTTGCTTGCCTGTGCACTGCCTATAGCTTACAGGATCTAGCTTATGATTTACCTTCAGACACAAAAATGATAGCTCTCTGTATTCTATAAAACTGATGTATTGCCATGTGTCAGTGACATCAGCAGATCCATCAGAGCAAGGGATGCACTTCACTGTTTCCTGTATTGTAACGAGAGATGTGTGTGTTGCAACAGCTCAAGCACAGCCACAAAAATAAGGCAAATCCTAAGTAATTTGTCAGAAATGGAAGTTCCTCTCCCCTGGCTTATTATTACTTTTTGCCAGCTTGATCTCACAGGACACTTGTAGCTCCCCTGAGGTACTGCAGGATGGAGACCTGCCAGGGAGCTGACGGAAATAAGGTCCTGCAAGCTTTGCCAGTTCTCTCCTTCCTTTGCTGTGTGTGCATGCTGAGGAGCAGGAACAATTCCTTCCAGACTGTTTATGCTGGTCCTTGCCCTGTCTCATCACCAGTGCAGCTGTGTGACCACGATCCCTCTTTTCTCTCAGGCTCCATGTTCTTAACACATATGCTTTGCTAAAGCATCTTGGGGAGGTGATGTGCATATGCTGTGAGCAGCATGTCTGCTTCCAGGGGCTCCTGAGGAACAATGAAGCATGGCCTAGGGGAGAGCTGTGCATTTTGAGAATTTCAGGAATGATTTGCTCAGCCCTAAATGAAGGTTGTTTCCAATTAGGTTAATGAAGGACATCATTCTCATGGTCGGAGTCACTCAGTCTGGTACAAGGAGGTATAAATCACCTGTCCCTGTGCATGGACATTCTTTACCCTTCAAAGAGCACAAGAGAGAAGGGGAGATTATTTTCACTAGGCTGTGAAGCATTTATCATCCTGGATGCTCTGTGGAGAAGGTGAACCCAGCAGCCCCCTTTCACCACCCATGTTACATCCTCCTGCCCACCAAAAGGCACTGCCAGTCTCTATCACCTCCACGTCCTCTGAACCTCTTCTCTCCAAACAACTTTGTTCCCAGGGTGAGTGACTCCTGATCCTGTTCCCAGGTGCCCCTCTGCAGCCTGGGACATCACTCCAGCACTCTGACCCTCAGCTGGGTCTCACCCAGCTTGCATTGTCACAGGGCTCTGAAATTGCACCCCCTCTTCCTTGCAGTCTGTTGCATACAGGGATGGTCAGAGCAGCAAGCAGCACTGAGGGCACTTGTGCTGGAACTCAGAGCTCCAGACAGAGCCATACCTGCTTGACTTTTATCCCAAGGGCACAGGCTCCTATCTTAGTGCACACATCCAGAGTGGGAGCTCTGTCTGCTTTGTATCTGATTGTGGTTAAGGGTGAAGAGTCACTTTCTCAAGAAATTTAGAAGCTGGCGAATGTGCAGCAAAACCTCCTCCCTCCTTCCCTTTTCATATGCACAGTGTCATACTGTGGGTCTAATAACTTGGTGGTTTTCTAATAAATTTAACCTTAGCATCAATTAAAATGCTTTGGCACACAAGGAAGGGAGAGGTGGGCTCCTAAGGACATTCATCATAGAAAGAACATTGAGATTGGATTTTCGTTAGCTGTGAAATGAAATACTCTGTAGCAGCTTTTTCACCCTGACAATTATGAGTATGCATCAGAGCAATGTTCTCACCCTTCCCTGCCTGCTCCTGCACGTGCTGATGAGGAGGAGAGCTCATTTCCTCATACACCTTTTAGAGGGTGGCCTGACAAAGGGAGAAATTTGCTTTCAACCTTTGCTGCTTCCTTGTGATGGAGAGATCTCATCAGAGAACTTCTCTGCAGTGTCCCATCAGTTCTACCAACTCACTTCAGTTAAAGCCTCACATCTCCTCATCGTCTTGCAGCCAGCTACCCATTCGCCACTGAAGCCCAGATTCACTGCTTTGCTTTTTCCTAAGATCACAAGGCTTTAACCAAAACCTGATCACAGGTCTCATTTATATTTACATTTTTTGTGAGTCACTGGGTAGTCTGGTGAGGATTTGAGGCTAGGGACAGGATTTGTACAGGGCAGGTTAAGGAATGTTGGGAAATGTTTCCCTTTTTCCAGTACTTACATCCAGGAAGTTGGGATTATCTGTGAAAATCCCAGGGGAAAAACCTAGGTCTCCACTGGGCAGTCAATAACAGGAGAGATTCAGCTCCAGCCCATGTTGTGAAAGCACCTGGAGTGCTTGCACAGGGCTTACATGGCAGGGGCAGTGCCAATATCCAGAAGCATTCTTTTACTGAAATGATGATCTTGTGAGGTGAGAAAAAAGTCATCTCCCACCCCAGAGCCTCTGTGCTTCTCTACTAAATGACGCTGCAGTCTCTCTGCAGCCAGACACTGTGTACTCAATGCCCAGAGACTGGCTTGCACTGAGGTGGCACCTCACAGGGACACAGCAGTTGGGCTGGTTCCTCCAGGCTGCATTTGCTGAGGAGAGCACACAGAAGGAACAGGAAGGGTCCCAGGGCTGCCCAGCTGCAGAACAGGGAACAATAGTTTTGCTGTTGCTTTATTATCTGCTAAATGAATGGCCCAACACAGAGCACAGGGCCAGGAGGAACAGCTTAGAGCTTCCTGGAGTCACCTCTGTGCTGGTGCCTCTGCTGGGGTTCATTGGCTCTGCTCAAGATTCCTGTCAATTTGATTCCCAGGGAGCAAAGAGGAAAAGCCATCCCAAGCTGGACACTGGCACATCCCAGTGCCTCAGGCAGGCAGGCAGGGAGGAGCTTCCTGGGGCTGCAGGTGCCATCAGTCATGCTGAGGACACAGAGAGGGGACAGTCACCTTCAGCATAAGCCTGCAAGCAGGTGGTGAGGAGAGCAAACTCTCACTGAGATGCTTTTTAGAGTGGTGCAAGTACAGAAAGATCAGGCAGTGGATTGCTTCCTGGGTGTCTAGTATAAGCTGAGGACTGGAGTGCAGCTTCACAAAGAACTATTATCTGAGATAATTGCCAGCCTAAAAACTTATCTAAGCAGAGCTGAAAGTGGGCCTTGGCCTGTTGCTGCTCAGAATCCAGCCTTGCATGCCCTGGTAATGCTGATGTGCAGGCATTTATGGGGATGGTCAGGGAGTTTGCACTCTGCCCAGAGCAGCTAGAAAGCCTAAGCAAGCAGAAGGAGGTTCCAGTGGCTTCTCGTAACCTTCTCACAAGCAGCTGTGGGGCCACACTGACAGCACTTGGTCTTCTGCATTGCAAGCAGGCAAGATGAACAGGGGTAGAACAGGAGAGGGTGTAAAGCAAGCACCTTGTGGATTATGTTTGCCAAGCAGAGCAAATGGATGCAGCTGAACTTTACCATGCAAATGAGGATTCTCAAATGCATTTGAATGGGCCAAAGCTGCCCTGGTGCCAAAGCAGAACCAAGAGAGCAGGTCAGGGGAGTGTGCACCTGCAAAACATGTTCTGGGCTGGCAAGGTGAAGTTCTCCAAGTCAAGTTGCTGCTCTGACACCAACACTATTTAAGGCAGGCAGCCTCTAAGATGCAAATGCTGGTATTTTCCTTACATATTCTAGCATGCTATCACTAAAAAGTTATTATCTTTTAAGGTTGAACTTTCAAACTGCATGCACATAAATACAAGTACTGGTGGCTGAGGAGCTGCTGTACAGGTAACCAGACAGGGGACATTTGATCTGTTCCAGCTGTGCAGCCAGCAGCCTGCCTGCCACTCATACTGCTTGGTGCTTTTTCCTATAGATGCTCACGTATCAGACCCCAAGGGCTAGCAGCATCTCCCAAGCAGACAGATAATAGCTGGAGTGTAGTTTCTTGGTGAAGCACAAGCTGTTGTTAAAGGAATACTTTGTTTTGCACAGCAAAACACTGGAAAAATACCAGGTCTGGAGGTCAGTTCTCCAAAGTGAGAGATCGTGGCAGGAAGCTCTTTAGTACTAGGAAACTTAGAGAGAAATGGTTAGACCTTCTGGCTGTCCACATTTGCCTTTATGGTGTCCATACAGACCAGGCTTTCCAGATCCAGGCAGGAGGATGGAGCTTTTCAAACCAGCACTGCGTCCTCCTCATCACCAAAAGCCAGCAAATGAATGGAGGCAGGAGGAAGGTGTGCTGCCCAGCTTCCTGAAGCCTCTGTCAGTCTAGCAGGATGATGTAAGTGGAGCTTGATTTAAGGTCACATTTGCATCAAACTGTCAATGCAGTAGCCTGGGCAAAACATGTCTCAAGGATGTGGGAGTCTGCCAGCAGTACAAGGGCTTTAGTCATGTCTACTGGAGCAAGTGAGCCAAAAGCTGGCTTGCTGTGGCTCCCCCTGCCCTCACTGCAGGACATCTCTTTCTGTGTAGCACACACTTGCTGGGACTGTTCTGCACAGATCAGTTCTCTTGCTTTCCTCTGCCTCCATTCATAAGGGGAGCAGGAGCCTTCCATAGAGGACAGTAGTCCAGCAGAGTGTATCAAGAGCCATGGGTGACAGCTGCAACTCTCAATGACTAAATCATCCATCCTGGCTTGCAAAGGTAACTGCCTCATACGTAGGTATATGTAGGTACTGAACACAAAAACATTTGGTTGCTTTAAGTCAGATGCTCAGGATAGTCCCACCTGTTACTCTTCAGTGGGCTTGTGTGAGCTGTAAACATCCTACAGGTTGTGTGCCCACCTAACCTAAGAAAGCCATGAAGTAGGTGAGAGGAACCACCTGCCAGTGGTAATGGCTGTCTGGGCCAGAGAATGAAGAATGGTTGGCAGGATCTCTTGGCAGTCTAACGCCAGTTAATGTCTTCTAATACATTTACACTCAAGGCCAATTTACTCACAACTGCAGGTAATTAGCTCCATCTGTCTGCATCCAGCCTCGGGTGTGAGGTGGACATTTTCACCTGGGCATAGGTAACAAGTCCATGTCAGCAAAACTCTTGGAAGGAAATGCTCCACCTACCGCAGCTCCTGGCCTGTGTGATAGCTCCCAAGCTGCCTCCCAGCACTTAGAGGTCAGGCAGGGATCTGTGAAGGGATATTACTGTTTTTTGCACTCTTCCTGTAAGGCCACAGCTGTTCCCTGTTCCAGCTAGCAGCACAGCTCTATGAAGACCAGGCTATAGGGCAAGAATAAGCAGCCTGTTGCCACTTGTAAGGCTTGAGCTGTGCCATGGCTGGTCTCAGATGCCCATTTCTCCCTGGTTCCTGCTTCCTGGGTAGGGCACCACTTGCAGTTCCCCCCCAGCATGCAGGTGGGGGGCCTTGGGGAAGAAGGCAGGAGCACTGCATGCATTAAACACCCCAGCAAGCAAGCTAACAGCTATTGAAACACAATTAAACCATTATTTTCTCTCACCCTCTCTCTTTTTCTCTCTCTCTTTTTTTTTTTTTCTTCTTCACGTTAACAAAATATTTTTCCATTTATTTGTTATCAGCAAAGGGAGTGAGTTTACTGAAACGTGACTGCTGTTCTGCTCTACTACCCTCTATTAACTCCCCAAGCACTTGGGAACCTATGGCTCAGCTGCACAAAAGAACAGGGAAGCTAATTAGGTTGATAAAACTCTGCAACTGAGTGAGGCACCCTGAAAAAGGGAATGGTTTCTAACTAATATTTTCTTTATCAATATGCCTGCTCGCCCTCAAGTTCCTCACTGCCTGTGCTGCTGGCAGCATGGGTCAGGTTTAGGGGCAGCTGAAGAAGGGAGGTGCCAGCAAGTAGCAGTGATGGTTGGGGTGAGAATTCCCTTTGTGCTCACAGGATGTCGGGGATTGGAAGGGACCCAAAGAGCCCCTGCCAGAGCAGGACCACACAATCTAGCTCAGGTCACAGAGGAACACATCCAGACAGGCCTTGAAAGTCTCCAGAGAAGGAGACTCCACAGCCTGTCTCCAGTTGTGGGATGTCTGTGGGGTTTGATGAGCAGCTTGTTGCAGGTCCCCTTGTCTAGACAGGTTCTTCTGGGTGCACCCAGTGCACGTCTCACTGTGTAATATCCATCTGGATGGCACAAGAACACATCACAGAGAGAGCTTGGGCCAAGTCTCTCTGCTGATGTGGACTCAAGGACAAGCAGAGGCAGGTGAAGGACAGGGCAAGCCTGAAGGAGGCTGGGGACTTTGCAGAACATGAAGCCTAAGCAGCCAATCCCCACACGTGCAGTGGCTGCTGCAGTCAGCNTAAGTACCCTGCAGGGCGAACGAAGCTGTCCATCAGGCGTCCAACATTTCCCGGCCGGCCAATTGATTCGAGATTTGACGTATATGGGCATCTCGAGGTTCCCACCCTGAGTCCCAAGGCCACCTGGGATGCCCCACCCTTCACCCCCTACCAAACCCTTTAACAGTAGAGGGAGGAGAGAGCCCAGGAATTGGATTAATTTCTGGGGTGCTCCGTCATTCCATGTCGGGACATGATGCTAATCAATAAAATCTGTGATTGAAGAAATGGTGAACAAGTGAGGTTACCAGCCTGATGCTCTTACTGGCCTCCTGCCCAGCTGCTCAAGTCAGTGCTGCCCACAGTGGGAGGGCCAGAGAGGGTTTGCACACCACTGTCTGTGCTGTAGCAGGGTGCCAGGAGCATACAGCAGAGCTGTCTCATCCAGGAACCAAGGAAGCTTTGGCACTCCTTCATTAGTCAAAATTCACCCTCACTTGTGTCTTGCTTTGCAGATGGGAAATGTGTCCAACACCTCTGTGTTCGTCTCCACCTTGTCAGAGAGAGAAGACCTGATTTTTGGCACCCTCTATTTGGTCTTTGGTAAGGAAAGACAGCCCAGAATACCTGTGTCCAGGATGCAGGCACCCTGGGTGCCTTCCAGGCCTTTTGCAGTCACTGATGCTTCCAGAAGGGCTCAGTCATTAGCAGTGTTAGCAAACTAACCTTTCCCACAGCAGCCCTCCCCACTCGACTCAAAAGGATGATCCCAAGCTTGGTGACTGCATTTCCCTCCCAGGGGAATTGCAAATACTGGTGTGTTTTTAAATATTTGGAAAGCTGAAGGACAACCTTTGAGGAAGGTGCTGTAACTCCTGCTGCAGCCCCCTGGTGTGAGACAGGCACTGCCCGTTAGCATTGCCAGCTTCACCATGACTGTTTGAGGTGATGTAGACCTCCAGCTGGCCCTGGCTTTCAGCAGAAGGTGCTGCTGAGTAGACCTTCAGCTGGCCCTGGCTTTCAGCAGAAGGTGCTGCTGAGTCTCTCATGATTTGGAGTTAGCAACACTAGAAAGCCAGCAGGCAAAACTGAGGGGCTTGGACATGCTCTGAGGTGATCTAGCCTTGGTTAGTGTGGGCCAGAAGGGAACAATGAGCAGACAAAAATCTTCCAGTTTCCTGAGCAAGTTTCTCTCAAATGCTAGAAGAGTTTTTCATGCCTGTGAGGATGGGGAACCCAAGGATGCTCACACCACTGGGGCTGCCAGCAGCTCCCAGGAGCTAGCAAAGCCAATAAAAATGTGCTTAGTGCAGATGTGAGAGTAGCTCTGTGGGAAAAATGTCCTGTGAGCCTGGGAAGAAGGACAAACGTTGCAGTCTACCCTCCAGCAACTCCAAATCCTCCAAAGCTCTGGATTTGGCCATATTGCTTGGGAATCCTGTTCCTGATGGCCATGCAGTGGCTTTGGAAGCTGGTTCTGACCACAGTGTTTAATTTAGAGCCTAATCCATTAGGGGGGAAAAAACTCTCACCCTACTCAACCTGTCCTGAGACCAGCAGAGATTCTCCTTCTGAGGACACTGAAACCTCTTCAATGAAAGCAAAATTATGTAATAAAAGAAGAGAGAAAGTCCTTCTTATAAAAATTTAATCACTGCTGTTGTTTTAAGTACACTAATGGCAAATGAAGAGCCTTCTTTTGTTTAGTCTGGATTTTCCTTGATCTTCATAATGCCTTTCTTCTTGTTTATTTTGTTACCATGATATTGGACAGCACAGACTCACAGGAGTGACACTGCCAGGAAGAAATTAAAAAGGCAAAGGGGCCCAGCAACTTGGCCTCACATCAGAAGAGCAATTGCACAAAGCTCCCACTATTTATCTAGCTGGAAGGAAGTGCCCCCCTTGCTCCTTCCAGCTGGAAGAAGTGATGCTGGCCAGATCCTGCACCCGGAGCCCATTGCAGTCTCATCCCATCACTGCCCTCCTACCCAACACCTCTGTAGGATTTCAGGAAGGGGAAGGGATCAAATTCAATGTAAAGCAGCTCCAGATGTGCTCACACAGCTCTGCAGATCCCATGGGCTCCCCTGCTCAGCCCACTCTGGAGAGGGAAGCCTGGAGCCCTTTCCATCCTCTGTAGACATCTCTGGTGTTTGCTTCCAAACATCTCAAGATGATCCTGGCTCATTTTCCAGCTCTGTTGCATACAGCAGTGTCCCTCTGCCTTCTCCACAGGCATCATGTCCCTCTCTGGGAACTCATTGCTCCTGCTGGTGGCCTATCAGAAGAGGTCCATGCTGAAGCCTGCAGAGTTCTTCATTGTCAACCTGGCCATCAGTGACCTAAGCATGACAGTGACTCTTTTTCCCTTGGCCACCCCCTCCTTCTTTGCACACAGGTAACTGGTGGAAGCAGTTTTGCTCTGGCCAGCAGTCCTGGGTGCAGTCTGCAAACCTTGTTTTGAAACGGGGAGATCCCTGACAGCAGGCGTGGGAGGGACCCAAGCAGTCAGCCTGGTGGCACTGGGGCACTGTGTAAGCTCACAGATACCCGTCCCACAGCAGGTTCTTTGCTGTTCCCTGCTCCTCCAGTTTATGATACAGAGTTGCTGTAAAAAAAAAAAAAAAAAAAGGTCTGGTGTTGAGTTTCCAAGCTGGCACTCACATGGCAGGGGCACTGCAGCAGTGTGCATTGCTGTGCATCAGGGCAGCTCCTGCACCTGTGGCCCCATCCCTGCCTGTCACTGGGATGTGCAGGGAACAAATCAGGAGCGAGATCAGATCTTTTCTTAAGGCAATCAGGTGCTGGATTCTGTGCAGCCCATGGCAGCCACCCCACACATGGCCACCTTTGGATTTGGTGTGGGACAGGCAGCTGAGGCCCCAGTGCCAGGAGAGCAGCTGGGAAATACCCAACCTCCCCCTGCAGGAGGGCCCATAGAGAAGTCTCCCACCCAGCCCCATTGCAGGGGCTGCCAGCCAGCTGCCCCAGGCAAGGGGAGGGCTGTCCTTGCCCACAGGCTTTCCCTTGCAGGTGGCTCTTCACCCGGGCAGTCTGCACCCTCTACGCCTTCTGCGGGGTCCTGTTCGGGCTGTGCAGCCTCACCAGCCTGACGGTGCTCAGCACGGTTTGCTGCCTGAAGGTCTGTTACCCAGCATATGGTAGGTGCTGGGAGGTGTCACCCGAGCTGCACTTGCACCCCTCTCTGTTAATTTAACCCTTGGGTTT
Organism: Psilopogon haemacephalus; assembly: GCA_013396835.1. NCBI lineage: Eukaryota > Metazoa > Chordata > Aves > Piciformes > Megalaimidae > Psilopogon > Psilopogon haemacephalus. Next base: position 1,834,950 of record VWZI01003571.1, on the reverse strand, counting down.
TATGGGCCAGATCCACCTCCTCTGGGAAAGCTCTGGCCTGGGGCACCCTATCCCAGTCGATGCACTGGTGCAGCAGACTCCTGCTTTCTCTTCCCACCACCCGTGTGAGGCCATGGAGCCCCAGCACCCTGTGCCTGTGTCCTGTGCATGCATCTCAGCTGTGCCCTGCTTCGCTTTAGAGTTCAGGAGCATCATCCAGAAAGTATCAGGAAGGTAGCCCTCCCTTTGTAGGACAGTCCCAGCTGCTGTATCACAGCAGGGTGCAGAGTTCTGAACATCCATACACAGACTTGAGTTTAGGCCAGAGCAGACTGCCCCTGGGAAGCCACAAGCTCTGGCAGTGCTTGGTCCCTGGTGGGAGAGCCACGGGCCCAATATGTTTAATTGACTGACATAATTAATACAGGGGGGCTGGGTGTGCAGTGTCATGGCTCACTTTTGTAGCTGCTTTCTTCTGGACTTCTTTCACAGAGCTGATGTGGATGCCTGTAGCTATAAGCATGGGCACCAACTCTTTACTGAGGGCATGTAGCACAGAGAGCACCTGAGGGAGTAAGGGGACCCAGGGGTGTCCCAGCCACATTTACACCTCCTACTTGGAAATGCTGCTTTATTTCCTCAGCTCAGCTGCTCACCTTCCATTTAGTGGGTGTCTCATAAAAGATTTGGATTAAAGACCAAAAATTGAAATAAAATGGGAAATCAAAGATCTTAGTTTGATTGGCAGTACAGCACCCCAGTATGCACCCTCACCCCCTCTCCCATCCCTTACTGCCTGTCTGCCCAGAGCTGTGGCTGTTGGCAACCACCAACCTGCTCTCTCCTCATCAGCTCACAGCGTTGCAAGGACAATGCTGTGGCAGAGTCACCTTGGTTATGTGCCAGCACACCACCTCAGGAGATCACTGCGAAGGTGGGGGGAAAGATAAAGACAAAAGCTGGCAGTTAAAAGGCAGTCCAGGTACCAGTGGCTTTTCCCTGCATGGGTCTGCCCTTGAGGGGAGCCACAACTTGGCAGCCTGGCACATGTTGCTTATCTCCCTGTGACATCCCAGCCCATTTTCTCTGAGGAAATGGCTAGTTTCAGTGGACTTTTAATTGCTTAGTTCCAAAGAAAACTGGTACTCTGCTGTGTGGCAGAAGATTTAGCACTTAGATCAGGGAGTTCAAGATCTGAAGATTGATGGGACAAAAAGGAAAAAAAGCCTGCCTCACCCAGGGCTTCAGGCTGCCAGGGAGGAACAGAACCTTCAGGCACCCAGCAACAGAACGAGGTGACACAGTCTCAAGTTGTGCTGGGGGAGGTATAGGCTGGATGTTAGGAGGAAGTTATTCCCAGAGAGAGTGATTGGCATTGGAATGGGCTGCCCAGGGAGGTGATGGAGTCACCATCCCTGGAGGTGTTCTAGAAAAGCCTGGATGGGGCACTTAGTGCTGTTGGATAGAGCTGGGTGATAGATTGGACTGGAGGATCTTGGAGGTCTCTTCCAACCTGGCCTGGCCTATTCTATTCTATTCTATTCTATTCTATTCTATTCTATTCTATTCTATTCTATTCTATTCTATTCTATTCTATTCTATTCTATTCTATTCTATTCTATTCTGTTCTGTTCTGTTCTACTCTGTTCTGTTCTATTCTGCAGTGTCTGGGATGGCTTTGAGTAGTCCCTGCCCATGCCCAGACTGCTGCAGCCGAGGTGCCTCTTTCCAGGCTGCCCACAGGGCTGTGGGTTCAGTGTCCCCTCCCTCCCCAGCAGCCAGATGACCTCCCAGCAGTTCCTCCTGAAGCCAGTCCTGCCCACAGCTGCCCAGACTGGGGACAATCCCTGTGTTTCACTAATCTCCCTCCTCTGGCTGCTCCCCAGAGTGAACAAGAGGACATCTGTGTGTCGCAGGGCCTGGGGTGAGCGTGGGCATGGCTCTGCCCAGCTGCAGTGCTGCCATGGAGTGTGCAGCAGCTCCTGTCCTGCCCAGGCAGCCCCGGCCACGTCCCGAGGTGGCTGCCCTCGTCCCCAGTGCCTGGAGGAGAGAGCAGCTGGGGCCGGCAGCCTCTCTCTCTGCTCTCTCTCGCCCGTGGGAAACCATCCTCACCCTGATCCCTCCACCACAGGTAACAAGTTCTCGCCGTGCCACGCCGGAGTGCTGCTGCTGTGCGTCTGGGCATACGCCCTGATGTTCGCCACCGCCCCCTTGGCCGAGTGGGGCAGCTACGGCCCCGAGCCCTACGGGACAGCCTGCTGCATCACCTGGAAAGCCTCCAACAGGGAGGCCACGCTCTACATCCTGGCCCTCCTCATCTTCTGCTACCTTCTGCCCTGCCTCCTGATCCTCGTCTCCTACTCTCTGATCCTCTGGAGGGTGCGGGTGTCCCGGCGAGCCGTCAGGCAGCACACATCCCCCCGCCGCAGAGCCCGCAGCGTCCACAGCCTGGTGGTGAAGGTAGGGGAGGGCTTGGGGTACCGTGGGGGTCTCACAGCCCCTACCGCCCTGTGGGCAGCTGAACGTGGCAGGACTCCTCCTACCAGGGTGTCTGCTGCTCCCCATGAATTCTCCAGGTGTTGGTATCAGTGTGAGTATTAACACATCTCTCCTGCTTAAAGCCATCAGGTGGAGGAGTTTTCATTTTGAATTACATTGGGAAAGGACCTTAAAGGAGCCTGTGTGAGTCATCGTTCCTCAGACCACGAGCTAATACTATCATTTATCGAGGAGATGTGGGGAAAAATTTAAAAAATAGACACCCTTTAAAAAAAATCCAAACACTACCTGCTTGCTAGCCTGGCCTTGAAAGAGACTTTCACCTTTGCTTAGACCAGGGCTGTCTGCAGAGCCTCTCAGTGGATCTGCACACTGGCACCTGGGTTACTGGAGGGATTCTGAGCCATGCCAAAAGGGTCAATGCTGGCCTGGTCACTGGGTGCTTTGCACCCATCTGCTGTGGTGAGCTGAGGCAGGCCCTGAGTTCCCCAGGTGGGATGGGCTGTGCTGAGCTGCTGTCTGACACCCCAATGCTCCAGCACAATGGGTCCAGAAGGCAGAGCACCTTTCCCTGGGACTGAGACCGACTGCTCAGGGTCCTGTTGCACGTGGATGAGTTTTGGGGTGGGTGTCAGGATCCTGCATGTGCCACAGGAGGCTTACAGTACCACTGTCTCCATCTCCTTCTCTTCCAGCTGAGTGTTGCTGTGTGCCTGGGCTTTCTGGCTGCCTGGACCCCTTACGCCATCGTTGCCCTGTGGGCAGTGCTGGGCGATGCCAGCCAGGTGCCAGCTCTGGCCTTCGTGCTGTCGGCTGCCTTTGCCAAGTCCTCAACACTCTACAACCCCCTGGTGTACCTGCTCTTCAAGCCCAACTTCCAGAAGTTCCTCTCCAGGGACATGGTGCTCCTCCAGGCCATCCGCACCCTGCTCTGCTGCGGCTGCCCCCCTGCTGCACTCCAGTCTTTCCCCTCCCCAGGCTTTGGTGACCATCCTGTGGCTTGCAGAAACTGCAACGACGCTTTTGAGTGTTTCAGTAAGTACCCCAAGTGCCACAAGCTCCCCCAGGCGCCCAGCAGCTCTGCCCAGCCTGCTCCCCTGGCGCTGCTGGCAGGGGGAGCTGCTCGCCAGCCCGTGCTGAAGAGGACGGTGCAGGTGATGGTGCTTGTCACACGGAAAAGGTCAGGCCTGGGCACTGCCAATGTGGTGGGGGAAGCCCTGCCATCAGATATCATGAAAGACCTTCTCTGAGCCCAGCTGTGCTCGGCCGTGTCCTGCCAGCATGCTGGAAGGCAAACCCCAACACAACATTACTCTCACCTACATATCCAACCAGCCTCCAGCGTGTTCTGCAGATGAAATGATGTGAAGAGTTAAGATCAACTTTGCCTCCCCCTCTAGCCTGGCTCTTGTGACTCTGAGCCTAGTCTTTGCACTTGAAAAAAAAATCCATCCTAACAGACCTCCCGTGCCTGAAACCCACCCAGGGTGCAAGTCCAGGGTGCAGCTTCTCCTACAGTTTGCTCTCTGGGCCCTCAGCCTTTGATTTTCCATCATGGTGCTCTGATGACCAAGTAGGAACTTGGTTGTCTTAAGAAACTGTGCCTGGCAGGAAGGGCTGTGGGTCAGGAGGCCCCTAGAGGCATCCTGCTCCCTACACCAGCTCCTCCAGCCCCTGCTGATTGTATCCTTTCCCACCGGGGCCGGGGACCGCTCCACTCAGCTACCTCACTTGGGGTTATGAAGCATCTTTAGATACCTCTAGAGCCTGCTGTCTGTGCAGGCTGTGTTACCCCACTCCCTCGATTTGAACACAAACCCACTGCTGTCCTGTAGATCGAAATGGGAGCTTGTTTTAGAGTGAGAATTTGGGGTTAAAGTAACCCCAGTGAGAGTAAGAGCAGTCTCAGGTTATAGTCTCCGGGTAGGAAATGGTGGATCTGTGGCCGAGCACCATCCTGCAGTTAGAGCTGTGTCATCAACTGCCTGGCCAAGAGCATCCTGCAGCCATATGGTCACCCACCACCATTTAGAGGTTAGTGTGGGCAGGTGACACACGGGAAGGGTGTGGGATGAAAAGGACCAAGAGGGTGTGAAAGGGCCTGATGCAGAGCCATCCAGAGAGTCCCCAAGTCCCCACATTTGCTGTGACAGGTGCAGGGCAGGCTTGCAGCCACCTCTCTCCCATAACAAGCTGGGGTGAAGTTCACCTGGGGCTAAACTCAGGGGATCCCTGCTCTACCCCCAGCACCAGACTGCTAGTGTGCCCAGCCTTGGGCAGGGCAGGAACTCTTTTTGCTTTGTGGGGACTGAATAGCACACACAGGGTGCTGAGGGGTTTGGTTATGCCCCCCAAAATCAGAAGACACATTAAAGGTGGTGAGAAGACTGAGTAGCAGAGGTGGGAACTGTGCTGCCTGCTGGCACCTAGCCAGGCATTTTCTCATGAAAGTGCTTTACATTGTCACTGACTAATAAACAAAACCACAACCACAACCCATCCCAGGGCTGCAGCATCAAATTGTGGATGTGCCAAATGGCACCGAGTGCTGAGAAACAGATACTGCTCCCAGTGCCACCACTGACTGTGATCTGCCTACAGCTCTGCCTGCCAGCTCTGCTAGCCCTGCCTGTAAGCTTGACCCAATGCTCTCCCTCCACGCTCCAGATACAGAACTTGCTATTTTTAGCAGTTGCTCCCAGAACTGCCTTTTCTTAACAACCTCTTCTCTGTCCAGGGCACCCAGCACCTGACAAAGCACTCCCTGCTGCAGGGCTGTGCAGAGATCCAGAGCTGTGCCCTCAGGGCCAGGCAGAGCCATCCCTTGGTGTCACTGAACTTAGGCATTAATAATATTGAGGTCTTTTGGCCTTGATGTCATGGTCCAGTTCCAGCATGGGTTGTGGCAGTGGGGCTGGTGTGAGTTCTGTAGTGAGGAAGATGCTTTCTACTTGTGGAGGCACCCAACAGAGCAGCAAAGGGTGCTGGGCGTGGGTGGCTCTGCCTTTACTTTCCCTGTGTGCCATCACTGCTGTCTGCTGCTGCCCAGCTCTCTCTCGTGTGTCAGCACGACAGCATGGCAGTCGTGTCACTTGCTTTTGTCCCTTGGACATCTCCATGTAGCTGATTTAACTGACATTTTCCCTGTGACAGAAGAGGGCCTGTGACAAGGGAGAGTTGTTGAAACCTCTGGGGTGCACATGCATCTTCCTGGGATGGTTTTGCCTATGTGTGCTGCCTGCATAGGTTGGGGCAGGGCAGGGTTCATGCGCAAGAGCCAAGTGATAACTGCAAGGCCATGTGGGGAGCAATGCTCCTGCCCTTGCTTCCCACTCCTGCTATGCAGAGAGCCCCCACCCAGCCCACAGATGTGCTGATTTGAAAAATGCTACGAACAAGCCAGGAAAAACCAGGCAGCCAGTGAAGAGAGCAAAGTTTCCAAGGTGGGCACAGGTTTCTAGGAGGGTCAGTCGCTCCCCAGCCTGGCTCACAGCAGTCTGGCGCTGACCCCCACCATGGCGCAGGGTCCTGCTCCCCGTGTCTCATCCCAGGCACCCTGGCACACAAGGGAATCACAAGCACTCAGTGTCGCTGCTGAGCACTCATCGTGTTCCAGAAGCTGTACATCTTCGAAGTAAATTAGCTCCTTGCAAAACTGCCCCTCGACTTGGTTTGGTTCTGTGTTAGCAGCGGGTAACACCGGACCGGTGGGAACGTGGCTGCGGCGTGGGGAGCGTGGGCAGGTTGGTGAGGGAGCCATCGGACAGGGGACAGGCACCCGGGGCGAGCAAGCCCCTCCTGTCCCAGCACCAACCTGCCTCCTGTGGGGTGAAGCAGCACCGCTGCGCCTGGTGGGGACAGGATCCTGCCACGCTGCTCCGAGCTTCGGCTCAGCCAAGCCCTGGCGGCACCTGCTGCCAGTGGCCACCCTGGGAGGAAAGGAGCCTCCAGAAAGTTGGCCAAGGGCTGATTTTCCATCGGAGGACATGAACGTGAAGGGCTGCTGCCACCTCCTGGGGGCTCTCAGGGCATGGCCATCCTGGGATGGTCGAAGGGCTACTGATGTGAATCCCCCTCCTGTGCTGGGGCTTCAGGCTGTGATAGGCTCGGGGACGGGACTCGATACAGCACAGAGTCCCTGCTTTGCTGCTTTACTTTTCAGCTCTCCCTGCCGCCCTTCCCCTTCCCCCGTGTGAAATTAAAAAAAAAAAAAAACAAAACCAAAAACCAAAACCAACACAAATCACCTAAAGGAGACAGGAAAAAAAAAAAACAACCAAAAACCTGCAAATCCCTCAGGTCCTTTATTATTCCAGCAAAATCCCAGACCGGCATCTCCACCTTCAGTGCGGTGTGAAAATGCAGAGCATTGGGAGCGCCACTCAGGCTGCTGGGGAGCGCAGCCCACCGCAGCCACTTGCCCAATTCAGAGCCATTAACTCCACGCACCTGTGGCCAGGCTAAACAGCAGGGTCAGGGTCCCTCCCCTGCCCCACCCGCTGCTGCCTTTACCTGGGTGCTCCCACCTGCAGGGCCGGCTCCTTGCCCTGGGGCACGGCCCAGCTGGTGCTGATTTCATCAGTGTCCCCTGCTGGGAATGGCGCCACCAGTCTCCACCAACTGCCTGAGGATGAGAGCCACCTACTCGCTGCGAGGGCACCTCCTGGAGCGGCTGCTGGTGAGGTGAGTGTGGGGCTGCGGGGATGATGCCACCTTGGGCGAATTCTGTGCTGGGTGCTGTGGCTGGGCAGGGTTTGGGCAGGTGTTGTTGTGAGCGCTGATTTCTTTAGCTTTGGATGCTGCTGCAGCTCTGAGCTGGGTGGGAAGAGGGTCTGGGGGCTGTGTGGCTGCTTGGTGAGAGCCTGGTCCTGGTGCAGGGAGCAAGCCAGGGCTGTCTGGCTGTGGGTTTGGCGCTGGTCTGGTGTTCCATGGTTGCTGTGTTTCCTAGCTGGTGTTGATCAAGTGGTAGTACTGGTGCCTTTTCCCAGTGGTTGGGTAACTAAGGAGGTTAATGTGTAGTTTGAGGGAAGATGCAGTCTTGACTCCAAATTGTGACAAGTGTAGTGGGTGCCTTCTGAAGTTTTGGGGAGGTTGCTCTGTAAGTACACCCCCTGCGACATTCCCCGGGCTTAATTGCTTCAGTGATTTCATCACTTCTGGCTGCGGTGGTGAATTGAACGTATCAAACCCTTCCAGCCACTGCCTCTTGGCTGTTGCGCTGCTGCTGGCTTCCCCACCAGCAGAACGGGGAGCAGGACCAGCCTCCCCAGCAGCTCCATGTTCTAGCAGGTGTCACACAAGTTCATCCAGCTCTGGTTCGTGTTAAAAGTGGGAATCACTGGTGGAAACCTCAATGGCTGGAATCAGAGCTGCCCTCAGCCTGCACCACCACTGCAGGCAATGGACAGGTCTCTTTGCATGTAGACCCCTCGTGCCTCCAACACCAGGGTTTGCACAAAGCTGATGGCACATGTTCCACTCTGGTGTCTGTGCCCTGGTTGTGTCATCTCCTGTGACCCCATTTTCTCAAAGGTCTCACAGCCTTCAGCTGAAGTCTGTGCCACTGACCTTTAAACACAGCCCCACGGGTGGAAACCTCCTTCCTGGGGAGGGTGCCCTCACCTCCAGACTGCAGTCTCTGGGAAAATGCAAAGAGTGTTTAACAAGCTAAGCTCCGAGCCCTGCTCTTGCATTCCAAAGGTTAAGCTCCTGAACGGCAGGTAATGAGTGTTACCTCTGGTCCTTTTGTGGCAGGCTGTAGCAACAGCCTCTAGGTGCTTTAACATTTAAAATAAGTGAGTGCCTCTTGCTGTGGTTGAGTTAAAAATAGCATCTTCACCATGATGAAACCGAGGCAGGGAAAGCTGGAGGTGTTCGCTCGCATTCAGCTGGTGAGTCACAAGCAGGCTGCGACCGGGGTCTGGCTCTTGAGCACGCAGGGCAGAGGTGGGGCTCAGAGATGGTACAAGTTGTGCATAAATCAGACTCTGTACTAACACTTGCTTCATCTGTGACTGCCACACAGCTGTCTCAGGGTGCCCCCAGACATGGATGTCATTCTGTTGGGGACAGGAGAGGAGGTGGTGTGTCTGCAGGAAGGACATGCTGGAGCCCTATCACATGGTCCATTATGTTTTATTGAGTGAGGCCTGGGAGCTCTCTCTGGCTGGTCACCTGTGGCAGCCCTGTGCAGGAAGGGGGTGTTTGGGTGCTGTCCTAGGCATGCTTGGTGCAGCCATCCCAGCGGGAGATGCAATGGAAGGGAGGCAGGCAAGGGCATCCCCTCTCTCCCTCCCTCCCTTCCTGCCTGGCACAAGGCTTGCTGTCAGGCTGGTCAGTCAGGCTGTAGCTTTAGCAACCCTAAGCTCTGAGGGGTCTTTGCAAGGGGGGTTTTGACGAGTGACTGAGAAGCAGAGCAAGGCCTCTGAGCCAGCAGTGGTGACAAGGTGGAGTGTGTTTGCTGTTCTCTTGAGCCGTGGGGTGAAACCTGGTGTAAGCCTCTGCTGTCCTGGGGAAGGAGCTCTGCAGGGTGTCCTGCTTCCTTGCTCACAGCAGTGGGAGCTTCTGGGAGCCACTGCCGCTCCCACTGTGGATGATCAGTTTTGCCATCAGCAGCCACGGCGTCTTGTCACGAGCTAGTAGAGGGCTGTGGGACAGTGAAAGGAAGAGAGAAAAATAACTTCTTGGAGGCTTTGAGCTGCCAAAAGCTGTGCTCTGGGTTTCCCCTGCCTCTCCTTTGCATGACTCTTGATGCTGTCAAGAGAAACAGCCACTGGGTTTGCTGTCTGGGTTCTGTAATTAGGACATCAGAATGGTACTTCCTGGTGGCTCCGCATTTAAGAGAGCAGCAAAATATCAAATTTGCACTTGCACAAGTTTGAAGATGACACCAAGTTAGTAGTTGTGGGGCTGTTAGTAGTTGTGGAAAGAGAACCAGAGTTTAATATTGGTTTGGTAAAACAGGGAATTATCTAAAGCAACTGCAGGGCAAGTCAACAAGAACTGTTTTCCTTTTCTAAGCATGACTTTCAGTGAAGAAATCCGAACTAGGAAGTGACTGCCACAGAGAACTCAATGTCTTGATTGATAAATATGAAAACTGGTCCGTGAAATAGTGCTCAAGCTTTATCTACTAGTTCCAAAAGAAGGAAGTTAGTGCTTATTCTGGGAGAGAACAAAGCTGTCTCCGTTAAAAGCTCTACACAAATGCAATGTTTTCCTAAGTTTTAGAATGGTCGCTTTTAAATTAAACTCTCCAAATTTTCTTCACTTTAATTGCTGCAAAGTGGTTTCATTAGTCCTAGCTGCACCAAGTTAATTGGTCCCATTTCATTTGCAAAGCGACTGCCAGCAATGGCTCTCGCCAGGCCTGGGAGCGCTCTCGCTAACGGCCAGCAGAGGGCAGGAAACGACCAAGGGACCTCGAAGGAAGCTCCCCCAAGGGCTGCTCTGTCGGTACAAACCTCGATTTACGTCGCAGGTGACCTCTTTATAGAAATTAGAGGCCATTTTAAATTCCACACGACTATGGCATAACACTACACCCAGCGTAACAGTACTCTCTCCAGCGACAGGAGAAACTCCCACAGCTTCTTCATTCAAGCCACCTCCGGGGCTTAAATGTTCAAGGCTATGGGTAACAAAGTTTAAGTACACTGTTGTCTAGAAGGGTGAAGAAAGTTTGATTTTTATACAGATGCTCTCCTTAGGATAAAGCAAGCACTAACTTGCCTTCTAGTCAACACCAGAAGCTGAGTTCACACCCCACTCCGATTCCCACCAGTGTGTTTCAGCTCTAGAAGGAGCAGAGAGGAGATGCCTGAACTAATAGAGAGGGGAAATAGGAGTCCTGTAGCAGGATGTGTTATTTTGGAAAAAAAAAAAACTGCTCGGACAACAAGTTTAGGATTCCAAATACATTCTTCAACTTTTATTCCTCTCAGCAGGTAAAGCAGTTGATCAAAAACCTTAGTAGCAAAACCAGAGCAAAAATGTAAGTCTCACACTTTCAAAAACAAGCATGTGTGTTTTTATGGCAGATCTACATGCAGAACTAAATCTCCCATTTCCACAGTGAATATGCCAACTGACTAGGGAGGGATTTGGGTTGGCAGCCAGAGCAAAGTGCTGCCTCTGTAACCACGGCAAAGGTGCAACAAACACTGCATGCCTGTTTAGGTGAATGCAAGCTGAGCTCATGGACAGGGCCCTGTGGAAGTGAAATGAAAACTGCTGATTTTCAACCAGTGTAAGCAGAAGAGAAAAATCACATTAGCAAACAGGACAGCTTAATGATAGCTGTTTGGCACTTCCCAACCGAGACTGCTGAAGCAATGTGCAATGTTAACCTTTCTGAATGTGGGTCAGACTGTGTAGGCTCTTCATCCTCATGTACACACTGCTTTTGCTTCCACTAGAGCTTAAAAATTCCACTAGTGAATTCTGGAGTGTTAGGGGCAGTTCACCAATTAGGCAAAACAAAAGCTGCTGTTTGCTAAGATTTGAAGCCAAGGTGCCAGCAAGCAGCAACTGCCAATTACAGAAACCCAACTGCAACTGGCTTTAGCCAAAGCAAAACCCACACTAAAAATCACAGTTTCAGATGTGGTCCTACACTGTGTCATACAGGTCCCCTGCTCCTCCAGCCCACAATATAATCAGTACTGTGGCTTAAATACCTCAGTATAAAAATAAAATAATACCATAAAATAGAAATCAAGAATTTCTTAAATGACAAACCCACCAGTTTTCAGAGGTGCTTCCTTGTATGTGCAACATCTGCTTTTTCCCAAGGCAGGCATCTTCTCCGGGTTCATAACGTGCAAATCCCTTAAGTCATAGATTGATTCCAGTCAGATTCCCTTACTAAGTGCTGAAAACAACTCACAGTATCAACTCCCAAGAGTCTCCATGCTGTGAGTTTTTATATATATCTGTATATATATAAAATAATGATTTAAAAAAAAAGTAAAGTGCAATTCATTCTGTTTTGCAGAGTCATAGAGTGGCTCTGTACTCAGCATACGCTTACAGCAGATTTCATAACAGGAGGAAGGCCTCCCCTCCACCCCTTTTTAAATAGTGTCATCATTTCAAGGCAGATGCTTCTGCTTTTCAACAGGCTGGATGAAGTTTGCTATGCTGTGAGACCTGAATGAAAGGGTCTTCATTCAGTCCAGTGTCTGACACTCCTGGGTTTCCATCGCTGAGCAGTAATATTGAACACAGCAGATCTGCAGTTTTATACCTAAACATGTAGCACAGACTCATCTGAAATCAAAGTACATTCTCAGTTTTCCAGCTTTTGTGTGGTCTCACTCTTGATACTTAAATCCTCTTTCTGACAAACTCATTGCACTTCTGCCCTGGTCTGCTATAGCAGCTCTTGCTCATCATCTTCAGATCCCGAGGGTCCTTGTCGTACCTCCTCATACCACTTGTTTGTGAGGGTTTTCATCTGTATGCGCCCATTATGCAAGTCCTAGGGCAAAAGCAAACCAGAACAGTTTGTTACTTCTCTGTATCTCCACTTGTGTGTTACAGACTCATTTAACATACTCGGTTGGAAATAATCTACTCCTGGCCTCTGTGCAAGCAAAGCAACTCTGTTTTCTACCAGAAAACGTTCAGTCAGTAATTATTTCCACAGGCAGGACTTCTGATGACAGGTATTTTTTTACCTGTTTTCTAGACAATCCTGCTCTGTGAGTTTCAGCAATCTCAGTGCTGTCTGGATGGCCTGGCTTTGAATCTCACTCTTCTCTACAGGTTCCCAGGGACAGTGGGAAGCTTGTGGCCTGCTTTAGTGATTCACAAGTGTATTTTTCCAGCCTTTGGTTGCAATCTGGATGGCAGCCCGTGCTTTTGGCTACCACCTAAAAGTCAGATGCTTACTCTGGCTTCTTGATTCCTTTTTGGGTTTGCAAAAAAAAACAACAAAAAAACCCCCCAAAACTTTGGCTTTTGTGGGTAAGTGCTGAAAACATTCTTTTGAAAAGAAAGAAAACAAAAGGAGAAGAGTATGCTTGAGCAGGCTAGGAAGATGGAATGTGCATGCTATACACAAAGTCATCAATTCCACAGCAAGAATGCTTAATTCTATGGCAAACTGGAAAAACAGTGACTTGTGTGGCTAAGGAGTCTCAGGTTTCTGAGGCATGGGAGTGCAAATGGCATAGTATTCACACCTCTCTGAGCCACTGGGTGTTAAGTGACACGCTCAGTCAGGTGTCATTTTGCATTTACAGCTTCAAAGTCTTGGTCTCCTAATGAAGAAGTTTCAAAATGCTGGCATGTATTTACAAGGTAAAAACTGCACTCTGCAGAAGAAAGGCAGCTCCAGAACTCACAGAAGCATGTGCAGCAGAAAGCAGGAACTTTGTGTGATAGAACTTGAAACAAACTCTGTGTGAGTGGCAGCAGCTTTTCTAGCAAGAGCAGTAACTAGTAAGGCCTGATACTTAAAAGATTAAAGGTCAGTTCAATAAATCTATACACCTTTTAAAGTCTAATTGTACTAGCCCTGAGAGATGTTCACTTAATCCAACCTGCAATTTCACAGCGCAGCTTTTCATTACAGCTGCTCTGCATATGAACAAGTAACCCATTAGCTGGCTCACTGTTCTTAATGTGGAAGCTGCATGGCTACACTGCTAGCCCTGAATAGTACAGAGTAAGTGAAGTGACAACTTACTCTACAACAGCTTCTTTCCTTCAAGAAAACAAGAAAAACTTACTTCTTGTGTCAGTCTCCTGGTGAAGAAAGGATTCAAATACTTGGCATCAAACCACATAAACCCCTTGAGGTCCTGGCGTTTTATGTACTGGGCTTCATACTCCTCCTCTGTGAGCTCTGATAAATGTTCAGATTCGATGGTATTTCCCTAGAGAGATCACAGACATCAGAGAAACCTGAGAAATGTGGCAGCCATCTCTCCAGCTTGCTTCAGCGTCTTGCTCTGTGGTCTCACTTCTCACAACTGATTCCCATGCTGGAACAATATGGAAATTATCACCACAGCCTACCAGGCTGTATGAATCTGTCCAGCTGTTGACTCTCAGAGCTACATTTAACTTCCCTTTTCTCGCTGAAAGGTAAAAGACCTTGATAGTAGTACTATTACTACTGCTGAGATCAGATTTGTAGTGTGCAGGCTCTCTTGTGATCTAGGTGATGATTTTATTCAGCAAGCAACACCAATGTTACTGTGTCAGAGCAGAGCCCTGTATCAAAACACATCCTTATCCCTCTGCCCTTCCTATACACATCTCCCTGCCTGACAGAGTAACATAATTCTCAAGACTGCAAGCTTTTAGAAACCTCACACCAAAAGCAGCCGTTCTTCAGATCCTACAGAACAATACCCTGCAGGTATTGCCTGATGGTTTGAGGGAAACCAGGTAGATGCCTTGTGACAGTTTCTGCACTCCAGTCTTTTGCACACAAGGGTTCAGACTGTCACATTTTTTTCAGTACTCTTGCTTAGCCAAAGACTGCCCAAAAATAAAACAGTCAGAGGGGTGCTGCTGTTACCACCTTCTCATGGCCTTTGCTTTGACTTTTTCAAACTAATTCCCATCTGCCTTTTATGATTAATTCATGACTCAGACTGCACTAGCTGCTTTCCCTCTGTATATGACTCAATCCTGTATCATCTGCTTTATGCTTTTGCAGGGGTTATTTCCATTTGTATGTATCAGTTTGTAACTAGGTTAAGAGATTGTTTCTCTTCTCTTTGTCCAAACAATTATTTTGTGTAAACACTAATTGAACTCTGCCTTTAGGATATCTGAAAATTATATTTCATGGCTTTTCCCTTCCACCTTGGCTTCTCCCACAGCTTTCATTTTACTTTTTAGTAAAAAATAATGTACTAGTCTTGGAAAATGTCACAACCAAAAAAAAGAAACCCAAACCAAACTATCTAAAAACCCCCAAACCAAACAGTGATCTTCTGAAGAAAAACCCCAAACCAACCATCTTCTCTGTCTTGCTGAGATTAATGTCCTTCTTGTTCCTCTTGCGTGCTTTGGAGTCCTCAATATCAATCAGTCTGATGAGAGGCATGGTTCCTCCTCCCAGCAGCAGAATTGTGAATAGCACTATGATGATTGTTGTTGTCCCAATGAGCTGTCTCTTCTCGATTGGTTCCAAGCCCAAATGGAGGCTGAGGGCGTAGGGAATTGCGCCACGCAAACCTTATCAGGGAGAACAGTAAACCAAAGACTGACTCAGCAGCTACAATGCTCCTCAGCACCCTGATAACACAAGAGGAATTCTCTGAAAGATTTTTACAACCTTGTACTATTTCCCTTTATCTTAAAATGTGTTTGAACTCTTTCAGATACTGTTGTTCAAACTGGAAGCTGTTAGATGTAGAAAGAAAAGCAGACTCTGCAGAAAAGCTTCAGTGGGCATCAGCACTGCACAGTCCTCTAGCCCAAAGGGAAAAGAGAACAGATCTACTGCACTCGGGTTTGAGAGAAGAGCAAATGTTCAGCTGAGTTTTGCTCAGCAGATGGAAACCCAATTCTTCTCACAGCACCTTACACAATGAAAAGGATAAAATGTTTCCCCAGTTCTCCATACTGGGAGCTTTAACTTACCACTAAACCACATGATGAACATCATTTTGGGGGTGATTTTATGATCGCGGAAGAAGTTGAGCAGGTAGGAAAGGGGAAAAATATTCACTGCCCTACCAAACAGAACCAGAACCTGAAAAACAGAAATAAAAGCAAGAGACCATTGATGTGTCAGGTTCACACAGGACCCTGCTGCATCTGGTTTGTACAGGGTAGGGTGAATATGCTCTTTTCACTCCTAAGTTTTACAAGAAGGCTTTGCTGCTCAACTAACCTGAAGAAATCTCTCTGTGGAGGACAATGTGGGATTTAACTTTTTAAACATTCTGCCTGCTTAACTGCACCTAAACCAGACTTGTCAATGACAGGGAACAGCCACTACTTTGTAGTAAATAAATTAAACCCAAGAGGCACTTCTGGGGAGACCTAGAATTACTTTGGGTAAAAGTTCTCCTCAGTTCAGTTCCTTTAATCATTCCCTTGGCACAGCAGCTAAGAGGCAATAAGATATTTCTATTGTCTCCCCATGGACCAGTTCCTCAGAGAAGGCGGCCAGAAGCCAAACAAACAGCATATAATCCAGTTCACCACCTCCCTGGGTATGGTTATAAAACACCACACATGGAAGCAGCATTTTGAGAGGGGAAAAAAAAAAAAAAAAAAAAAAAAGAGCACAATTGATTTCATGGCAGACAATGAAGACACACAGTGAAAACTTGAACTGAGAAAAGCAAAGGTTTTCACAATGGCATTGCTTTTAAGCTCCACCACAAACAAACCTTGATAAGGTAAATATCCTAGAATTAGTCAGCAGGATCCTTGAAGGGCTGTGCTGTTTTCCTTTATGAATCACTCCCAAATTACACAATTTGCATTATGCCTGTGAGGGCAATGCTACACAGAAGGAACTGTCACACCTTAGATATATATTAGATAAGGAAGTTGGGTGTAATGGATTGAGAACAGTTCCCCATGCTGGTATCACCATCTGTAAATTGCAGATAATTCTTCCCTTGAACCACAGACTAAATTGTGCTAGGAAACATTGCTGTGTGCAGCTGGAAATAGAATTCACATTTCTCTCTCTCTTGACTCTCATGGCTTGAATAGTTACAGTAGCAATAGATTAGGTAATATCCACGTGAAACACACTTCAAAGAGCCACTACACACAGCTACACTGAAATAAAGAGGCAAAGAAAAAGAAGAATTAAGAGTGAAGTCAAAAGAAAATACCCATTGGAAAGGGTCTGAGTAAGGACTTCCTCTGAAGAAGGTGAGCACAGAATGAAAAAGTGGTTTATGGGTTAAATTGTTTCATGTAAACAAAGTGTAATGATACAGGAGACAGACTCAAAAGCTGTAGCCCTGAAGAGCTGGGGTAGAGTTTGATACTACTTTGTACTAAAGCTTCTCTGAGGTGCCCAACCTCACAAATAATTGATATGAAGCTAAAGACACATGAAAACTCAGGATTGTTTCCTAGTGAAGTAACTTCTGGAAGTGGCATGTACAACCTCAGCATCTTGTGAGATTTAATAAATCTAACAGGGTAAAAAACAACCAAGAGTCCTCTCCTTGCTTTTAATAATCTTACACAGAATGGTTCCAAAGTAACAGCAAGCTGAAATTCCTAAAAAAAGGCTGATGTATTTGTACACCAAAGTGCTGAGAGCAAGAACAATAATTCCCTGCTACTAACAGTCAGACTTAACTTTGTGCAATATAAAAAGGTATTTTCATAACCTATGAAATGTAACTACTCTAAAATACTTTAGCTGTGATTCCCCAGTACCAAACCCACCCCTTGACAAGTACAGAAGGAAGCAGATACCTACTATGCACCAGATGACAAAGGACATTTCAAACTTGTGAGGAAAGCTAAAAATGGACAGGCCAAGAAATGCAAAAACACACGTTTCTGAAAAAGAGAAACCACATCTTAGATGAACAATTCTATGAAGCCTTTTCTAATCCTATTGCAAGTCACTACATATGGTACATTAAATCATAGAATCATAGAATGGTTTAGGTTGGAAGAGACCTCAAAGATCATCCAGCTCCAACCCCCTGCCACAGGCAGGGACACCTCCCACTAATATGCCCAAATAATATGCCCTGATTTCTGAAAGCACAAACTAGGCATAAGAGGCTGGATTCCTACACTCGTGCTGTCAGTGAGCAGCACCTTAGTCTGTGTGTAGGCTTTTTTTCAGCTGTAAATTACTAATCACTGTGAACAAAGCTGGCAAATCCTGGTTCTAGACTGAGGAATCTTTTAACTGAGCAATTTTTGACTTGAGGAATATGGGACAAGCTGCAGAACACAACCTACGTGAGTGACTACTAACAATTTCTGTAGCTCTGAATCAGGTTCTATATAAAACTGAAATGTCAGGCACAATCTCCCCTATTGCAAGTTGAATGCTATTATGAGGCATTAAATTCGTTACATTTTTAGAAATGGCAGCAGTTTATGGCTTTCTCTGTAATAAATGACAAATAAATCCAACAACCATTGTGTAATCTAATAACCTCTCCAAGCGGTGTTTGCAAATCTGCAACAGAGCCACCACTGCACAATGACTACCATAATCCAAACATTTTATTTCCACAGCACCAACCAACTGGCAGCAGAGATCTGCTGAGTAAAGGTGTTTCATCAGTCTACTGCTGTTCTCCTTATCATAAAGGCAGTGAGTAACAGGCCAGCAGCAATGCTTGAGTTAGCACAGAGGAAGACGCTGATAGGTATGCTTTGGCTAGTGGCTACTTACATTTGCATGTTCAAAACCTGCTGCAAATGTGTATGAATTTGGACAGCATCTTCCACAACTTTACAGTAACCTGAATTAATATATGATGGGGGCATAGCATTTGTAATATATTTAAGGGCAAACCCTGGTGAGCTACTGGTGCTTAGGCAATGAGTGGTTTAGTGTGAAGCAAGGTCATGCCACAGCCATGATCCAAGTGCATCTTCCTGCAACACAGAACACATTCATACCATCTCCTAAAACCAAGGGATGCATTTCTAATACAGAAGCATGTCACTTCTTTGAAAGTTTGGCTTGTAAAAGGACGTGTAAAGGCTACAGGACTCTGAGCTGCTTGTATCACTACTTCCAAAACCTTCATTTGTGAAGGTCTTGGGTTTGCAAGTAGCTTTCTAGATACAAAATACTGATAAAAATTCATCTCCTAAAACTAAAAATAGATCAGAGGAATGCAGGAGTCAGAAATATCTATTCAGTTATCAATCTTGTGGCAAATCTTAGCAGAAGCCTGCAGGAGGGGACAGAGAGAGATTTACTGTATGTTTTATCCAGCATGGCAGGAAAGGTGACTTTCAACTGCCTGCCAGCCTCCACTATAAGGAATTTTTCTCTCAGAGACATGTGCCACTGACATACAAAGAGCTTGAAGAAAACTCACACCTCTGCTGCTCCCATCTGAATCACCATTTCAGGCAAACAAAAAATTAAACTACTAATATTAGTTACTAATAATAGGTAGCACCTACCACACATGAAAGCAACAGTTCTCAGTGTCTGCTGCATTAGAATCTGTGTGACTGGGGACAAGTTGTGGTGTGTGTAGTGAGACATCACGATGCCAGAGAAGAGGATTGCCATGATACCTGCAGATAAAAATGTGTCAGTCAACAAGAAGAAGGATTGCTTGCACTCTGCAAATATTTCTTTATAGCCCTTAGCAACACAAAAGCTTAGGAAGCACTAAGTGGGGTCTCCAGTATCATTCTTATTCATATTGGTTTAGTTCCACCAGTCTACAAATGGTCTGCAAAGAATGCTACTGTGTAGAATGCCCCTCACCTCCAGCAGAAAGGGTCACTAAACTATCAGCTACAGGAAAAGCAACCACATCTTCCACTACAGAGTCCAGATGCTCTAATAACATGCACAGCTTGGACAGAAGTACAACAATTGCCAACCACGGCCAGATCAGCTACCTCAGATTTCACTGTATTGCACAAAGCTCTGATTTTTGTAAGAGACTTTCTTTCCATCTAACTTGCTTCTCAGCTGTTGGTTATTTATGGGAAGAATCAGAATTTCAACCTCTTTTGCTAACTGCTCAAGACATATCACAGACACTGTCAGTCATTCACTGTTCATAAGGAGCTGGGTATCTTAAAGGAAGTTCTAAGCACTGGCATGGATACTGCATAGACTTCCACCTGTGGAGGATGTCACTTGAGATGATGGTTAAGATTGTATAAACATTTAGCAGTCCACTTGAGGAACAACTCTAGTACTCCTTGTGAGGAAGATTGGCAACACATACTGACAACTGACAGAAGAAATCAATTGCAGTGGAGATCTCATGGACAGGATGATGTGTGGGAGCTTGCCTGCTTTGTCCCAAACAAGGGAAATTTAAAAGACTGGGAGTGTTTGGAGCTATGTACCCAGGAGTGGCCTTGATTAGCACAACTGGAAGGATTAGTATAGCTGAGGTACAGTCAATCCTTTGTTTGAAACACAGGTAACCCAACTAAGGTCATGCAAAGTTTATATTTCTGGAGAAGTCATTCTTGAAGGCATTTGAGCAAAACAGAGAATACAAAGAATCTCTGTAATCCTGAGAGTAACTAACTAGGCATCCTACTGCAAACTCTGTATACCAACACACAGATGTGTTGGTTATAGAATGCAGTATCACTGGCATTCTGCAATATTTTATTATGATTTTATATTAATAACCAATAGAAATTAGAAATAGAAAAGGCCACATGCTGAGACCATTCAGAACAATCTTATCACAAGGCAAAACCTGGTTTTATGGCAATACAAATATTTTAACATATCAAATTGCTTGCTGAGGTCTCATATAATTTAATTCCCCTACATGTGTGTTGGCCTATACAAACATAAGAGCAGTTCTGGATGCAAGTGGGCAGAATGGAATGTTTACATTAGGATTACACATCTTGACTGTGCAGCTACCATGATTATAGGGTCACATCTTCATACATATAAAAAAATACCATTCCACTGCCATCAGTGAAGTTATGCTGAAACATGCTGCTGCACATCCATTCCAAAATATTTACATTAGTTCATCAGTGTATTTTCACAAAGTCTGACTTCATACCTGTAGCTCATTTACAAGCCATCTACTCCTGCTACTACTCCTCACAAACTTGTAAAGTTCTTATGTAGTCCAAGCTGTAGAATGAATTTTTAATGCACTTAGAAACAAAACAACAAACAACCCAAGAACAAATTAAACCCAGAAGCAGATTTCACAGCTATTTGCCTTAAACTAACTGTTGCACCCCTTCCTACTCTGAGAAATCAGACAAGAAGCTAACTGCCTTAAAACACCCCACTTGAATTAGCAAAGGTCAGAGACACTCAGCAGCTAGCAGGACTACACTCTGTGTTTGTACTTGATTCTGCAGCCTGATGGAATAATTTGACCTGTAAGCCTCTTCTTGTGGTCCTCAGCAACTTCTATCAAGTATTCAGATATGTACAAGAGACAGTGATATCTGCTGAGCTCCTAAAAGGAACTGAAGGAGAGGTAGAGAAATGGCTGCAGAGTAGTGGGCTGGATGAGCTAAGTTGGCTGACGTGGCTGAGATCTACAGCCTGCAGCTGAAATTTGAATTCTGTGTTAGGCAGAGGTAACTGGGGAGAATATAAGTATTTATGTTGGTTCAGTAATGCTTAAGAAAAGTGTAATTGCCTTTATTGTACTTTTAGAACATGAAGTAGAGAATCAGGGTTTCTTTAAAGTAAGACAAAGTTAGAAGTAAAAGCCTAGGTTAAATGAGAAAACCAAGGGCTCTCTTAGACATAACTAATGCCTACTCTGTAAACTTATCAAAGAAACCAGCACATACTTAGTCTGCCACTCACCTGAGAGTGAGATACCTTCTGCAAGTCCATAAGGAAGGTAAGCAAAGATAATCATCATGCCAAACTCTAGGGAGGGTGTCTTCCTTAAATCAATGTGCTTCAGCACGTAGCCACAAAAACATTATGGAAAACAAGTACATTTAAAAAGTGGAAGAAAAACATACACCTGTGTCTTTCCATTACTAAACATTGCTTTTGATTACTTATCTACTGAATGAATTCTACACACTGCCCTTTGACTCAAGTATGAAAAGATTATTACTCTCACAGAATCATAGAATGGCTTAATTTGGAAGGGACCTTCATCAGCTTTCATCAAGAGATCATCAACTACATCAGCTTAGAGACTTCTCAACTAGACTTGGCTGCTCAAGGCCTCATCCAACCTGACCTTAAACTCCCCCAGGGAGGAACCATCCACAACCTCCTTAAGCAACCTCTTCCAGAGTCTCACCACCCTTGTACCGAAGAACTTCTTCCTAAGATCAAGTTTAAAGCTGCTCTCCCTCAGCTTAAAACCATTTCCCCACATCCTATGGCTAAACACCCTTATGAAAAGTCCTTCTCCAGTCTTCCTGTTGGAACCCTTTAGGTATTGGATGGTAATTGTAAGGTCTCTTGTTTTATAAAGAGTGTTTCTTTTAGAAACTAGTACTGGTAGAAGTCTCATCAGAATGGACAGACCTAGAGAATGAGATCTGCTCCTGACTGTACCTATGCAGTGCTGCATAGGTACACCCATCAGGTGGATCCAGAAGGATCATTGCCCTGCATGTTCAGTCTTGGAAATCTCTGCTCTGAAACTACTGCAGAAAATCCACAGAGAATCATTAAATAGTAAAGGCTTTTCTAAAACCAGACAAGAGCTATGAAACAGCACATTAAAAGTAAAATAGCTCTCATTTATGTTTTAACAAAAATAATGTCCTTTTAAGATATTTATAACTTATTTTATATGTGTAGTCATAAGTATGGACATTTGTCAAGGGCTGCAAGCTCTGCTTTGCATGTCACACAGGGCTCTGCAGCACATCTGCCATGCACAAGCAGATCTTGCCTCAGACACCAAGAGTTGCCACTCTAGGTGTGCAAGTAACCTGCCCTGTTCAGTCCTAGGCTTAAAGTTACTTTCACGTGGATACAGTAGATTTGCAGTAACATTAACAGTGAGGAATATTCCTTTCTACCACATCCTTGCCTTGATGCTCAAAATACCCCTCCTACCATCTTTGTTAAAATTTAGAGGATTAGATGCCTGTGATGTGAAGTTCACATTTGTCCTGGGTCATGAACCAGCAACAACCTTCCAACTCTATGTATCTGCTGGCAACTAGTAAGAGATGCCCTTTGCTGCAGTGAAATTTTGCATGCTTAAGGTAAATCAAATACTTTGAGGGACAAATAAATGTAAGAGGGAAAATAAACCGCTTAATGTCATAGAAGCACAGAATCATTAAGGTTGGAAAATACCTTTAAGATCACCAAGTCCAACCATAACCCATCTACCATGACTACTAAACTACACCATTTAAGTACCAGTGAGAAGTGTTGACCACCTGTCTCCCCCTTTTGTTGTGATGTATGGAATCATTTAGAAGTTCAGGGAGTCAGATTAATGAACCAAGAAAGGAATTATGTCTCTGTTTCATCAAACACTCTGCTCTTGCTGCTTACAAACAAAGTGCCTAACAGTATGTCCCAGATGCCATGAATAACTGCTGTGCAAGCCTAGCACAAAAGGTTACCTGCTGTGAAGTCAGTGTTAACATTAAACAAGCTCTGAAGAGTAGCAAAGGTGTCTGGTTTACAACAAACATCATTCCTTATCTCAGCAGAGAAGCTCCTGGGTTGTTTAGCAACCAGTTCACGTAAGTGTAAGAGGCAAAATATAACTCACTGTAAATCCAAACAGGACAGGATCTGTATTCAGCTGCCTGAATATGATACACAGGGACAAGTGAGCTGGTCTGACTCAAAAGCCCTCAGGAAAAGCAGCTTTTTTTTTTTTTTATTTTTTAATTAACCGATTAATGT
>VWZI01003571.1:1772666-1811933 GCA_013396835.1 Psilopogon haemacephalus | reverse complement strand
TGTATGTTAAAAAAAAAAAAAAAGAGCCACATGCTTTTAAAAATGGATCAGTATTGAGATGGAATGAATCTGTTTTGAATTTTGTAGTGGTTTGGCAGTTACCTGCCCTCCCCCACTTTTGAAATAACCCAGGCGGCTGGAAGTTAAGGAATGAAGGTTTATATTTACAGCAATGCACAATGTACATGCAAATATTTACAACGTATAACAGAGATTTACAGATACATACAGTGAAAAGATAATACAGAAACACCACAGCCCTCCCAGAAATCAAAATCCCTAAGAGGGGTAACCAATCACCCCTACCACCATCCCCCTTNATGTTAAAAAAAAAAAAAAAAAGAGCCACATGCTTTTAAAAATGGATCAGTATTGAGATGGAATGAATCTGTTTTGAATTTTGTAGTGGTTTGGCAGTTACCTGCCCTCCCCCACTTTTGAAATAACCCAGGCGGCTGGAAGTTAAGGAATGAAGGTTTATATTTACAGCAATGCACAATGTACATGCAAATATTTACAACGTATAACAGAGATTTACAGATACATACAGTGAAAAGATAATACAGAAACACCACAGCCCTCCCAGAAATCAAAATCCCTAAGAGGGGTAACCAATCACCCCTACCACCATCCCCCTTTCCCCAGTCTTATCTCACCAGCTGTTGATGCAGCAGATAGGCGAAGGTAGATCGGCCAGGGGTTAGCAGTAGGAAAAGAAGTTAGTGGAATTATTCAGAATCAGCTACGAAAGGCAGGGAAAAGGAGCCATGCAAGAGCAGCCACAGCCCAGAGAGGTCTGAAGCAGTCTGACTTATCTATATTTGGGTTACAACTCTTAAAACAACTTTTTTTCTTTCTCAGTAAAAGTGTGAGGGAAGTAGCATCATCAGCGCTTTCCTCTCTCAGCCTATAGCCTAATTTCTCATTCAAATCCTCCAACTAGTTCAAACCAGCATAAATTTACAAAACAAATCACCATATATTCTAATGCTCCAATGCACATAACGGAAGCTGCTATACCACATTTCAGACCTTCAGGAAATTCATGACCTTCATTAAATTCCTAAAAAAGTCTGATGTAACTTTTTAATAAATGCTAACCTAAACCCAGAATGAGCAGCCAACAAAATAATGTCTCACGAGAAACATTCCCTAAGAAATGCTGGAGAAGATGAGAAAGAAAAATACTACTGGAATGTTAAAGTTCATCAATTTATACATGAGCATCACCAAAATTCCAAAAGGATATCACAGCAGAAATAAGACCAGTAAGTGTGCCAAGTGCTGCAGAGCCAAAGAACATCTTAAGAAAGTATCCCAGTGCCTGCAGAAAGGTTTGCCATCCGCTCACATCTGACATATTTTCTCTTGTCAAACCTTCTGCTGTGCTAAATAGAACGAAAAGGGAAAAAAAAAAAAAAAGAAAAAGAAAAAAGAAATGGTTATAAATTCTAAGCCTAGATCCAAAAATGTCATCATCTTTTGAGAACGACAACAAAAAAGACTTCAATTTCTTTGTTGCTACCACTCTTAAAAGGCTTTTACTGTGATACATATATAACAAGAGGAATGTCAAAAGATGTTAAATCAAGTCCTAGTGGAATCCCCAAAGGAAAACCTAATTCTGCTAAAAATCTGGAAATCCAGCATTGCTCTTCTGAAGAATCCCCAGAATGGCATAAATAGGCTAAGGTAATGCCCAGTATTACAAAACAATTCTCAAACTTTGAAAAGGGATTAAAAAAAAAAAAAAAGAAAAAAGAAACACTACATTTTGCAGTGATAAAAAGTCAAGGCATGAAAGAGATGGATCATGTGATCCTGAGAAGAACAAATGAACAGGAAGAGCTCTCATCAAATATTTAGGTGTGGAGGAGAGACAAAGAAGGTTACTGAAAAAAGAAAAAACAAAAAAAACCAAACCCCAAATGAGCTCTTGGGAGGCAAGGGGAGAAATCTCTCTGAATGTCAGGAATGCATTTCATAGAACTGTATGCCAAGAAGACATGGATTCTAACTAGTGTTCCTTTTGATACCAAATGGAGATAGAAGAACTGGGACATGCTAGAATGTGTCCAGAGAAGGGCCACAGGAATCATCAGAGGGCTGGAGCACCTCTCCTATGAGGACAGGCTGAGAGAGCTGGGGTTGTTCAGTCTGGAGAATGCTCCTTGGAGACCTTATTGTGGCCTTCCAATGTCTGAAGAGGGTGTACAAAAAGCTGCTGAGGGATGTTTTATGATGTTGGCTAGTGATAGGGCTAAGCAAATGGATCCAAGCTAGAGGGGAGATTTATATCAGACATTAGGAAGTTCTTCACCATAAGGGTGGTGAGACATTGGAACAGGTTGCCCAGGATGGTGGTGGAAGCCCCATCCCAGGATGTTTTTAAGGCCAGGCTGAATGTGTCTTTGGACAACCTGATCTAGTGGAGGGTGTCCCTGCCCATGGCATGGGGGTTGGAACTAGATGGTCCTTGGGGTCCCTTCCAATCCTGACAATTCTGTGAATTGCTGCACACCTGAAGAACCAATTAATATAAAATAATGTGGTTGCTGTTTCCATAAACATGAGTAGTTCAAACACACTTACTTGGTCAAGACAATAGAAACTGCATCATTGAGAATGCTCTCTCCAAAAACCAACATGTTAAGTACAGGATCCACATTGAGGGCATTGAAAATGGCAATAGTAGCCACAGGGTCAACTGCAGATATTAAAGAGCCGAATGCAAAACTGAGAGAACACAAAACAAACAGGAAAATGAGATGAAAGAAAAATGTGTACCTAGTAAACCTGTATGAACCACTGGCAACAAAGACATTATGTCTTACAGTTTCTACCCAGTGCAAAGTTATGCTCTCCTCCCACTCACAACAAGAGACAAAAGGGACTTTTTTGTGTTCATGTACTGCTGTCCAGCAGAAGAGATGTTAGATAAATACCTATCTCCCAGCTCAAGTAACTCTATCACTGTCTTACTCCAACTAGGTAAGAAAAATTCAGAGGAATGGGAAGCCAGTCACCTTTACAGACACAGCCCAAGCCGTGTTTCTGGCTTGCCAATTTATTTAGGAATTTTAACAGAAAATGTCTGCATTTCTACACAATAAACAAATAAAAATCCCCAATAAACCAGGAATAAGCTTTGTCTAATGCTGTGTTCGTGCACTCCTAAAAAATGGAGTAGGTCCTTTTCCAAGCTGGTGAGAAATCTACATCACTTACACTGAAACCCATACTCTGTCTCCTAACAGGAGATTTGGATAAGGCAGTTATGCCCTTATCATACAGGATGTCAGGGGTTGGAAGGGACCCAAATAGGTCACTGAGTCCAACCCCATATGAATAATAGCAACTAATCAAAGTTTACATATTCCTTAATGTAAAGTTTGATTAAAAAAACCAGTTATCTTTCCTGCCTAGAAAAGATCACTGAGCACATAATGCTTTTTAGAAACACAGGTGTAACAAACAGGATCTGCAAGTGTTCCATCTATTTTTCAGTGTCACATACCACACTGAACCTTGAACCATCTAACCTATAACCAGAAAGGGCTGGCCAGCTACAGTGCATTCCTCATATACATTTATCCTGCAGAATGCTTCATTTCATATACTACACCATTTCCACAAGAGCTTACCTGTCTGTCATGTTGAGCTTGTAAATTACATCAGCCTGAAAGAATAGGTAAAACATTAAAAAAAAAAAAAAAATCACAATCAACTGTGTTTTAATACTGTTTTAAAAAATTAAATGACTCATCAAACCCTAAATTTGTAATCATGAGAAAAATCGCAGCAGTGATGCTACCCAGTTTAATATTGCCCTCCACCAGTGATCTACCCCTATGATCCTGGTCGCTCAGAAGCAAGGAAGACCAGGTGAAACTGAGCAGACACAAGTGAGTACAGTAACTCTGGCATTCAGAGGAACAGAAATCTGAGAAGCAGAGTCTTTGGCCTACCAGAATGAAGTCTGAGAGAAAATGTAATTATCTATGTCTATATCTAATCAATGGGGAAACATCAAAGCAGAGAAGTAGAAAAAAAAAAAAAGCACAATCCCCCCAGATGAATTTAATACTGAAAATCAGAAGATGGTTCCTTCTGTCACAAATATTAAGTGGAAAACCATAAAACTCAACTGAGGTCTTAACCACTCTTAACATGGAGCATTCTCACTCTAAGAAAGGGGTTATATAATATTGCCTCTGTGATAGCAGAGAATTGGACTTTCACGACTCCGGAATTCACTTTCACTATTGTTTGCCTGCTCTTGAAAAATCAACTTTCAAAGAGCAAGACAGATAAACTTAAGTGCTTCAAAGCAGCTGTTCTTACCTGGCCCAGGAAATAAATTCCTCCACCTACAATGAAAGCTGATATTGCAGTGCCAAATACCGAAAACAGAGTGATGGAACCAATGTTCTGGAAAAAATTACCCTGGAACACAGTAACAAAGTAAGTAAATTACTGAAGACCATCTGAGGGAAAACTCATGTTTAGGTTTGCATCTAAATTAGATTCTGATTCACAAGTGAGTTTCTGGTAATAAAGCTTCCTTAGTTTGGTTCCAGGTACACTGGGACCTGGGGTTCCACACCATCTGCCTGCAGAGCCTGCTCTTGAGGCCCCTGACACCCAGGACAGGATGTCCAGCACCCTAACATCAAACCAGTGTCAGTCCAGTACCCTAACAACAAACCAGGCCTCCAACAAACAGCTGGAATTCACCACCACTTTTGACACACTCTCCCCCTTGAGAGGTCTCTGAATTGATCCATTTGTTGTACACTGGGCAGATGAAAAAGCCTTGCAGACTTGCCTGTTGCTGGTCCACTTCTTAGGTTGTGATTCTGTGTAAAGATCTCTTTAAGTGTTGGTCCACAATACTGCTGCTGCACACTGCTCACTCCCTCTCCTGCAGCTCACTTCAAGTAGAAAGGCAGCAGAGGTCCAGAACCATTTCAGCCAGGACTGGTATTGTGAGGAACGTTCACAGAAACACAGAAGCCCAGGCAAAAGCCCTGTAAATATTTCCTTCCCTAGCTATGGAGCTACTCCACCTTTCCCACTTTTCATCCCATTCCTTCCCATTTTGCATCCTTCACATCTTGCACAGCTCTGATAAGAAACCTCTCCTAACAAGGAAAACAACCTCTGCACAGGACCTAAAGCCTTGCCAAAACTCAGCTAACAGTATCAAGCTACATTCTCCAAATTCCAGGTTGAAGAGCTTACATTTTCCGTTCTCAATTACCTGATGATTAATAAGATGGGATTTAATGTAACTAATCAAAACTTCACGAAAGTAACTTAGAACAGAATGTGTTCCAAACAAAACCTCAACATGTAAAATGAGTGTATGGCAGGGACTGACCTTGTGCAGTGAATATCCAGATTCAAATATAATAGGTGGAAGCAAAAGCAGAAAAAACATATTTGGACGAAACATTTCTTCCTCCTGCAAAACAAAAGCACAGTGTTAACTGCAAGTGTCTCATAACTATTAAAATAACATAAAATCTTCCCAAAAGGAAGTTGAAAATGGCATTATTCTTTCTCCCTTTTTATCACAAAATAGAAGACTGAAGAAGCTGCTGTTTCTAAAGAGTTTTTCATCCAGTGACAGACAACTAGGTGCTACTTATTTTAAATTACTGTCTCCAAATAAGCTGCCCAGAGAACAGGTTATTTATGGCAAAAGAGAAGTTCTGTTTCCACAAAAAGTATTCCCAATTTATCTCACAGTCTCAATATCTGTAGAGACTGCCAAGCAATGGTGACCTCCTGCCCAATGGTTTGACTACAATCTTGATTAACTGTGACCAAATTGAGTTTCACTAGAAAACTCAGCACCTGACAAGAGGAACTCAGATCACCAACTTAGTACACTTGCAAGTGAACAGGCTGAAGATACATACCACTGTTCAGGGGCTGAGACTTGATTCTTCTTGGCAAATGCAATTTATGCCTGTAATTTAATGGTACTGTTCTAATGGTTCCTTCTTACCATCAGAGTGACATCAATGAAGCAAGATGTTATTTTGTGTTGACCTTGCTCTTTGTTGTCTATCTCATCACTTGGCTAACACTGCTTTATGGAGCTGCGCTCCTAAACTGGCACCCTGGTTTCTTCCGCTGGCAAATTAATCACAGCTGAATGTTGCCTCTCTCTCTTTTACTAAGCAGGCTCCCTCCTGGTCCCCACAGTTCTGAGTACAGCAGAACTTGGCACTTTTGTAAGCAGTGATTACAACGATTACGAATTTGTTTAAATCCAGGTTAAAGAGCTGATTCAGTGCGCTGTTAAAACACCAGCTTCCAAAACAGAAGTACTCATCCCTTTAAAGTCTCATTCTGGTCTGTACCAGTGATAATCATCTTAAAGGCTTTGGGGGACTTAGAAAATAAAACTCATCCCTTAGACTGCAATGTTGCAGTCCACTGCTCTGCAGGCACAATTGCATGCACTGATGGCTGACGCTACCTAGACACTGTCGATCCTTTCACTGTGCTAGAACAAAATCCAGAATCACAGAATGGCAAGGGTTGGAAGGGACTTCTGCAGATCATCTAACACCTCATACCTAATTAATAATACTGTTGAAAGGCCCCTGAAGGCACAGCTGGACAAGGAGGCAAGAAATACTGAAAAGGGAGGACTGTGTTTGTACTGCACTGAAGCAGAGCCCAAGAAAGTAAAACCTGAGGACTGTAGTCACCAACAAGCACAAAGTCCACTGAAGACTTGGTATGGCATGAGTACAAGAAATGGCAGGCCAGTGTTAAGGCAGGGGTATGACCCAAGATTTCTTTTGTACGTTGATAGTGCCTGCAGTTAAATAATCTATTCTTTTTTTTCCCCACATTAGATAAAACACAAATCCTTTAGTAAACTTAAAACCAGTTAAAATAATTTCATAAAGTAGATAAAAATTATGGATTAGAACATTTCACATCTAAACCTATGACAGCCTATGTTAAAACCTAAGCTTTAATATGTTGAAAGTAATTTAAGCAAGGAAATAATAATGTGATATCTGTGACTTTTTACCTTAGCTGATAACAGGAGCCAACTGGACACAGCACTCCCAGTGCCTCCCATATGGCCACAAATAAACTACATCATTCACTAGTTGTGATCACTGTGCACTGGGTTTACAGAATCTGTGCTTAAATCAAAGCATACTTTAAGCTTTCTTCTCTCTCCCTTCATATGTGACCCCCATTGGATCATTTTAACAAGTAAGAAGCTATTTTAAAATGCTGATTTTGTGCCTGTTGAGCTGACCTTCAATTTTAAGCTAAATCCAGTTGGCACATATCAGCAATGAAAACACACTAATGAGTGCACCACCCACTGTTTCTAATAAGTAAATACATTTAAAAATGAAACATTACAGCATGACTCTTAAGCTCTGCAGTTGCTTAAATGAATGTACACAGAATTAGTGTAGTTAGTTGACAAAGAAAAAGAAGCCTACTAGGAAATTAAAAAGCTGTATCTCATTGAAAACCTATGCATTTCTATGTATTTCATCACAGAGAAAAAGAATAATCTTCCTTTGGGGAAATAGCTGCAAGCTAGGATTAAGATTCACTACTCAGACCAAGATTTTCAGCTTGCTAATATAAATCCTGTTTAAAACTGGTGATTCAAATCACTGATTTCAATCAGTTCACTGATCTAATCTAATCCGAATAAACTGCTTGATCCTATGAAATGAAATCACAATTTAAATACTTCAAGTTTTTAAATTAAAGCAGGAATAGTAAAGAGTTGATTGCTCTGATGCAAGTGGAGGAGGCAAACCCCTTGCTTCACTGTAGAGTTCAATTCATGGAGACTCTTCTGTCAGGATTCTCTCACCTTGAGGACTCCACACAAGTGCAGATAAGACCTACTGACGTCAGACACTCATTTAGGTTGGAAGGGACCTCTGGAGACTTAAAGCAGGGCCAAGTGAGAGCAACTTCAGCTGCTCATACCTTTATCTACCCAAGTTTTGAATATCTTTCCAGATGTCCCACAGTCTCTCTAATCACATGTTCTCATGTCTGGCTGCCATCACCAAGACCCATTAGGTTTCTTCCTCATTCTGTAAAGCATTGGGCACCAGGACAAGGTCAAGCTTCTGCACAGAAGCTTTGCCTGTCTGTGCTGCTGGAAATAAAGCTCAGGTCATGTTTCCATTGTGCCAGCCAGCTGCTGCTTCAGGCACACTGGTTTTGGCAGTCTTTGCCACAAGAGGCAATGGAATACCCAAGAAACATGCCATGCTGAATGGATTACTTTGTAAACTGTCTTCAGTTTTAAGGAGAAGTAAGGAAGTAAACACCATGACTTTTAGCTGCCTCTTCAGAAGAATTGCTCCTTTTTTACCTCTCTAAAATGTATGTCAACATCTTCAAGTAAAACACGTGACTTTACAAGCTATCCAATCACTTTCTTTTCTGTGAAAACACCCACAAAATTAACTCCAAAAGGAGAAAGATGCCTAAGCACAGTCAAAAAGCATACAACAGAAATAAGTGAATTGCTCTACTTTTTACTGTAACCGATCCCAAAGATGCCCAGTACCTTCTTCTATCATGTATCTAATAAGACAGATTTGGTACCATAAAAAGGTTTACTTAGGGAAGATGTTCAGCAGGATCAGAACCTGAAATTGGTTGTATTAAAAAACCCTCAAACTTTGACATTAAGTATAAGGTACAGAAGTGTCCGGAACTTAAATCGAAATTAATGTATCAGTTTATTTTAACTGTTGGTCTGCAAATAAAAATTAATGGATTCAAATATACCTTCCAGTTGGCCAACTTTTGAGCCTCTATGATTTTTATAAAAGCTCCCATAAGGATACCTAGGAGAGAATGAGAAAACATTCAGAAATAGCCACAGAACACATCACTGTTTCTATTAACCATTTACTGACATGCAGTCACCAATGTTTTAAAAGCAGAAACAAGGCAAAGCAGCAAGTCCTTCATTCCTACATCACAAAAATGCAAAGTGGTTTGAGGACCCATATATATATGCCAGTTTCCAACAGATTGCATAATAACAGAGCTTCCTACACCAACATTGTTGCTTGGGGTATCCAAATACTGAACGGAGAGTGCTGTGTTCTTTGGTTCATAAAGGTAACAACTACACAAGGTTTAACTACACAAAAAACGCTTCTCATCTAAGCTGCATTCAAGTAAAATCCCATCTTTCTTGCTAGAGAATCAGGGCATTATGAGTTGGGTGTCTGTGTGGTGGCCTTCCTGTCACTCCAATGCTATTTGCAGTGTCGGTTCAGCTGAAGTCAAATCAGTCCTCTCCATGGAGTGGATTTTGTTTCCATGAAATCATTGCTCTTACTGGCAATGAAGTAGGCAACAAAATCTCACCAGGGTGGAGACGCTTGTCAGAACCATTTTCCAAATGAATTACACATCTTTTAAGTCATGCAGAAATGCTGATTTGCCTATGAAAGAATTTTATCAAGGGTGCTGCAAACTCAGCAGTTAAAGGTTATCATGCTCCTCTCACCTCTACATCTTCAAAAAGTCTGCACACTCCAAACTAACAGGATTTCTTCTAAAGTCATCAAGATAATTCACAAACTGATATTAATTGCTTTCAGAGAGTTAGGAGGAAATTGTCTTTAATTAGACTCTAGATCTGTTTCTGCATAGTTTATTTAACTATTTGCAGAATGGAGACTCAATAGTCACATGCCGGGCTGTAGAATTGAAATACACTGAGTGAAAGGTAAAAAGTGGCTGAGAAGCTTAAAGTGTCCCTTTAACTGGTGTGTTTTTATCCTCTCATGCTGCAGCTCTCAAGAGTGTCTTAAAAATAGCATCACATGCATTACTCCTGATGGATGTGTCATACACACAAAGTCATGAGGCTTAAGCCTTCTTTATACAAAAATATGTGAAGGCATCAGTCCCAGAGGGTAGAAATGATTGTTCCATCAAATGGTTTATACAGAAAGGAAGAACAAAACACTAATGAAGAAACATCAAATGCCTGCTGTTCTTTGGAGGACAGAATGCAGATACAGCCACTCACATGGCATATCAACACAGTTCTCTGTACTACCAGTCAGGCTGTCCAGTCTGGGATGGAGGCAGTGTCAGAAGCTAAAGACTAGAACATTCTAGTTCTTGCAGAGCAGCAACACTGTCAGTCCAAGCAGGATTTAGATCACTTATCAGAAGTTTATGAGGAGAAAACCCAAAACAGAACAACCACAGCACTTCCTAACCAATCTTTCAGTATTTTATGCATTAGAACTGAAAGCCTTCACATAAAGCTACATTTAGAGGGGATTTAAAAGAAAAGAGAATCCCTTAATTCACTTCTGAAGTGAAAGGGCTCCAGCATGACCATTAAACTGAACCCCTGTAACTGGGCCAGCCCTGGCCTGTGGGCTAAAAGTTGGACACCCCTATCCTATGAGCTCAAGAGGCTTCAGTCAAAGGCCAGTCTTAATCTTTTCTTTAGAGGAAGAGCTAATCACTAACTAGCCCTAACAGTGCCATGGAGGGATGAGGTGCTTTCATGACATCAAGAGTTTAATGAACAATACTGTAAATGTGAGGCAAAAGCAGAGGTTAAGGGAAAAGGAGTCTGAATCATACAGCTTACACCTTTATACAGCACAAGTTACATCTAGCTGCACAATACAGAACCACTAAACTAAGACTATGCTAAGCCAAGTTACAAAAGAGAGTCACACAAACTAATGCATCACCAAGAGGATCTAACAGCAGCAGAATCAGTTTCAATGCTGGTCTGCAAAATCAGTCCCACATATATTTACAACTGCTCTTCTTTTACTACTAGATTAATGACACAGGCTTTGTTCTGCTGCTTCCATCTATTAAACTAGGTAGATCCATTTTGTCAATGGGCTAACTGGAAAGCTAAGGGATTTTCATGTTACAACCAACCTCCACTCATCCTGAGCACATGTTAAAACTCAGTAACAAACCAAAGAGAAAAACTTAGGGCAACTATTTTTACCAATAAAATGCCCGTAACTTTCAAGGACAAAGATCAAAATCCAGTCTTAGAGAGTAAGAATACACTCTTATCCTGTCCACCAGGAGAGTAACATGCCCTAGAAACTAAAACAGAAACTTCTGAGCCAGCTTAAACAATGGGAGGAAAACCAGCCGTGAAAATCATGCTCATCTTCTCTGCTGCCATTTTTATTAGCCTTCAGTAACTTCCTGAGGACATCTGCTTAATTTACAAATCAAAATAGGACACACCTCACTTCCGGCACTGCTAGCAAAACTGGATACTTGAAACCCAACACTGTGCTCTTGCAGCTGTGTAGATCATTACCAGTAACAGAGGTTCACTGACCAGCAATTAGCTGACAATTCCATGATGGTACAGATGCCACATCCTGTCCATGGAGCTGACAGTAGTTTAAATATGAGTGAGTCAATAAACTAAATAAATAAGTGACATAGGACATCCGTTACCTGCATTGCTACTGGGTATAGCACTCTCTCAACTTGCTGAAATCACACTTCTTGGTATAATCTGATGTGGCTGAGGTGCCAAGACTGCAGCTACATTGCGGTTCACACCAAAAACTCAACTGTGCAAGGTTCCTGCGTGGCTACAAGAGGTGCATTACTGCTCCTTCACACACATCTTGAGTACACATGACAGCCCTGGCAAGAAAACTTACCAGTTTCATCAACAAGCTTCTGTTGAGATTGAAGAAGCACAGCTAAAATCCTTGTTCTGCCACCGAGACGCCAATAATAAAAACCAGAGCAAGCAGTATGTGTGTGTGCCTCTGCTGCTCTCTTCAAAGCTCAGCAGTGACACAAGCTTGCTCAATACCTCAGCTCTGCACTGCCTAGCAGCTGGTTGGGGCAGAATATAAAGGATGAGAGTAAAGAAAAATCCAAACCTAGACCAGAAGAGCAGTGAATATACTCCTGCATTTTAATTGCAGATTATGCTTAAATTTAGATTCACTATTTAATATCAATGGTAACCAACCTGATTAAAAGCCCAATTAATACCTTTCACATGGATTTTTGTATGCAAAGAGGAAGAATACTGAAGGGACAGCAACATGCTTTTGGAACCTGTCATGACACTGGACAAGGTACTACACACAACATCTCATCTGTCCACAGCAATAATGTAAGAAGGGAAGGAAAGAGAAGTGTGTCAGTAGTGAATAGAACACTGCATGGTTTCTACAGGGATGACAGAGTAAGTTAGGATGATCTGCAGCAGCTCTGATCTCTCTGTCATACTATAGCAGATGGAAGGATAAATGCAAATTCTGATGGATGCTGCTGCTGCTACAAAGATGAGCAGTGCATGCAACACCCATCCACACCAGCACTAAGGCAGGCTGCTTACAGGTGTGTCTGCTTTTTAGCTGCACAGAAATCTCAAAACTCAAACAGGACCTTGCAAATGAATGTTTCCTTAAGCTTCAAAACTTTTTACTATGCTAGTGATGCCATGTGGTCTGCAACACATAGAGCTACCAAAAAACTAAGGGAGTCATACCAGGAGGAAAAAGTTTTTTTTTTCTTTCTGCTAAGTAACATCTCTTAGATTTTGTCAATCTAGCACCCAAGATGGAAGAAGATCCCTGTTTTCCAGAAAGCATAAGCACCTTTCTACATTGAGAAAGAGTCTGAAAACAGTTACGGGAGAAGAATGCAGCAGAAAAGCCCAGGACAAAGTTCAAAATCTACCTGCTCAACAAGTAGCATGCATCCATGCCATGTTAAGATTACAGCTAAGCATCTCTTTGTTGTATTTTCAGAACAGCTGTCAGTGAAAGTGTCACTGGTAACAGAAGCAAAAGGATCACAGATTCTTGTAAAGGAAAACTGTTGCTGGGATTAGTTAGACTAGGTTCTTGAAACATAGTGCCACTACACGCTAGGTAGAGAAAATAATGTACTTTGGCCTGACTTCTTCATTTACACAGTTACATCAGCTGTGACAGCATACAAATAAACTACTCTAACATAACACTACAGGTTTGTGAATACTCTAAATTTAAGTCATATTAAGTAAGCACTTGATCTTTATTAAGGGTGGCATTCTTGCAACTCAAGTCACAGGAAGAGTTCTTGTTGTGGTATTACAGGGATAGTTAAGCATCTGGTAGT
Organism: Psilopogon haemacephalus; assembly: GCA_013396835.1. Classification (NCBI taxonomy): domain Eukaryota; kingdom Metazoa; phylum Chordata; class Aves; order Piciformes; family Megalaimidae; genus Psilopogon; species Psilopogon haemacephalus. The sequence continues at coordinate 1,798,763 of VWZI01003571.1, read as the reverse complement.
CCAGGCAAGTCTTTAGGATAAAATTACAGTCCCCAGATAGATTAAAATCAAATATGCAGCCACAACTCTACCAAAACTAACACAAATGTGTACCACTTCAAAGGGCAGGCTGGAGTGTCACTGCCAGGGAGTGCTGCAGTATCTTCTCCTACAGTGCAGTAAGCTGCCAAAGCACTTAGGTAGTGACATGCCAGTAGTGCCTGTATGTGTCACTGACTGGCCCAGTCTCTCTACATACACTCATTTCTTGATTGTTTCCATGAATTTAATTCTATTAATTATTTTATTCACTGAATCCAGTTTACTGCATTTTTCTAGTGATGTTTAACACACAACACAGCATTACTTCAAGTAGAGACTACCAAGAGTCCCCAAACTAACAGAAATTCAATTTAAAAATGTCATGTTTACTCACCTAAAGAAACAACAGCCACACTCTCTGGTAAAAAATGAAGTCTGTATTTTATCAGTAAATGCACCAATATGATGCAGATAGCTGTGAAGAAAAAAAAAATACACTGTAGATTTACAAAAGAACAAAGTATGCTTCTAAATAGCATTTCTAAAATACAGGCAGCAAAACTTCTAACGATTTGGTAGAAATCCACTCTTGCCAGTAATCAAATTTTAGTTCAAAGACAATTTTCACTGAAGCAAGTAAATGGATCTACAGAAGATAACTAAAGTTAAACATTTAGACTTAAAATTATCTCCTACAATGACCAGTCTCACTGCTTTTAGAGCCTGATCCAGCTTACAAGAAAACACTTCCTTAGCAGTAGCTGTAAAAAATGTCAGTTATACAGAATGTACTCTTTCCATGAAGTCTTTGCTAAACATTTTGTATCTCCCAAATAGAACATACATGTACACGTGGCCTCAGTTGAAATTGTAAAGCTCCACACATACTCATCTGAGTCCCTCTAAGCAGATGGCATTTACCCAGATGGATAACCACAGAATCAGAAGAGTAACGCTGGAAGGGATCTCCTGAGGTCAGCATCACATTCTCCTTGTTGCAAGTCGTGATTGGTGCTGCTTGCTCTCTTGTGCACCTTAGGAAAAACCTTCAATTTTGTACTCTAATACATAATGTACTTCACTCAGTAGGGGAAAGTCTGTATCTCACCACAAAAATGAAGGTTACAGGAATATGAAAATCCCATCACAGCCTCCTTGTCAACAGTAAAAGCAAATTAGAAAGGATCTATAGACTGTCTGGGGACAATCTATAGCTTTTCTGGGAATGATCCATGGTTGGAAGATGCCACTTGGCTCTCAGAAGTACTGCAGACAGGAAACTCATGTACAAGAATTAAATAATTCTAGATTATTCGTTCCTAACAATTTGTTATGAATATTCCCTACGCTGAAAGTACCACAGTTCTTCTCCCATTTTAATGGTTAAGATTCGAACAAAGAAATATCATCTGACCTGCCCATCAGTAATTCTTGTATTTTGCTCTGTTTGCTCAGAAATCTCTCTGCAGTGGCCTGGGATATAAGCAGCATTACTGCCCATATTCTGCCAGAAAACAACTGAAGTTCAGGCACAGTCAGTAGCATTTTATCTACTGGAATAAAACAGTGGCTTCTTAATTGCAGCATAGACTGTTTTAAGTGGTGTTATTTGGCAAACCTTGTAACTGCAATGGGAATCTTCATCCTCTCTGCTGTCTTTGTGACTGTCACCTTATTTCAAAATGGGCAACACAGTGCCAAGCCACAGGATATTTTGAAGTCAGGAATGAAATTGCTTCTCAGAACTGCTTTTAGTGATACAGCTCCTTCCTGGTCAGCTAAAACCCAAACAGCCACATAAAGGTGGTTCAGAAGACTGCTTTCAGTTTACAGCCCAAAAAGAGTGAGAAACAGTCCACAGGATGCTCTAAGCACTGATATTGTTTGCTGAGTTAGAGCACCTGTGAACTCCTGCGGTCTACAACATGATCTGCATTTCCTATACAAATCTCAGCAATACCACCACCACTTTTCATCATCCTACTCTCTAGAAGGGTGATGAGGAATGGGTATGACACTGATGCCTGTGTTCTTCTTGTTACCCTGCCCATCCAGTTCATACACAACCTGATGAACATTTCACTGCTTAGAAACTGAGCAAGGACTCTTGGATAACAAAAACATTCACCCAGTTACTGGCATGTAACTTATTCAGGGATGAAGCTGTGGGTTCACTGATCAGCAAGAATGGCTCCATCCACAAAGGTTGGCAGAGCTCTCTTCCCCACGCATTTACCACACTTCCATCTTTATGACATTGATCAATCACTTCTCAAAACACCTGAGTTCACAACAGTTAAATGCCAACTTAACCCAGCATTTACTTTAAAATGCAGCAGTTCAGAAGCTGATTAACATGGAACTCAGACATCTGGTTGCCAAGTGGCAAACATTATGGGAGCAACAGGTTCACCACACATCCCAAGCAGTTTTTCTTCACCTGTCAATACATATTAGTGAGTACTGTATCAAATTCCTGACTGTTAAACATGAAAATATGCATCCAGTAAAGACATCTAGCATTACTGCATTAAAAGCATTCTGTATTGCTCTTTGGGATAGATCAATAAAGGCATCTGGATGTTAAGCAAACTCCAATGTGAGCACACAAACACTTTCTATTTAGAGATCTAATCACCAGCTCATTTCTACCTGCTTTTTACTACTCTGCTTTGGTAATAAACAAAAAAAAACCCAACAACCATAGTCTTAAGAAGTGACTCCCATCACCACGCACTATGGCAGCCTGGTACATTCTTTAGCTGCTGGTCAGCCCTTCCTCATGAGGCAGTTTGCTTTGTGCCTGGCAGCATATCAACTGCTCCAGGCACCTGCACAAAGCAGGAGTGTAACAATCAGACAAGAGGCTAGAAAAAGCAGTGTGCTGGACAGGCTGAAGAATATTTGAGTGTCCCCTTAAGGGAGAGCACAGTAAAAGCAGGTATTGCAACAGAAGGGAATTCATGGATCACAGGAGCATGGCAGAACAGAGGTAGGATTTGAAACTGAAATGGTGTTGGAGCAGATAAACAAGCCATGGAAAAATGGGGTCAGAGACTAACTCATGTTACTACAGGCACATTAAATTTGGGGGGTTAGCTTTGACACAGAACAGCTCAGAACAGATCTGCTTCCAAGTCCAGTCCAGTTTAGAACATTCAAAAGACTTTACAGCTCACGACATCCAGACTGATGAGCGTGGTGCACACATTCATTTCACCCATCCCACGCTTTCAAATCAAAGATTATGAACGCATTAATAAGCTTATATACTGGCTTTACTTTGTCCAGGGAACTTCCCTGTCCTGAGGGTGATGCTTCTGAGATCCATTAAGTTATCAGACTGGCATAAATAGGCTGGAACACAGCCAATTTAAAAAAAAAAAAAAAAAAAAAAAGCTCTGTTCTTAAGACCTAGGAAGACAATTTTACCGTGAATGGCCCTTTTAAAACCCATGAGACAGACATTCAGAAATTTTATTTTAATCCTAGAAGTCTTCCGGTCTACTGCATTTTGCTTTTGTCTCTGTTCAAATTCTAACATGCTTTTGACCTCTGGGAAAACAACATTAAGCATCTTTGAAGACAAATAGCTTAGAAATCAGCAGAAGCCTTCCACTTTTTGCTGCACTTAATAACAGTTATTTGTAGGACCTTTTTTTTTTTTTTCCTGCAGTGTTGTCAACTTCAAACCTATTGTTTCTTCCATTTGGTACTGACAGAGAAGACTGGGTTCACGGGACAGTGAATCTACCTTACTTTGGAAGAATCAAACACACAAACACCCAAAGGAAAGCAGACAGTATCTTAACACTCCATTAAAACGTTATTGCTAGCAGTTTTGACTACAGCACTCTTCTAAGCTTATGGTGAGAGCTAACTATATTCTATTAAAGAATGAGAACAGCCCAGACTCATGGAAAAGTTGTGAGTGCATCTGCCATTCAAAACACCCATAAGTGTACAAAAATGTTAATATAATGTTATGACAACTTGGAAGTTATTATCATCCTTTAAGAACGTAAGAAAGTAAGGAGAGCCAGAAAAAGAGAAACTGAACTTTAGTACCTATGCATGAAAATCTGACTGCTTTCTATTGGCTCATGTAAATCTCTGGGGGCTATCCAAAAGTGCTAGTAGTCCTCAAAGGCAGCTGCAAGCACCACGGGATATTCTGACAGTGGCTTTTTCATACATGAGGACATGCCATGTGCTTGGTAAACAAGGCAAAGACAATTAACTATGTTTGCATTTTGAGACCATGGTGAAAGGGTTTGCAACAGCCTTCAGCTCTCTGCAGGGTTGGATGCTTCAGGCAATTACATACTCAACTTTCTGAATCCCTGTACGTATACAATATTCCACTGCCCAGACAGAAAACTAGAGGAGAAATAAAATGCTATGGCTTTGAAAGCTGGCCTATCATCCTCAGATACAGAGTGCAATTAACAGAGATTAAAAGACTTTGATCATTCACCTAAAACAAGAAGGCTAAAAAATATCGTCATGCCACTAGATTGCTCCTCTTGCTGTGCTTGGACTCCAGTCTGAACTGGAAGGATAGGTTTAGCAGGTGTAGGTACCACCAGTTTGGTAGTAGCAGCCAGCGTAGTATGGAGGGTGACATTGATGACTTCATGGGTGGCATTTGCAAACCTGTCAGGACAATACAACAGGTGATTACACTGGGCCAGAGGAGCGTGATAAAGACTTAGCCTGCTAAAGACATGCACGCATGAAGCAACCACCAAATCATACTGAATTTGTACTGGTGACCCGCACCGTGAAGCTGCTTTTTTAGAAGTGGTCTCTGATCACTGAGAAACACTGCTAATGTTCACGGAGCTGGTTATAGCTGCGCTCTCTCACGAACTGCTGCCTCCAAATGCTCTGCACTGCAGCTGGGGATGCAGGTGAGAGCCTGACGCAGAGAGCGAACCAGTCCAGTTAGGCTCTCGAGTGTAACAAACGCGCAACAGTGCCCGCAGGGATGCGGGACTGTCCTTGCCAGCTCCTGCCGCCTCCCCTGCCGCGCAGGGACGGTTCAGAGCCGGCCTCCCCGGCCTGTGCGCGGGATGCTTCTAGACCGTCTCCGGGGGCCTGCGCTGCAGCCCGCAGCTGCCGTATTGAGTGGAGATACCGGCACCGAGGAGCCAGGGACACCGCTCCCCAAAAAACCCTACTGCGGGGAGGGGCACCGAGCGCACGACAGCGAGACCCTGTCCCGGAGGCGACGGTCTTCCGCCAGCAGGACCCGGGGGAAGCTGGCTGACCCTCCCACCCCCGCGGCCGTCCCGCCAGCACACTCACTCCGCCATCTTCCCGGCCACCGGCTTAAACCTCCCACCGCGCACGCTGCCGCTTCCGGGGCGACGCTCTGGGGTGCGCGCCCGCGGTCTCTATGGTAGGACGGGTGAGGGTCGCGGGGGCGAGAGCGCGCATGCGTGCACGCGCCTGCCGGCGCCGGCGTCCATCCGGCGAGCGCGTGACCGGGACGGGAGTTCTGTCACGTGAGCGTGGGGGCGGTGGCGCCGTGACGTCATGGGTCGGTGATGCGGTGTGACGTCAGCGCTGCCCGCGGAGCCTTCCCGCAGCAATGTGCCTGCGCCAGCGCTGCCTGCTGCCGTGTGCCTTACTTCTGCCTGTGCCCGAAGGCTCCTTGTGCCTCCGCCAGGCTGCCTGCTATCGTGTGCCTTGCTGCTTCCTTTGAACAGCGGCTCCTTGTGCCTCCGCCAGCGCTGCCTGCTGTCGTGTGCCTTGCTGCTGCCTTTGCCCAACGGCTCCTTGTCCTTCCGCCAGCGCTGCCTGGTGCCCTGTGCCTTGCTGCTGCCTTTGCCCAGCGGCTCCTTGTCCCTCCGCCAGCGCTGCCTGCTGCCGTGTGCCTTGCTGCTGTCTTTACCTCAGTGGCTCCTCGTCCTTCAGCCATCACTGCCTAGTGCCATGTCCCTTGAAGCTGCCATCGCCTCGTCCCATTGCTTGGCAACTCCATGTTCCTCAGCTGCAAGCACTCCACGGCTCCTTGTCTCTTAGTTATTGTTACCTGGCAGCTCTTCCCTGACTCTTGGCAGCAATTTGTTCCTCAGCTGTCATTGTCTGGTAGCTCCTGGTGCTTAAATGGAGAGTGAGGTCATGTTGACAACGGGGTTGTTTCAAAGTATGCCCTGGGAATCTGGGTTGGATGGCTGTAGAAGTGTGCTGAAGCATGGCATCAGAATGTTCTGTGGTGCCTAAAAGCAGGAAATGGATGCTGACTGGTCAGATAGACATGTTCAACCTGCAGCTGCTCTAGCTCTGCCCCACCTGCTGAGCAGACCTAGGGAAGTGCACAGCTGACCCATGGTCATCTTTCGCTGCTCAGTGAGCGCTTCATCTTACAAAAAATCAGTAAAGTGTCAAATTAGTGTTTATCCAGCCACCATCAAACTGAGTTAGAGAGCCACTGCCTCAAAATCACTGTCAAAATGTTCCTGAACTAAAATGTCATTGAGTTGTCAACCCTATCTGGCATGTTTCAGATAATCTCCTCTGGCACGGGCTGCTACTATGACTTGAGTGTCTAAGGTCTCCCACACATCAGTTCTTGCCTGGAAAATGGGGCTAACTGGAACCTCCCAGCTTACAAAGCCCATCGTGGACATGCATACATCCAGTCTGTGCAAGGCTGGGATGCTGGGGTGATGTGCACTGTGGAAACAAATAATGTAACAGCATCACATCTATTTCTGTTCATTTTTTAGTTTATTTCCTCAGGAAAAAAAAAAGCAAAAAAANCCAACCAAACAAACAAAAAAAAAAAAACCACAAAAACCCACCCAAAATAACACAAATGAAAAAGGCTTTTTCACATAGACATACTGGCGTGTATGCTTCAGGTGGTTTTGAAGGATCGTTAAAACATCAGCGATGCAAGTTAAGTGTAATTGCAGCTTCACGGCACAGAGGCACTGCCACTCTTGCAATCCTTTTTCCAGAAAGTGAAAGCCATTCAAACAGGAGGGGGCGGGGGGGGAAAGTGTGAATTTGAAAAACAGTGAGATTTGCTTAGCAGCTGTTTTTCTTTTTGTGTCAGTGGCAGGGAAGAGCTGAAGAACATTGGTTTCCTGTAATGAGGCTAAACCCACACTTCCGTCCCTCTTCTTGCATCTTCTGATGTGGTTTTGTGGTGACTTGCTTAGTCTTACTACAGTTATAACCAAATTTTTTTTTCCCACGTTGGCTGATCTCTGACAATCTGTGGTTCACTGATCCTCATCTGCTTTAGCTCATTCCCTCCGTTCCAGTAGTGTCTGGGACAGTTTAGAGTGCACAACTTCAGTTTAGGCGCATGTGATGTGGTGCACTTAAAGCTCACTGATGTCAGGGAGGAATGAGAATGGCACTTTGCAAGGTGGCACAAGTCAGTGTTTGGAGGTGATGTGCATATCTTGCTCCTTTAGGTAACCTGGGGGTACTATGTTCATGTTGTAACCATGAACACTTCAGAAGATCAGGCACTTGTGCTCTTTGGTCTCAGTATTCTCGATGCTCTGTAGTGGAGTGGATGAACAAGACTTCATCCATAAGTAATGAAGCTTAATCCAGAGTGTGTTACAGCTAAGCTGATCCCAGGAAATTTCCTTCTGAATGCTCTCTTTCTTTTTGTGCAAAAATTAAAATTCAAAGTTTGCCAAGCCTTGGTTGATTTCAGTGCTTGCAAAGTGCTCCAAGTGTGCATAGAAGTGGTATGGAAGGTCACTTTGGTACAAACAGATGGGTGCAGGTCACTCTAATTAGCTGGAAGAAACTGGTCCCTAAAAGGTAAATTGTGTCTCCCTTGAGAATATATCTAAAAATAAAACAATCTGAAAGTTTGCATGTTTTTAGCTCCTAATAACTTTTGAGGGTCTTTATTTGGCTTTTCTGGGATATCTAATAAAAATACAATAAATTAAATTGAAAACCATTGAGGGAGAACAGTTGAGAATGTGGCAGAGGATGATGGGGACTGTGTGCATCTGGCCTCTGCACAGTATGGCTCATACACTGGTTCTCAGATGGGAAGAAACTCTCCTGCGGTGCAGCATGGTCCTCCTGTCCCAGTCTTTATCTTGTCCACCTAGAACTAGAAGTCAGATAAAAAATTGTTAAAAGGCAACTCTGAAGAGCTCCAGTACCAACCTCTGGTCAAAGCATGGGCCAGCTTCAGAGTTAGAGGAGGTTACTTAGGGCCTTGTAGGAGGAAAGGAAATCTCCTTGTAGTGAAGTTTTGGAAATCTCTAAGGATAAAGAGCGCCCAGCTGCACTGAGAGACCTGTCCTCGTGCTGCACCACTGTTTTTCCCTGTTGTGCAGCTGGAAGCCCCCTTGTTGCACTTTGTAACGGGCGCCTCTTTTGTTAAGAGCTCTGGCAGGAGTCTGCTTCTCCTCCCTGCAAGCCTCCTTCCCCCATATCTGCAGCTGTGCCTGTGCTGCTAAGCAGCAGCTGCATCCATCTGCAGGGGCAAAGTTTCTTGAAAGCAAACCAGCAAATGGCTCAGATGTAGAACCCTTGCAGCAGTGTTGGCCAGGGAGGAGGGCATGGCTAAAGTCCCCTGTGATGGTCACCTGTGGTGATGGCCTCTTGCAGTTGTTTCCAGCATGATGGTCAGTTCTGTGCCAGGCTGGAACAGAATAAAGAAAGTATTAAAAGTACCTTTTCTAGTCACTTGAGTTTTGCTTGGCAGGAAACTAGGTCATCTGGCCTAGGAATAAAGGCCAGAAATTTTATGTGTTTTCCTTTTTCTTTGCTTTTGTTTTGGACTTTTATTTTTTTCTTTCTGGGTTTTGTTTTTTTCTTTTTGTTTTGGCCTTGATCTCATTTTTCTGGTTGTCCATAAATCTTTCAGATGGTGTGATCAGAGAACTCCACAGTTGTTTTCTTTCACTGGCCTTGTAACTGTCATGTGCTTTTAATCATCAGAGGTTGATGTAGAAAAAGGATGTAACTCCTAGGATGTGAGCTGACCTTCTTCTTGCTGTGTCAGCTGGCCCTGGCCAAAGGGGAACCCCGAAAGGGAGGCCATGGGAAGGGTTCAGGATGGGACATGGAAAGAAGGAGAAGTAAGCCAGGAAAATAAAGACCTGCAAAATAAAGACCTGCAAAATAAAGACCTGCAAAATCAGGACTGAACCACACAAAATCCAGGATCTGAAGAAGGAGGAAAGCTCAGAAATTAAAAAAATAGAATGAGGACAAAGATCCCAAACGCCTCTGTAGGAGAGTGGAACATCAGAGCAACTGGAGGGGATCAAGGGCCACTGAGTCAAGTGACTGTGTAAGAACAGGACACCACAGGTACCAGAAGATGCAGTTGGTGAGCCAAATGAATTGTCACATTTCCACCAAAAGGAAGTATCACCCTCAGACCAGCACACTGTGGGTGATATCAAATCATAACATCTGAACGAGGAGATGGTGGTTCTCATGTCTCCTCTGTGACTCATCAGCAGGAAATATCACTGCTTTCTCCACCTGTTGCTGCCACCGAGAAGAGGTAAGTTGGACGTTATCACCAGAGGTATCGCCTGAACCAAACACCAGCCCAGCATCACTCTACAGGTGGTTTTCCAAGGACTTGGCTGCAACATGAAGTAACCATTCTGGCAGGAGGCCTTTCAGCCTGCTTCTCACTTGTGGTTTTCAGAAGCACAGCTACTGAGCACCTGTTGATTAATACGTGTGTGTTGAATGTTGCTTTTAATAGATCCCAGTAATTTCACAGTTGTTTAAGCTCATCCAAGATGATGTGGCTGTAGGTAACATAGCATTTAGTTCTAATTCTTTAATTATACAGAGCAGCCTGCATAGATGTCTCTGTGGAACTCTGAGGCCAGGCACAGGTAAGTAAGTGACCAGCTATAACCTCCTGCTGGAAATGTAGGGGAAGGTGCTCATTTACTGACACAGGACTTTGTTCTCTCTTAAAAGGGAAGGCTGTGGGCTCTAAAGAGCAAGGGCATGCCAGGGTTATTCCAGGGAGTGGGTTTAGAAGTTATGGCAGTCTTTAGCCATGGAGATATATGGGCTAGCTTTTTATATTATCTGTAAACACTATGATCTCAGGTGGGTTGAACACTCACCCTTGATTGAAGTCCTTCTGAAACAGGGAGCACTGAACTTGTTCCTGCAGCACTGGCTAGTTAGAAAGTGGGAGGAGGCTGCCAGATGTAGGGTGGGTGGGTGTGCTTCACCTGGATTTGCTGTAGGACTACTCTACAAGTATTTAGATACTCCAACCACCTTCGTAGCTTGGCGTTATAGTAAAACTGATCTATTTCCCAGAGTCTGGAGAGGGATTTAGCACTAAGCTAACCTGAAACCAGGTTCTGGTTCAGGCATGGACTATGGTATGGACCTAACAATGAGATGAGCCTGGGATCTCAAATATATCAGGATAAAACAGCAATATCAACAATACCAAAATCAGCAGTGGCTTTAGAGTGGCACCAGAGTGGTATCAGGGCATGTACTTCTTTTAAAAGACCTGCTTTAGCTCCATCACAGCCCCTGAAAGTGTTGGCAGGCTGGGTAAGTGCTGGGCAGCTGTACTGGCCTGGAAACAACCTCTGTGCAAAGATATCATCTCCGCCTACTGCCTTCTCTTAATCTTCCTGCACTCCAGTACAAGACTAAGAAAGAGGGAATTGATTATACTACAAGAGGAAGGGCAAATGAGCTTTGTTATCAAACTCAGGACATCTTATTTGTTACAACAGGCAGAGGTTAAAGGTGATGGTAAGAAGGCAGGGAAAAGGTCAGCTGTGCAATTTGCTTGCTTTATTGCTTTTGGGCAGGTGGGAAGGATTCTCTTAGGCTGGCTGATGAAATGCTGAAAACGAATCAGAAATCTTCACTATACAGAATTATTTTTACATCTTAATGTGTCTTAATATAGGTAGTGTCTTATTCTCTCTTTCTCTAGGTGTGTGCAGTAGGCATATGCCTGTGTGCATACATATCCACACACTTCTGTCTATAAACAAGTATATGTAGAGGCAAACTCCAGGCAGATAATGCCTCTGCTGTTGCTTTGGTGTTTGTTGGTTGGAAGTGTTGGATGCTTGGCTTGTTTGCTTTTTATTTCATGTTTTGTCTGGTTTTGACATGTTAAATCTGGAGTTCATCCAGGAGAAAGCAGTGACAGAGGGAAGCCCATCGTGTGGCTGTAGTCATTAGTCAGCAAAGGTTGTGATTCATCTGCAATGCAACGAGTGGAATCAGCCCTTGGAAATGGGGACCCACAGGACACCTGAGGGGAATGTTCCCAACGACAGTGTCCTGTCACCTGCTGGCATTGCTATTCAAGTGGCTCAATACAGGGGCTGGGGAGACTGAACTCCTCCCTTGCCCTGGACATGGTGAGGAGTACCTTAAAGAAAAGTGATGGTTGACTTCTCCAGCCCTGTTTGCCTTTCAGGGAAATGCAGCCCTCCTAAACCCAACCTCATTTCCTCATTTTTGGCACTGGATGCTCCTTCATGCTGGCTTGTGCTCTGCTCAGCCCCAACAACTGCTCTACCAGGTAGGCAGACACAGAGGACTGTTCCCATCCACAGAGCTTGCTGGCTTCCCAACAGACAGGTTCTGCTGGATGAATGGCTCAAACCCCCAGATGGGGCCAGGAGCTGCTGACCAAGCAACACAGGGGAGTTGTCCTGCCTCAGTTTTGCTGCTAAACAGTGACTGGTTTGGACTGAAATCTGAGGCATTTCAGGCGTTTTAGAGCTGGTGCTGTGTTTGTGTGCTGTGACTCATCAGAGTGGCTCTGGCAGCAGCCTGTGATGTGCCTTCTGTCTCAGGACGTGACTCTCCCACCGTGAACGGGCTATGCTTGGTGACAGGCTTCAGCAGCAGGCACTTGCTACTTCACAGATGTCTAAACCGAGGCACAGAGAGGCTGGAGAAACAGCCCTAAAGTGAGTGAGTTGAGAAGCATAGTTCACAGGCTCTCTGACCGGCATTTTGTCTTGAGACCCCCAAAGACAGGGGAAATCTGCTCCTTTTTTTTTTTTTCACTCTAATCCTCCTATACACTGCTTGGTTTGTTGGCAGAAGCACAGACTGCACTCACTATCACCACTTACTTATCCTGCCTTTCCAGTCGCCACAGGCAATCAGCCACATGAGTTGACTGCACCACAAACTGGAGCCCAGTGTGATGGAGTTCCACAGTTGTGTCTTCTGCCAGGCCCAGGGATGCAGCCATACTGCACAAGGCCAGCAGGTGCTGCAGGCTTTGGGTCTTCTTTCCAGCAATGACCTCCATATGCTTTTGCACACTCAGAAAATGAGGTGAGAGAAGGCAGTGTTGACAAAGTACTGCCCTTGCCCATTTCTTCATGAATGCCTTTGTCCCGGCATAGAATGACGGATCACCCCAGAAATTAATCCAATTCCTGGACTCTCTCCTCCCTCTACTGTTAAAAGGTTTGGTAGGGGGTGAAGGGTGGGGCATCCCAGGTGGCCTTGGGACTCAGGGTGGGAACCTCGAGATGCCCATATACGTCGAACCTCAAATCAATTGGCCGGCCGGGAAATGTTGGACGCCTGATGGACAGCTTCGTTCGCCCTGCAGGGTACTTAAACGGGTCAGCAGCCGTTTTTCTTCTCTCTTCTTCCCGCTCTCCTCGTTCATCGCCACCCACGCAGCAACTGGGAGAAGCCCCAGCCACGTGCACGGCAGCAGGCAGCAGGCAGCAGGCAGCTCTCCTAAGCGGCAAGGCTGACCCTTCTCTCCCCTTTCTAATCCCTCTCCTATCTTCCTTAAATCTATCTCCCTCCTTCCGCGGTTTTCCCCTCGGTTCGAATAGGAGCGTTTTCCCCCCTTTGCCTCGCGCTCCCGCGGACGTTCATAGGCGCGATCGGGATTTGTCTTGCGTATAAGCTCTCTGTTTTCCCCTGTCCTGGTTGTTAAACGTTTATACCTGACGTTTAAGCCGTATTCGTGTTTTTTCTGCCGACCGAAACCCAAAGAACCGTCGAGGAGGGCATCGTTCCCCCTCTCGTCCCACGGGATATTGCATTTGATTAGCTCATCCCGTGACAGCCTTCCTCAAGTCAATCTCATTTCTTCTTTAAAGGGTTGGTTGATGCTTAATTTCCATGCAGCATTGCAAGTGGCAGAGGGGAGATTTAAATGGGATGTTAGGAGAAAGTTCTTCACAGTGAAGGTGACTGGAACAGGTTGCCCAGGGAGGTTGTGGCTGCTCCCTCCCTGGAGGTGTTCAGGGCCAGGCTGGACGAGGTCTTGAGCGTCCTGATCTAGTGGGAGGTGTCCCTGCCTATGGTGGGGGTTTGGAACTGGATGATCTTTGAGGTCTCTTCCAACCTAAACCATTCTATGATTCTAAGTGCAAGCCTGCGGCACCCGGCCACAGGTGTCATTTCTGGAGTGCATCAACCTGTTTGGTGCATGTGTATCCATCCCAGAATTTGATGACACTTTGCTTGTGTGCAAGTGTAGAGGGAACGATGGTGGAAAAACCATGTGTAAATTAAGAAAAACAAAGTAAGTAACCAAGATTAGAAAAATCAGTTATGGTCAGGCTACAATTAGAATGTAAATAAACAAATCCTCCCCCTTCCCCTACAAAAGCCAGCAGAGGCTGTAAGCAGATATCTTGAGAAACAAAGAGCAGGATGAGCAGATTCAGTCCTGCTCCTGATAGCCTCTCCAGCTACTTTTCAGTGTATTGAAATCATGGAAACTTAGAGGGTCTTCAGGTTGCTTTGACAGCCAGTTCCCTGCTTGCATCGATGGGCTGTGAGCAGAGTCACCTTCCTTTCTGTCCTGGACCTGGCTGCCACCAGCTTCCTTGGATGCAGGTCCATGCACTGTTGTGGACGATGAGTGTTGTGTTGACCTTTGCCCATGGTGGCCAGGCAACAGCTGCTTCCCAGACAGAAGCCATTCATCACCTGGGAGGTGAAACCTGAATACCAGCTGCAGGAAGCTTGGCCTTGCCTGTCCCCTGCTTTCCTCCCTCCCACAGCAGTCCTTCACTGCCTACCCTTCCCCAAGGGGTTGTTTTTAATGCTGAATGCCTTTTTGTTGACGGCAATGTTTAGGTATTCTTTGGATTAAATTCTTGTTGGCATATAAATTAAAGGTTCTTCCTACTTCCTTCTAACAGACCATCCCGAAAGACCTCTGTCAGTGGAAATTAACAGATCGTTGTGACAACTTTGAGTGTTTTGTTAGCTAGGTTACAGTTACTGGTACCAGCCCCAGATATCCCTTGTACTGCTCAGAAGCATCTGCTGTAACATGTCTACAAACAAATGGCAAAGGGAAAAGAGCACAACTGTACAAACAACATTTCTCACTCAGGGAGGTAGCCTGGAGCTGCTGGGCGCTCCCAGGGCTTGTCACCTCACGCTTCCACAAGCAGCCTGCTCTTGAGCTGCCTCCGAAACCTGTCAGCCCTTGCAGGAGGTGGTGCAGAGCCCCTCCAAGGATGGCAGCCTTCTCTCTCCTTGGCCAGCAGTGAGCTGCCATGGCAGACACAGCCGGCACGTGGAGAGGCTTCTGGAGTAGGCTCTGCAAAGTGTGACTTACTGACAGTTTGCACACAGATTTCCTGCCAGCTGTGTCTTCCCAGCCTCCAGCCTGCTTCTGCTTAGTAGCCCTGATGCAGAGGGAAAGGCAGAGATCTCTGCCCGGTGCTGTGTAGCAGATCATTGTGAATCCACGTGGTAGGAACTAGATGTTTTGGTAGGCTCTGTTACCCTGGCCATTGTCTCTCTGCCAGGAGAGAGAAGTGTCACAGCTGAAATGATGCAGGCATGCAGTTCAGTATCCAGCTAAGTGATAGCAAAGAGGAAAGTAATAATCTGAATGTGCTGTCTGCTGCTCTGACTTAGGCCATGCATTCTCTCACATCTTCTTTCCTTCAGGGGTGGCTGGCAGTGTTTTTTTATGAGTGTTTCTCTGAAGTGTCTCCCTAGAAGTATGTCCTGCTGCTTCTGCTATCTCTATAATCCCTCATCAGGACAACAATTGCTTTGTTGATAAAACACAGCTCCTGTTCACACCTACTCCACAAATCACTTTTGACACAGCACACATATCACAGAGAGGGGTGTCCCTTCCCATAGCCATATGGCCTGTCTTGCTCTGGTTACAGCAAGAGTGCTCCTGCAGCCTGCAGCAGAGATAATGGGAGGAATATATATTCAAAAGAGGTAAAGTGAAAAAGCAACAATAACAAAGATTTAATGCTGGCAAGAGTGGAAACTATCTGGAGGGAAAGAAGGGATATATAACAAAAGAAGCACAAAGGATGACTGGGAGGAAACCTGTCTAGCTGTGGTGGGCTGATAAACGTCCAGTCACTTGCTCCCCTCCAGTGGGATGGGGGAGAGATTTAATAAGTGAAACTTAATAAGTGAAACAAAGCAAAACTTATTAATAAGTGAAACTTAATAAGTGAAACAAAGCAATCGATACGACTTATTGTGGACAAGGAATTAATTCATTGCTCCCCATCAGCAGGAGGGTATCTGACTGTTTCTAGGGAAGATAGATGCCATAACATCAAACATCTTCCTCCTCCTGTCCCTGAGCTTTTATTGCTGAGCATCACGTCCTGTGGAATCACCTCTTTGGTCACTGAGATCAGCTGTCCTGGCTGTGTGTTCTGCTGAGCTTCTCACCCACCCCAGTCTCCTTGCTGTGGGGGCAGAGTGGGAAAAAGAAAAGGCCTTGATGTTGTGCCAGTCGTGCTCAGCAGCAGTTAAAACACCAGGGTGTTATCAACACTGGTTTAGTCACAAATCCAAAACATTGCACCCAGACAGTGCCTCTGAAGAACTCCTCTCTGCCCCAGCCAGACCCAGCCTGGCAGCGCTGAAGAAGAGCCTGGGGAAGAAGAGCAAGAGCCAAGGGTTAGCCCTCCAGCTGATACTTTAGTTAATATCAAGGGATGCTGCCAGGAAAATGGTCCTGTGTGGTGTCAGAGTTTTGCCTGGGATGTAGACCACCTCATCCTTCCATCCCAGCAAAGCAGAACTGGCTGAGTGCTATTCTAAACCTGGAAATCTGCAGCGCTAGTGAAAATGCTAACAAAAAGCTGTTTGTTTAGGTTAAAATACCCTTACAAACTAAACAGTTTAAATCCAGGTCGTGCAGAATGAATTGTGCACTTAAAAAAAAAAAAAAACCAAAACCCAAACTTTTTCTTGGTTTATCTGAGGAAAAATATATGTCCATGGCAAAGCCAAGGCTGGTTTGTTGTCGTAACCAGGCACCGCTCTTAGCAAACTGGCCTGCTAGCCCCAGTCAGCTGTTGTGAATAGCTAATGGAGGTTGCATAAGATGTGAAACTGTGAACCTGGCTGAAACCAGCAGTCGTGCTGGTAGTGCAGGGAGCACCTTTCTTCTCCATAAATCACGAGGAGGTGATTGTCTGGGGACACAGCAGTTAGAGACAGCAGACCCATTGGGTCGTCATGGCTCACCACCTCTGTATCACAGGGCACACAGTACCATCTGCAAGCCCCCTAATGAAGCACAGGGCTTGTGTTTCAGGAGGGCAGGATGTGTGGCTGGCACATGAGTTCCAGCAGCCCTAGCTGGGTGACAGCAAGAAAAAGGAGCAGCTACAACTTCCACTTTTGCTTTTAGAGAATTCAGCCTGAGTTTTAATTGGAATATTTCTGGCTGCAGCTATGTCGTGTAGTCAGACAGGTTGTTCATTACGAGCCTTGGTGTCTTCATTAAATCCCAGTTTAGGTGACTGTATTCTGCTTTGCCACAGTTTCCACTATTTAGAACTATAGAATCAGTCAGGGTTGGAAGGGACCACAAGGATCAGCCAGTTCCAACCCCCCTGCCATGGGCAGGGACACCCTACCCTAGATTAGGCTGGACACAGCCTCATCCAGCCTGGCTGCAAACACCTCCAGGGAAGTGGCCCCAAACACCCCCCTGGGCAACCTATTCCAGGGCCTCACCACTCTCATGATGAAGAACTTCCTCCTCACATCCAATCTGAATCTCCCCACCTCCAGCTTTGCTCCATTCCCCCTAGTCCTGTCACTACCTAATAGCCTAAAATGTCCCTCCCCAGCTTTTCTTGTAGGCCCCTTCAGATCCTGGAAGGCCACAAGAAGGTCACCTGGGAGCCTCCTCTTCTCCAAAGTGAACAGCCCCAACTCTTTCAGTCTGTCCTCATAGCAGAGGTGCTGCAGCCCTCTGAGCATCCTCGTGGCCCTTCTCTGGACACACTCCAGCATGTCCACATCCCTCTTGTAATAGGGGCTCCAGAACTGGATGCAGTACTCCAGGTGGGTTCTCACCAGGGCAGAGTATAGGGGAGAATCACCTCCCTTGACCTGCTGGTCACACTTCTTATGCAGCCCAGGATTTGGTTGCCTTTCTGGGCTGCAAGTGCACACTGCTGGCTCATGTTGAGCTTCTTGTCCACCAGCACCCCAAGTCTCTCTCCACAGGGCTACTCTCTGTCCTGCTTTGCCTTTCCTGCCCTGCCCAGTGTTCTGGCATTCTGCTCTGTCAGCTGCAGACCCTGGCAATGGGCTTGGGCTCAGATCTTGAGCTCCCCAGAGGAAATATTAGAGCAGGCTCAGCCTGATGGTGGATCACAGTCCCTGCCCATGTTGTTCAGATGGACACATGACACACACAGCCAAAAACAAACCAACCCCAGATTTTGCCAGTGCCATGTTGGAGTATCCAGTTTAGCACCAACAACCCTGGTCACACCAGAGATGTGGTAGCCATCAGGAAATGCTCTGCCTCTTTTGAGGTCCGCCCTGACGTGCCTGCTGTCCTTCCCTGTGGGCAAACAGGACTGCTGCCTTCCTGTGTGTGGGATCAGGGCCGGTGCCTTTCTTTGTGGTTTTCCTGGCTGGCTGGTTTGTACATGCTCAGCAAATCCATGGTGCTCAAAAGGTGCTGATCTATCATAGGCATGCACGCAGCTGCACAGCACCTCCACAACAAATCTGATGCTTCCAGAAGGTGTTGATCTTGCCGCACGTTCACTGTGACACGCAGAAAAATGCTATAGTTCTCCTTCCTGATTTTTGCTGTGTGTGGCAGCACAACTAGGGCTGCTGTACGGCGCTGCCAACCAGCCTGCAAATCCTACTCTGCTGTAAATAAGTCTTCTCTCCAGGGGCAGCATCTGGGCTGAAAAAGAGCATGCATCTGGGGAAATGCAGGCAGGCAGCAAGCTCACCTCAGGGCATGGCTGCAGTTCCAAAATAAGTCACTTCCAGGTGCCTTTGCACTGAAGGCATTAAATTGAATGCCTATAGGCAGGGTCCTGCTTACGTCAACAGCTGATACTGCAAAGCATTAAGTAATTACAAAAATGAACTGCCCTGTGCAGTGAGATTTGTGGTAGAGTAGGGAAAGATCTGTTTAGACCAGATTGTTGAAACTGATGCTGTGCAAACCTACCTCTGGTGCCACTTGTGAGATGCTTTGCCCTTGAGTTCTGTGGAGAAAGGACAAAGGATTTGTGCGTGGTCATCTCCTGGCCCTGCATGAAGGTCATCAGAGGGATGACTCCGGTGAGCATGTTCCAGAATCAGTCCTGTGAAGACAGTGTGGGAGCAGCAGTGTGAGTGCTACAGTGTGCAGGTGTGTGCCCTGCCCTTGGTGGCACCTCAGCTCTTTGACTCTGGCCCTGTACTGTTGAAATCGCTCACTGCCTTTCTTTTGCTTAGCAAGTCAAGCCAATACCCTGGGAACAGGCAGTGCCAAGCACTTGCCCTCACTTCACCTTGGACTTCAGCAGGCTGTGTTGGCTGAATGCTGGGGGACTAGGCCAGTCTATGTTTATAGTTTGCATCCCCATATCCAGAGCCCTGTTGGCTTAGCTGTTACAAATAATCCTCCTTTCAAACTAACTCACCCTGAGTTCCACTTTCTGCTCCCCGTTGAGGAATTTTTGGTTGTTAATTTTTCAGAGGCACTCAGCGAAGCTGAGTAATGCAGGGAAGGAGACTCAGACTGCCTGAGTGTGGAAGAAGTTACACACTTGGCATTCGAGAAACCATATGCAAATAGCTTTTCCAAGGCGTTCTCATCACCATCCACATTGAAAGCAATTAAACCTCCCTCAGAGTGACACTTTGATGCAAAAAACATTATCTAGCACGTCGCCAAACGCCAGCACAACCAAATAAATCATTGGAGGCAACAATTCTGGGCACCGGACTGAGGATCTCCAGATGAGGTATAAATCAGTTCAAGCAGCAAAAGCAGGAGCAGCTGTTCTTAGAGCTGGTAAAGGTCTCTTTAGCTCGACTTTACCTTTTCTGCTCTCAATCGTGCTTGCTCTGCCAAGACTTCAGAGTCAGATATTTATAGACCGACAGCAGGAGTTCCACTGCAAACAGGAACAAAATCAAGCATGAAAGCAAATCATTAGGATTTCCTCAGGATAAAATAAATATAGTAAAGGTGCAAATGCTCCTTCGGGGGAAAATAAATGCATACAGCACAAATTATGCCAGTGCCAAAAGCAGGCAGTAATTAAGCCAAAAGGAGAGGGAACCTGAAAGGGAGGCGTCCATGGTTCTAGCAGATCACTCTCACAGGCTGAGCTGCTTCCTAAGCCTTGAATCAGCAAATGCCTAAGCCCTGCTGAAGTCAATGACTTTCAAGCAGGTATTTGAGTGCTACCTTGAATTGCAGGTTTGGAGGAGGTCCCAGGGAGTCTGGCCGCAATGGGTGCCTCTCTCACCTGGCACCAGCATCAATGTACAGCCTGACATGCAGTGTGTTGATGTCACTCAGCTCATGTCAGCACTTATCACTGCTCTACACAGGAGGAAAACATCCAGAGTATGGTCCTGCCTGGCAGAGCTGTGCAAAGGCCACGACCAGGAACTCTTCCCATGGTTACATCACAGCTCAGCACAGCAAATGCATAGCCAGGCTGTCGTTGCTTGGGGATTGCTGGGGGAGCCAGCAGTGTGCTGGCAAGCATGGGGCAGCAGGACCAGCTTTCCTGTAGTTTTCATGGGGACGTGAGACAGAAAAGGAATGCTTAAGCTCCTTTTGGCAGCAAAGGTCAAAGCAAGCTTCCCCTCCCCTCATCAAACCAAGATCACTTTGTGTAATTTTCTCTGTGCTGCTTCTGAGTGACAAAGCCGAACCCAGAGTCCACCCTTGCTACAATTTAAAGAGAAATGAAAGGCTGAACATATAAGAAAGTCCTACAAGCCCTTTCCTTGTACATCAAAAGGCAGTGACTACAGAAGCAATGCCTGGATGGTCAAGAGGTTCAGCTCTTTGCCTTTCTAATTAAGTATCTATTCCAGTTGGTCAAAATCCAAGGCGGGGAAAAGGGTAAGATGGCTGGAAACACTTTTTCTATATTCCAACAAAATATCTAAATATATTCACAAAATTAATTAGGATTCAGCTTTGTGGCTGGAAGTACAACGAGGTGTCCAGAATGAAGCCATTTCGTAGGGCCACTTGGGTAGTTTGTCACTGGTCAGCAACTGAGTGGAAGTGGTTAAAATCACCTTGATCGTAGCTGTAGAAGGCAATGGACTTTTTAAAAATTTTTGTTGTGCAGCAGAAGAATTTATGTGCTGCTTTTGAAACACCATGTTTAATGTAGGTTGTGGAAGGTTCTTGTTCACCACACAACTATCTTTCCCACTTGGTAATCCAATTAAGCTATTGGCCTTTGCAAGTTAATTTTGCATTATGTAATTATGAGTTAATAGAAAGCAATTTCCTCTGAAATGTCCTATTGTTCCTGGTTGTCCTTGTCCCCAGATTTCTGGAAGGCAGTCACATTTCTACATGGTGTGAAGTCCTGAAGTCTTTTTTTACAGGTGGCTTCAATAAAGGCAGAATTTTATCCCACTTTCTTGTCTCCACTATTAGTTTGGAAATCCAGCTATCACAGAATGTCAGGGGCTGGAAGGGACCTTGAAAGCTCATCCAGTCCAGAGCAGGATCACCTATACCAGCTCACACAGGAACACATCCAGGTGGGTTTTGAATATCTTCAGAGAGGAAGACTCCACAACCCCCCTGGGCAGCCTGTTCCAGTGTTCTGTCCCCCTCACAGTGAAAAAAATTCCTCCTCATGTTTCAATGAAACTTCCTATGCCTATGTGTCTGAACAGTCCAAATGTTTCTTTTCCATCTCTCTCATCTGCCAGGAATTAGGCAGATTTTTACCTCTGCCTGCACTGCCCTTGCATCTGCTTTTACCTGATGTTCTTGCAACCCTTTGCATACCAGAGAAGAGCATCACTCTTCCACATCATCCATGAACAAAGCTAGCTTGAGTGGAGAATTTTCTGGCATCCCCATTTTGACCTCCTAGCGTGCTGAAAATAGCCTGTTTATTTTCTCTCTGACAGTATTTCAGTCCAGCCATCACCACAGCTTTCTGAGAAGGGACTATGTTAAGTGGCATTTTAAAATCTGGAAAAATTACAGGGAATTGCACAAAGATTTTATCTCTCGTTGCGCTGAAATTTCCTTCCTTGGGAAATTTTGGCTAGTACAGCCTGATGTATTCCCTTGGCAGGAGATTTAGAGCTCAAGGATATTTTATGGGTGTTTGCACAAGTCTGTTTGGACTGGGATAGATCATCAGCCTTCAGAGGTGGGGTGACTCAAACAGAGGCAATGAAATCAACTGAATCTCTGCAGAGTGCCATGACAAGCTTCACATTTTAGCTTATTTTTCTCTTGACAGCAACCTTTCAAGTGAACGTGGAGCTCTGCAAATCACTTCTGTTGATATTGCCTCCTTTGGGGAGCTATGACACATCTGTTGACTGTGGTGGAATGAGCCTCCCCTATGGTTAGGCACCATGTACAGGTGCTATTAAGATCAGAGCCCTAACAGCCTTGTTAGAAAGTGTAGTGGGTGGTATGACCTCAGAAGTGGTCTACAGCAATCCTGCTTGCAGGGAGCACCTTGCAGCGTTCGGTGGAGTTTTTTTCCATCTTAATAAACAATCTGCCTTTGGTTTCCTTTCTGTTACTGCTGACACTTTGAGGAGAGATAAAACAGCAGTGCCCGTGGGTAGTCGAAAATGCCAGGGCCACTTAGGTGTGCTCTCGTTGCCAAATTAAGTACACACCCTGTTGTGTCTTCCTGCAAACCTGCTGCATCAATAATTATGCCTATGATCTGGCACACAGCGAACGATACGCCGAGTGAGTTTTTGTTGCATATGCTGCCTCTGTGGGTGTGCATGTAGAAAATATTGAAATTCCTGCTATGCATGCATCCTCTGTGTCCTGCTCCTCCTCAAAGCTGGAGATGACACTGTGTTGGCTTTAAATGGAGCTGGAGCAAGCCCCATACTGCAAAGAGACTTTCAGTAAGAAAGAGAAGGAGCACATTGCTTTTGCAAATCTGAGAGCTGGTCAGCATCCAGTCCACCCCAAGTGTCTGTCTCTCTGAGCAAACATGGCTTAGGTTCCCATTTTGCTCACAATCTGTCTGGCAGCAGAAACTCCAGGGGAGATCCAAAGCAAACAGCATTGCTGAGCAGCTGGAGTGCTGACAAGGTGTGATACTGGCTGTCCTCACCTTTATAAATGGAGGCATTTTACCAATCACAGGATTGAGTCTGCTCTGGGAAGTCTCTAACATTGGGGCTGAAGGTGCCATAAGCTCCAAAGACCATGAAGCACCAGAGAGTGCTGTCACCTCCTTGCACAAATCTGTTCTTCACTGAAGTGAGAGAACAATGATTATCCTTCCAGATTAGATAGCCCATGTTGAGCCTCTGTGTAAAGCGATAATAAGAGATGTTCAGTCAGAGTGGAGCAGCCCTTTAATGACCATTTCAAATCCCAAAACTGAGGATACTGTTCCCCACAGCATCCCTTTTACCTGTCTGCCTGCACTGGTGTAAGCTCCTGTGTAAGGCTCTTCTGCTAGCCCCTCTGGGAAGCTCTCCCCAACCCTATGTACTCCCTGCTGGCCTCTGGAGCATGTTGCACTACCTGTCAGAGATCTGAGACCCTGGGGTGCTTCCTGGGCAGCTGGGTTTGCTCTTTGCAGGGTGTGAGTCAGCTCCTGGCCATCCTCTCCCACAGCTCCAACACTCTGATGGCTGGGTGCAGGATCCACTCTGCCAAACATTTGCCCAGCCTGACTGTGCCAGTGTTCATCAGGAGCAAGAAATGACAGCTGCCAGGTTGGTCTCCTACTCACAGCACTTGAGCAACTGGGTTGTCACCACTGTCAATACGCAGCGCCAACCTCTCCAGACAGCGTGTGGTGCAATAGTATCCATGCTCTGCCTCTGAGCACCGTGCTCGCACTGGGGCACCCCTAAGCCATCAAAACAGAGCTCTCCCTCCAGTGATGCAGAATGCCTTTTATGCAGACACATGCTCTAAGGGTGCAGCTACATCATCTTGTGAGGGTAGGTGCACCGGCAGGACCTGTCCCTCCATTCCTGCTCACAGCCACGCACCAACAGACCTTACCTTCCCCTTCGGGCTGCTGGCAAAGCTGCTCACACAAGCACTGCTGGTACACTAAACTCTGCAAAAAAAAAGTAGGACTTTTCTTATCTGCCCCAGGCTGGGAGGGCTGGAGCAGCTGGTGGAGGCTGGAGCGTAGCAGGTGAGGAAGGCGGTGGAGCAGAGCCAGGACTCCACTGGCATGAGCCACCCACATGCTCTCTGCAACAGTCCAGCTTGGAAGTGGTCCCACCCCCAAGTCCTAACCTGACCCTGAGGAATCATCCAAAACTTTTTAAGCCCCTCTTCCTGATTTATTTTTTTCCATTGGATGAAGCATGGTGTTCGCTGCTGTCTCTAATCCTTTATCTGGGTTGCAGCAGAGTGCCAGTGCAGGGAGAAGAGGGGAAAAAAGTAAGCAAAACAGAAAGGGGAAAGTGAAGTGGGTTGACTGGGGCTGAGCTGAGCCCTGGGAGAGAGAGAGAGAGAGAGAGGGAAGGTGAGTCACAGCCAGGGCAGAGGGACAGGCATGTGCCGGCATGGCTCCAGGGCTTCCTTGACTTCACTCCTCTGTGACAGTCGCCATTGGCATGGCCCAGGCCTGGGAGTGAGTTTCTGGGTGGCTCCTCCAGCGATGTCATTGCTAATTAAATATATTCAAAAGGTTAGATTACTGGTTGCGACAATGTCTCTCACCTTTGACCATGTCTGCATCAAACAAATCCTTAAACCAAGCAAGAGTTATTCTTGGGTTTCCCTGCCCGAGGCAACCTTTCAGGAGTTGGATAAGAGTTATTTTGCCAACAGCAAATGCAGAGCCACCACTTGGCCATGCAGTTCTGCTGGAATAATGTGGGCTCCCAGAAGTTAAAAGGGCTCAGGATTTAATTTATCTCAGTGAAGGTGGTGGTGGAGTGGCAATCCTGGAAAACAAGAACTAGCACTAGTTTCCTTGTTCCTGAAGCTGATGCAGCTCATGCAGTCTCTCCAGGGAAATCCCTGCCTTCCTGCTCAGCCTCCTGGCTCTTGAGGATCCCCTGTTCTCAAGATCCTTCTGTGCCATGGCACATTAAGAAAATTAATGGTTTACCTTTTAAAGAGAGATTTCCATTTTCCTGATGATCTCTGCTCTTTTTTACTTTATCTTCATTTTCATTGCCTTCCTACTCTGGTACTAATATGTATCCAACAAGACTATGTTTGTTGCTCGTTTGTTGCTCATTTGTTGAATGTGGGAGCTGCTTTCTTTATTTGGCCTTACTGCATCCAGGATGAAAAGGGAGCTAATCCTTCCTGGGATTACTGTGATACACAGCTGCACCTGGAGAACCCTTTATCCCATTGTCTGGCCTCAGGCTGATGTGGGACTGGTGCTGGGCACCCCCAGTCAGGCTGGGTCGGAAATTTGAATTGTGAGCAATGCTTCTTTCCCTGCTAGGGAGAGGCTCACCCCTGGGATGCAGAAGCAGTCAGGGCCAGAGTGGGCACTTTCTGGCAGATGGTCTGCCCCCCACCTTCCACCCATTGTCCCCAGGGATGCCACAGCCTTCACTGCCTACTGCAGGTGGAGGCAGCTGGCCTCTGCCCCGGTCCTGAGACCTCGACTTGTTTTGCTTAGCTCTATCTGTTGGTGAAACAAGGAATGACCTCTCCTTTTGGCCTCCCCTGAACAAAGTCTGAGTTGCACAGATTACAGAATCATAAATGAGGCAAAAAAAAGCAGCGTTGTGGGCTGGACTCTATGGGCTGCTCTGCAGCTACGTCTTCTGGCTCCGCTGATGGGGATGGTTTTTCTTCTCTCTCATTTTTTTCATTTTCAGGCATCTCCATTTCTCCTTCCAACTCCTCCTACACACGACAGTGGAACTGCCCACAAACATGTGCAAAAATACTTACTCTTTAACCGACTGGGCTGCTGATTGCTGCCGGTGCTGGTTATTGTGTGGACCGTGCTGACTTCACCCCCTCTTCACTTCCACCCATCTGTGCCCATCACCTCCTCCCAGGCTGTGCCTCTTCCCGTGCAATGTTTGGGGGGCACTGAGCACTTGTCCAAACAGAACCCTGCTGTCTGGTGGGCTGGGAGCTAGGGAGGGTTCAGCCCTTGCTCTCCTTGTGCTGGCTGTCCCAGGCTCATTACCAGGTGTCCAAGGACCTTTGCCTGGTATCCCAAGGCCACCAGTAGTACCCCAGATCCATGGCTGGATGCCCTCACATCTTTGCTGTGTGCCCTAGGACCGTGGTCGGGTATCCTGAGGCCACTACCAGGTGTGCCGGGGCCACCACTGGTGTCCAAATCCATGGCTAGCTGCCCCTGGGTCGCTACCCAGTGTCAATGGTATCCCAGGTCAGCGGTTGGGTGCCCTGGTGTCATTGCTGGGTGTCCCAGCACCATCGCTGTCCGTCCCACAAGAACGCCGAGTGTCCCGAGGTTACTGCCCGGGGTGTCGGGACCATCAGCGGTACCCAGGTCAACGGCCGGGCGCACCAGGACCGGCGCACCGGGACCACCACAGCAGCGCCAGGAGCGGCTCGGTCGCTACTAAGGCGGCGCAGGAGCCTGAGCCGCGGCGGCACTTTGCAGCCGGTCCCCGCGACGCCCCGCCCCGCGCCTCCCGCCCCGCCCC
>VWZI01003571.1:1729284-1764040 GCA_013396835.1 Psilopogon haemacephalus | reverse complement strand
TTTTAAATGGTGCTTCCTTCCCGGCATCCCTTTCAGCTGCTGAGTCAGAGAAGATTGTTATAGCAGCAACCTCTGAAGTGGTGAAATGCCCCTGCAATGCTCAACTGCTGTCATTTATCATCCTGGCTCCTCTGCGGGCAGCCCTTTCCCTTGCCCAGTGCTGGGTGAGAATACCAATGCCAAAAGCCTGATTCCTGCTACAGCAGCTGGTGGCTGGCAAGATCTGCTCCATTGAGCCTTCCTGGCTAGTATCTGATTAAAGCAGCTATTACCTTTGCTGCTTTTTGGCTTTGAAATCCTGTGAAGTTTGGTTTTTTTTTTTTCCTGACACTGCTTTGGGATTGTGCCCAAGACTTTTTTTTTTTCTTTTCTCCTTACTAATTCTTGAATCAATTCTTTTCCTCTTTCCCTGCACTCCTCCCAAGATATATGCTTGGTGTTTTTAAGGTAATCAATATGACAGAAGCCACATAATGTGTTAACATGGTTAAATTAACTTAAAATCCTTCCAGTGGCTGATGAAACGTGCCTGGCTGCTGTGGGAAAGCTAGAAGCTGCTTAATGCAGCATGGAACAGGGATTTGCAGGGCTCCTGCCTTTGGGTTGGGATCAAGCCCTGGAGAGTCACCTCCCTACAGAGCCGTGTCTGAAACCTGGAGGGAAATAAGGAGGCATAGTGCTTTTCAGGGAGTTTGTCTTCTAGTGACTCAAATAATAAATATGCCAGAATCTCAGGAGCAGATTTTTCTCATCCCACATCTGAGTGTCTTTTTTGTTTGGGTGGAAGTGGCTGCAGGGAGAATCACAGGTGGGGAGCAGGGTCACAGAGCCTTAGGCTGGGAATGAACATCTTTGGGCCTGGGAAACAGCATCCTCATAGTCTTCTGCCACAGTGTGCTTTGAAAGACACCTGTAAATCTATAGTTAGCTCAGAGCCAAGCAGGAGAGGAGCAGGGCTTACCTGGAGAAGAAGGGTTTCTTTTTTGCCAGATTTCTCAAACTGCCTTGTTCCCAGGCCCTGCTGTTGGGGATGGCACAGAATGTGTGCACTTGTGCTGGCATCTGTGCTGGGAAGTGCAGAAGATGGAGAGAGGCAGCCTGAGACCTGGGAGGGAAGTGATGCTGCCCTTTGTCTCAGCTGGTGAGAGCTGACTAGATGGTGATGCTGCCCTTGGGAGTGGGGTGTGCATGTGAGGCTGACCCTGGCTGCCCACCTCTGTCACACCCAAAGCCAGGCTGACTCTGGCTGTCCACCTCCATCTCACACCCAAAGCCAAGCTGACTCTGGCTGTCCACCTCCATCTCACCCAAGGCCAGGCTGACCCTAGCTGCCCACCTCCATCTCACCCAAAGCCAGGCTGACCCTGGCTGCCCACCTCCATCACACCCAAAGCCAGGTTGACCCTGGCTGCCCACCTCCATCTCACCCAAAGCCAGGCTGACCCTGGCTGTCCACCTCCATTGTGCCACCCAAAGCCAGGCTGACCCTGGCTGCCCACCTCCATCACACCCAAAGCCAGGCTGACCCTAGCTGCCCACCTCCATTGTGCCACCCAAAGCCAGGCTGACCCTGGCTGCCCACCTTCATCTCACCCAAAGCCAGGCTGTTGCATGTCGCCCACCTCCATTGTGCCACCCAAAGCCAGGCTGACCCTGGCTGCCCACCTTCATCTCACCCAAAGCCAGGCTGTTGCATGTCCAGCAGTGGGACAAGCTGTCTTTGGCATGTCATGCTTCCCTCTCAGCACACAGGCCTTTCTGCTAGGGCTCTACAAACACTGTGCTATTGATTTATTCCTCCTGAGGAAGGGTGAGCATGGCCAATATGGTGTGAAATTCCCCCAGAGCTGCAATGCATCCTCCTTCCACCCTGCAGCCTGGCTCCATTGCTCAGGATCAGTGATTTATGTTGCTGTGGATCGTTTTGGGGCTTTGCTGGCTCTCAGGTACCAACTGCCCTGTCCACAGGTCAAGCCTGGAGGCACCTTCTCTGTGCCCTCTGGGCAAGCTTTCCATGGGTGGTTTTTGCCTGCTACAGGGGGAAGCTTTGCAGAAGGATCTTATGAGCTTCTCTGCCTTTGAATCCATACAGGCTTGCTGGAGTGGTGGTGGCAAGTGGTCACCTTGCTGCAGTTGCCACCTGCCCCAGTGCTTCTGCCTGCTGGGATTGGGCACTCAAGGGGCACCTTCACACTGCAGGCACCCTGCTTGCCTGGCAGCAAAAAACACCACCACCCACAACTAGCAAGACAAGCGACTTGCTTCTCAGCTAACAAGATTTAGGTGGATTATGCTCTGTATTTAATCAAGGGCTAAGCTCATTGCCTTCTTTGAAATGGATCAAAGCCCTTGGAAATGCCAGCCTGGAGACCAGCTATGGAGCAGGAATATTACTCAGCTTATGTGTGGCGAGGCTTGCTTTCGAAGAAGCTTGGTAGTTCAGCAGGCATGCATCTGGACCTGAGCAGTGACCAAAGGCAAAACCAGATGGGAGAAGTCTGAAGCTGCGAGGAAGTTGGAGCATGCAAATGCTCTTCCATCATTCAGCACCCCAGAGGATCTGGGGGCAAGGAGACTTCCTTCTCTAGTTTTGTTTGCAACAACGATTTCATGCTGGCAGGTGGGAGAGATGCTCTGGCCTTGAGCAGTCAGGCTTTCACCTTGTAGAAAAGCAGTTGTGGCTTCTGTGTGAGCTTGGGTAGCTCTGCAGCAGGGTCCAGACTCTCCAGTGCTTTCTCAGGGAGCCCTGCAGGCCCTTTCAGTGGCCATCAGCGGTGTTGGAACTCCTTTTTTCCTCTTCCCCACAACGTTATTGCCATGGAATTTGGCAGTGACAGTAGAGGAGCCCATGCTGGTTGCAGAGAAATAAAGTAAGTGATGCTCCTTTTTGCCTAGAGGAGGTAGTTCCATGCTCTGATGCTTACTGTGGGTAGGAGCCCAAGTCTTGCAGCAAGAACCCCTCTCCTGTTTCACAGGGTAGCAGATTGTCAGCTGTCAGCTTGACTTGGCAGCAGCAGGCACTGCAGCTTGCCCTGGCGTGGAGCAGAGAGGGGTCTGGCACTCTGCCTGCACCCTGACCTGACCCCAGGAGTGATGCATGAGGTGAGAGGGGATGGGTGGTAGACATGCAGCAGAGCTGCTGTGTGCCAGGGCGGGTGGAAGGAAGTGCTGCTATAAGCAGATGCTGAGGCAAGTTCAAATGACTTTCCAGTCAAGAGCTGAGTGTCCACAAGGGAAGCTCAGCCCAATGTCCACCTGGGGAAGTGCTTGCCAGGGTCTGTCTGCAGTGATAGGGCAAGAGGCTCCAAAGTGCTCAAAGCTTCCTGGAAGCTTAAGGGCATTTTGCTATGAGAGGAGTGTTGGTGCTTGTGGGTGTCCTGTCCTGGCTGCAGTCAGCACGTTGTGAGCGTGCCCTGTGCTACTTCACTGCTGTGTGACAAGCTGTCCCTAGTGAGCTGGACAAGCTGTTGAAAACACCCCAGCTTCCAAACCACCTTTTCTCTTCCTCCAAAAGTGAAGTTATTCCAGTAACTGCCTTCCATCTCACCACCATTTGACATAAAGAGGGCAGCTGCAGCTTGCAGCTCCCCTGCTTGTGAACGTGACTGTCGGCACTGCCTGCAGAACAGAAAATGCCCTGACCAAATGGCTTGTCTGGAAGAGTCTGCTGGAGGACAGATACTGGTGACTTCTGCTTTGAGGTGGACCAACCTGTGCAGTTCTCAGACCACAGTGTTACTGCTTCTTCCCCTTGGCTTGAAGCAGTGGTGGTGAAGCTTTGCAAACATCTGTCCCCTCAGATTTTCAGACCTGCTATTGGTTTTACCTCTCTGTGTGCTGCTGCTGCTGCTGCAGAGAGAGCCTTGGAGAAAATGCAGCCAGATAAATTCAGCCATGTGCCACCTGTGCCACAGGCATGAGTCTCCCTGGCTGCCCTGTCTCTCTTGGCTGTGGTGTGAGCCCTCATGTGGTGCTGGCCCAGCTTCTTGTGTGACAGCTGCATGCAAAGTGTTCCCATGTTTAATTTATCGCTTATCAAACCAGCAAATGAGGCTTTGCCTTGGTTATCTTCCAGCCTACACCCATTATGTGCCCTCCTGTCCTAACTTGCATTTGTAATTACAGACATGGATTGGTCAAGCATCCTTTTGTGTTCCAGAGGCCTCAGCAGACTTTCTAGCTTGCAATCATCCCATCAGCGCTGCCTGGCTTGGGTTGTATCAAATGGTCTGACGGTCCCTAGGCTGAAGCAGTGGGATGTCTGATGGTACTTTGCCCTGCTGAACAGCTCCAGGGTTGCTTGTTGTGTGCATTGGGTTGGGAAGGTCCAGAGGGCAAGAGCAGATGAAGAGAGCTGTTCGGGGGGGAGGGGGGGCTGTCCTGCTTCAGGGTGCTTGAGGTTAACCCTGCTTTCACCTAACGAAGAAAGGAGAACCATCAGTCAACACAGTGATTGTCTGCTTTGCTGCTGCACTGCAGAAAGCTGAAAACCAAGCAGGGCTCCTGAGGAGTGCTGACACCAACCCTTTCCCCTTGCCTGTGCTGCTCCTTCCCCAGTTGCCTCCCCCTTTGTGCGTGGGGCACCGAATCTCCATCTGGTTTGGGAGCGGGTCAGAAATCCTCCCAATTGCAGGGTGCTGCTGAAGAGCAATGTGGTGTTTATAGGGCTCTGTTTGGAGAGCGCTGCCAAAGGCTCAACCACACAGAGGGTGAGAGAGCAGAGGAGGGTGGTGGTTAGCTGTAATACCCTGGAGAAGCAAACACAACCTGGATAAATTGGGTAACTTGAGTGGATAAAGCAGTGTCATCTAAAATCTTGTTACCCAGTGTGGAGGGAAGGGCTGCTGCCTTGGCCAGGAGGAGGAGGAGGAGGATGGGCTTTGACATTGCTGTGGGTTGATGCAGGCTCAGTGGGTTGGAGGGGCTGTTGTGGGCAGGGTCCTTGGGATGCTTGTTTGGCTCCTTCCCCACAGGCTCTTGGGCTGCCCTGGCCTGGGGGAGTCCTGCCCTTGCCACCTACTTAGCTTCCAAACCTGGGGGTGTCTGCATTAGCCAGTCCTGCCTGTTTGAAGTGAGAGGATGCTTTCAGAGGGAGAGGAGATTATTAAGCCCCTGCTGAATCTGCATTTGCTTCTACCTGTCCTGCATGGAGCTTTCCTAGTGCCTGTCAAGGCAATGCTGCCTGAAGCCTACCCTGGCTTCTCTGGTGCATCTTCATGAGATTGGCATTGAGATACATGGTGTTTTAGTGTGGGGTCTTTTTTAGGATGCAGAGGAAATGTGCCATCCTTGAGAACTCAAAACACACCTGATACACTTGTGAAATTAGCCTCCCACTAGCAACATGGCAAACAGAGGCTAAGGAGAACTTAGAACTAGATGTGAGAAGGGCCAGAAATCAAAAGCTAATAGCTCTGAGCCCTGTATACAGTCTCGGGGAGTTGCCTGGGGAGGAGCAGGGAAGCTCATGCCAGGATCACCACATCTTTGGGTGAGCACAGAGACTTCTCTCTGTGTCTGAACGCCCAGGGCAGGGAGATGCCACAAGGACTGGCACTGCCTTGGGCAGGAAGTGGCCAATGTTTGCTTGTAGCAGTCATATTTCTGAGCCATCTCACCCTCCCCATTTACAAGCTGAGTGTCCCTGTGGTCTGTGGTGTCTCACTCTGCCTGTCCCTGGGGTTTGATTGTGCAGGAGGGTGCCAGTATGCTCCCAGCTGCCCCAGAGCTACTCCCTCACTCTGGTTCTCACTCTGCCTTGCTTGTGCCTGCCGAGGTCCTATTTGCAGGCCGTGGTAGGGGCAGAAGCAGGGTCTGGGTGCTGCACCTGTGCTAGCCCACATGAATGGATTCCTGGAGCTGCTGTGTCTAAACCCTGCTCCTGATCCCAAACCGAGGGATGTGCCCTCCTGTTAGAAATAATTCTCCTCCTCATTCATCAAGTGCAATTGCTCTATCCCAAGAGATTTGTGGAGTGGGCAAGCTGGGCATGGTGGCATCTACACAGGACTGTGGCGGACTGCTCGACCTGAGCAGTGCTGGCCTCTCCTTCCCAGCATATTTATCTTTTCCAAGGTATCCAAATGTCTGCCTCGTGTTTGCAGAGCTTGACTGCTGGGCGCAGGCAGACTGGAATCGATTGGTTTATGTTTTTTTGCCCCTGTTGCTCATATCAGCGATCAAGGGGTCAGATCCCTCAGTCAACACACAGCTCCTTAAGAAACTTCATCTGCTGCTGTGTGCGAGGAACTTCAAGGTGTTTCTGTGGGGGAGAGGAATGAAGGGACTCCCTCATGTGCCTCCATGTGTGCTTGTCCATCCCCAGGGCTTGTGAGGTGGGGTGATAGGGCAGAATTTCAGCTGGGATTGCAGAACCAGGTGATTGCAGAATCACTAGGAAGATGGGGGCTGGTGATTTGGGGCAGGAGAAGGCAGCGACGGCTGCCTGCTGCCTATGGTGGGACAGGCAGGGCACTGTGTGCTGCTGGGAGGCTATGGGCAGCCAGGCTCAGCACCCAGCTCCATCCCCACAGCCTGCTCACGGACAGCCTGTTCTGCTAGACTTGCATGGGGTGTTCCCCCTGTTTGTATAAACACAACAAAACCTGATGAGGTGGAGGTCTGGTGGCCGCAGGCTTCCTGTTCCCACTGCTAATGTCTCCACTGCCATGTGCTGGATCCTGACTTCTGGTTCTAGCATGGGGCTGTGGATGCTCTTATCCCTTGCTGAGCTCACTCACTCAACAGCCTTGTTTCTGCTTATCTGGGATTAATATGTAACTTAGTGGTGGTGTGTCAGAGAGGCACAGCTCTGCCAGCGTGCTGCTTGTAGTGAAGGGCAGTTTGAGTCTGGTTTCTGATGCCAAGGCACTTTATGTCTCCTTCCTGTGATAAGGTTTAGAGGTTTTCTTCCAGCCGGTGCCAGGGTGGCAATGCTGTTAGTCAATGTTTGCCATAGTTGGGCAGGAAGGACAAGTCAACAAAGGAAGGAGAGGAGGGTGATCCTGGGGGTGCATGGCACTTCCCTGCTCTGCTGGAAGGCTCTGGTATGTGCCAAGCCCCAGGGTCTGGTACCAAAGTGCATGACAGAGATCTGCGGTGAGGGATGATGGAGAGAAAGGCTTCTGCCTTGTCTGCTGTTCAGGACATTCCAATCAGGCATTGCTTTTCTGCTGACACAGAAGAAGGTGTCCCACAGGCTGTGATGTGATGTGTAGTCTCTTGGTTAAGTGCTAAGTAAGTTCATAGAGGGATGAATTATTTCCAGTGAAGTCACTCCCTACTCTGATAATGGAGTTGGTAAACTTACAGCAGCTGTATTACCACTTGCTTGCCAGGTAGAGGAAAACTGTATTTAAAATGTTAGGTATTCTAAAGCCACATAGCTCACAACAAAGCTAATAAATGTCTGAGGACTTCACAGTTCTTACAAAGCCCCAGTGGCAATGGTCTGTATGTTGGAACTTCAAAGCTGCATCTTCTTTCTGATAGCTTTTTTTTNTTTTTTTTTTTTTTATGTTCTAGAAAAACATAGCAACTGCACTGACTGTTTGCAGCTCAGTCTTTAATTATTGCAGAGAAAAACAGCTGTAATCTTGCTGCAGAGGCCAAGCTGCTGTGGATCTTAATGGCACTGAATGGTGGAAGTAGCCTTGGCAGGGAGCTCCAAGCTGCTGCCTTTTGAAATCTTGGACAACAATAACCCCATGTGATTGAAGAATTTCAGCTTGGAGAATATTTTAGGAGTTGAAAGGACTAAAGAGAGCTCTCCAGCAGAGGGGCCAAGCTGTTGGGTAGGGTGGAGGTGGGGCTGTGGCAGTGCTCCTGCCCTGGCTGCTGAAACAGCTGGCTTCCCAGCACCTGGAAATCTGTGGAAAAGAAACCACAGGAAAGGGCATAGTCTTTGGGGTGTTGCTGCAGAGGGGTCTCTCTTCAGATGCACTCAACATGGTGCAAATCAGGCATGCTGCAAAGCAGCCTTGATCCATTCAGGAGTGAAGGACACGATTTTCAGTAGCAGGTCCTGCCTGCGGTAGTGCAGTGCATGCCCTGGGCTGCTTCTTAGCCCCATCGAGTGAGCTCAGTGTCTGGCCGGGTGGCAGCCTACAGCTTCTGGTGGTGGACATTGCCCTGCTGATAGTAGTCGTCATTGTGATGCTTGGGTATCAACAGGGCAAACGCTGCTGTGTGGGCTGGGAGTTGCAGTCTACACCCTGCTCTCTGGGGGTGATTCATGGATGTCCCCAGCAGCATGTCCTGCCCTGTCGAAGTCAGAGACACGAAGCTGCCAGCAGCTTGCCATGGCCGGGCCCAACACAGGGGCAAACATCTCTGCCTTAGGTTTCATCATCCTGAGGCAAGAAGTGGGTCCTGTAGCATGAGTGTGTCCTGGGCAAGCTAGGCAGGGAGCAGGGCTTTCCTATTGTAGATGGGTTTTTTTTTGTTTGTGGTGGAGGTTTTTTTGCCTCCTTGTCTTTTTTTTGTTTGTTTGTTTTGTTTTCTGAGACAAAGATGATGTAAATAGGAGCTGGACCATGCTTTAGCTATAAATGGCCGTGGGAGATGTGCCATGGGTCGTGCCAAATTGAGTGAAGGATAAATGGCATCCTGCATGCTGTAACCAGAAATCCTGGGACCACATTTAAGCGTGACAACTGGAAGAGCATATTGTTCCACATGTGGTAGCTGGGATGGTCCAGCCTGGTGTAAGAGGCAAACCGCTGACCAGAAACAACATCTCAGCACCCACCCCCCACTTTGGAACAGCTCAGTTGCAGCAGACATGAGGCTGTACATGTGATAACCCTTTTTGTTCAGCCATGCTGAACTTGTAAAACATGCTTGAAAAATCAGGTCTTTGGGTTTTTGTTTGTGGTTTGGCTTTTTTTAATATCCTAAACTACAGCCCTCTTGTGCTTTCCTCCATCAAAGCTGGGGTGTTAAAGCTTCAGACCCATGCAGCTTGTGCTGTGTGAACTCAGGCAGTAAATTTGTAACTCTTTAAGTAATTTTTATTTTGACTATTTTATACTCCCCAGTGGGTATAGTTAATCTCCTAATTTGGAAGACTAACAAACCAGTGATTTCAAAATCTACTTAAATGGTGCATGTTGCATACAGACGTTTTAAATCCAAATCCAGCCTGTCTTCTATTCTCTGCCGAGGTCTGGCTGTATTCTAGAGTGCTTCAACTGGTGTAGGACTACTCTGATACAAATTTGCTGCTGAATGCATTTCTCTGGGCAGTACCACCCCACGTCCACTTTTTTCCTGCACGTCCTGAGCTAATTGTTTGATGAATAAGATGCCCAGGTTGGTGCAGGGGCTGTCTGCTGCAGAGGATTTCCTTTGTCTCCTGCAGCCCTGCCGGTTCCCATGACCCAGGAGATGAGGGGTTGTCCTGGGCAGCCCACATCCTTCCCTGCCCTCATCCTTCTCTGCCCTCTTTCTCCAGGGGCAGCACAGGGGAGTATCTGCCTGCTTTTTCTTTACTTGCTTGCCCACGTGTTCATTTAATTCTTATTTTCATGCCTTTTTCTAAAACCAAAACTCTCCCTCTGTTTCCTCTTCTCACTCCTACATCAATGTCAGGCTCAGGCATCAGGATTCCTGCCACTTCGAGATGGTGTCCAGGATGCAGGAATTTCTACTATTTGTCTCCTAATGAACCTAAGGAGCAAACACTGAGCTGTAAATGTTTGCTGTTGGTGGCCAGCAGCAGCCTGCCAGTACTGCCAGCCAGAGAGGTTAGCAACCATTTCACTTTGCCTACTGAAGAGCCTTTTATTGTGCATTTAACTGTGCGGTGCCCACAAGTGCCCAGCCAGTGCTGTGCTTTTATGCTCTGCATGCAGAGAAATCTGCTGGCAGCTGATGCTATTTTTCTCCTTGGAAGCATTTGTGCTGACCCTGGCGAAGGGAGCAAGATGGGGAGGGTAGGCTGGCTGGAAATGGGGAGAGCTGCCCATCGCTGCTAAGGAGGGATGGAAAATAAACAGGAGATGCAGTCATGTGCAATTGCATCTCCTGAACAGCAATTAAAGTAGGAGAGTCTGAATCTTGCTAGGAAGGGTAATGTTTAACTTGGGCAAATGCTTGTTGTGCTCTATGCTCCAGCCTGCACATGTCACTACGCCCTTCCTCGCAAGCAGGAATTGCGGCAGAGCCCGGGAGTTGAGCTGCTCTTGGGATTGCAAAGCCCTGTCTGATCCTTCCAGCCATCCTCGGCGTTATTGCCCTGCTGCATGGCTAAACTCTAGCACCTGCTTTCCCCACCCTCAGCATCCCCTTCATGGAGCTGGCATTGGCGTGTGCCGGCCCTGTGCTGCTCGCTGTCCTGGTGAGAGTGACTGCACCTGGGTGAACTGGGGTTTAATTGCACACCAGCCCTAGCTGCTGCTGGGGTGCAGGGCTCCTTCCATGGGTGCTTTGATGCTGCAAACACTCCATGAAGTCCCTTGGCCTTAGGAGTTTTCCCATGTGTGCAAAGCACGTTCTACTTGTCTCGCTGGTTATCCCTAAAATCTGTTGCAGTGTCCTTCAAAGTGTGTTGCACAAACAGCTCAGCTCAGTCAACTGTGGGATTGTGACTCGAAGTTGTCATCTTAAATGTGTCATTAAAATTAGGGACTGTTAGAATAATCTGAATCTTCTTCCCCCTTGCTGAAACCTCTCCTGGGTCACTTTTTCTCTAAGAGTTCAGATGCAGACTTCCCATGCTCAGGTTTTGTGGAGCATCATTTTTAGTCTCCAACTTTCCCTTATGGCTTCATGCACGTGCAGGCTGTGAACTTGCCAAGTGTGGGGATGGGAGGTTTGCAATTACCAGCTCAGTGCTGCTGTTGCAGCACTGCTAATTCTTAGACCACTTAATGTATCAAATTATTCTTTCCTGTGCTATTTATAGGTGAAAGGCTAAGTAATAGTGATGGTATTAATATTGAAATCTCTAAAACTAATGGGAACCTCTTATTTAATTGTTCTCACATTCTGCACATCTGGGAAATATGGT
Organism: Psilopogon haemacephalus; assembly: GCA_013396835.1. Classification (NCBI taxonomy): domain Eukaryota; kingdom Metazoa; phylum Chordata; class Aves; order Piciformes; family Megalaimidae; genus Psilopogon; species Psilopogon haemacephalus. The sequence goes on along the minus strand of VWZI01003571.1, from coordinate 1,753,029 downwards.
GTCACTGGAAGGCTAATGGACACAGTTCTCATGGTTTATTAGTGGTGGGATGCTGCTAAATGTCCTGGTTAGCTTGTTTAAGAGTTAAGACTATGGTAGCTGTCTATCTGTTCCTTGGAGGCTTAGTCTGCTCTGAGCTCAGCTAAACCCCTTTGTATTGCTACTGCTAATAGAGCCAAATTGATGCTAGGGATCTGCTGGGAGGGCTTAACAAAAGGCTTAAGGTAGACATGACTTTGCTGGCTTTGCTGCCTCTGGGCCCCACGGGAGGTGTTTGCAGCAGTCAGGATCTCCAAGCCCTGGCAGGGTGCTGACTGTGACCTGAGCACCCATCCCTGCTGACTGCTGGACCATCACCCCTTCCAGAGTCTCTGTTGCATCTCCCATATGTAGGTGTCCTGCAAGCTCTGCTGAGCACTTCTTACCTGCTCCAGTGCCTGGCAAAGTGACTTGTTCAGCAGCAGTTCCCCTGGCTGGATGTTGGTTTATGGCTGTGGTGGTTGCGATGTGCACTCCTGGGGCAAGGGCTCGTGGTGGCTGCCCTTGCCAGGATGGGGCCCAGCTGCTCCAGAGCCCCAGGTGCTGGAAGGAGAAGGCTGCGTGTTCCAGCGAGCCCACGATAAACTCACAAACAGCCTCTCTATGCTTCTGCAGTGCTGACGGACTAATGAACCAAGAAAAGTGCTGAATGGGACAGAAAGCCCTGAATCTCAAAGCAAGAAGGAAGAACTGCTCTTTCCTCAGGAAAGCCTGACCACCATGCTGGGCACTGATACTGCTGCAGGCATGCAGGGCTGCTGTAAACCGTCTGACCCCTCTTCCTGACCCCCAGATCCAGTGATTGTCTCTTTCAGCGTGGGGCTTGGGATGCTTGCCCTGTTCCCTAGGCTGGGGGATGCTGGAGGAAGATCCTTTCCACAGGCAGCGGAAGCTTGTTGGGGTCAGGAGGAAGATGTGTTGTCTGTCCCCTTCCTGTGTTGGTAACTGGCATGGATCAGACCTCTTCTGAATCAACTCTCAGGCTGCAAATTGCCCTGCTGCCTCTTCTGGTACACATCATCACGGTGAAATTAATTTTCCATGAGAGAGTCAGCTGTTTCTTGATTAGAAGTGCTCCGAAAATACCAACAGAGAAATGATTACAGGAAGCCTTCACTGCTCGTTTATATAATTGAACTCTGCCTCCCTGGCTGAAGTTGTTGCATCTGCTCTGGCTTGGGTGAGCACTTGCCCTCTCTGTTGCTTGTGAGCATGGAGGTTGGGGTGTGCTGGCCTCAGGGTACATCATCCTGAGGGGTGTGCCGGCCCCGGGGTGTAGCCGTGTGCCTCTGCTCCAGCTGTTGGCAAGGTGCAGGTCTGATATGATGGGTTCCACGTCTTTAAACCCCAGCGGGGCTGACTTGTATAGCGTGCAGACAAGAATATCTTAAGGCAGTCGTTTGGGCTAATGGACTCTTAAATTTTGCTCGTTTTCTGCAATGGGCAGGGAGAATCTGTTGGGAATTTGCAAGAAAAGAGGTATCTGCCCCCAACCCTGACAGTAGCTGAAGTCTCCTGTCCTGGTCCTGCTGCTCAGCAGGGCATAGCTGGGTTGTTATCGCTCTGTGTGTTCTCAAGTGCTGTGTGCTCAAACGGAACAAAGGCAGAAGGCCAACGTAGTTTTCAAGATCATCCCATGCGATTAGATTAGCAATATCTCACAAGAGGCAGAATTGCTTTCTGGCCGGACCCTGGTTCAGCCCGAGCATGCCTGCCTGGCAGAGGGCAGTGGCAGGAGCAGGAATGCACAGCGGTTGTTCGGCATCTCCTGCCTCTGCTTGGACTGGCTCTGGCACTAAGACTTGGGGAAATGTCACCTCTAAGGTGCAGGGGCCCTGGGCTCTGCAGAGTCTGCCAGGTCAGGCTTCGCAAATTTAAAAGGTGGCCAATTTGCTCATCAAAAGGAAAGTAAAACGAGGAGCGAGGTTTGAGTTCAGCAGTTCCCAGATGCTGGTCCAGACCCAGCCCTGGCCATTGCAGCCCCACGGAGCTAATAGAAGCACCGTGCGGGTATTTGAAGTGGAATGTTTCAATAATGTGTTTTAAATCCGATTTTCTGAGCTGAATGTTTTGCGTGTTCTGGATAACCGTGGGCTTTGTGAAGCTTATCTCTTGGTGGTGGGTCATCGTGGGGGCAGAAGAAGGGGCTCTCATCCCTGGGCTGGGGTCAGTACGGTCATGGAGGGGTTCTTGGCGTGGGCGTGTGGCATCTTGGTGGCACAGCTTGCCCACGGCCAGGTGTCTCCGCCATCATCCGAGTAAAGGGGTTAATGTCAGGAAAGGCAACTGCTGCCTTAAACAAAGCCGGTGTTGTTTGTGCTGGTGCTCCCCTGGGATGGTGGCTGCTGTAACAGTCTGTTCAGGATTCCCACTGCAGCTCCGTGCGACTCAGACCCAGCGAGCTGCATCATGTGGCTGCGGCCAGGCCCTGCTCCGCCTGCCCGCCGAGGCAGCGCGAACAAACAGCGCTTTCACTGCCCCGGCAAACCTCCCCCAGCCCGAAATTAAGCAGGGCTTGGATGCTGATTTGTCTCTCCACTTCTTTCATGCTTCACCGAACCCGATTCTGCTTTATTCAGTCAGTAGAAGGCATAACGAAGTAGGAAGCTGGATTAGTCGTTCAGCCTCGCTGCTGCCTCAAGCTCCACATGAGCTGGAAGGTGCAAGCTTGCTGCCTCCCCTTCCCCTAGCAACAGCCGGGTCCTGCTAAACAGCTCAGCTCCAGTGGCTTCAGCTGCCCTTTGCTTTGTGTAAAGAAGGGCTCAGAAAAGGATCTGGAAAGTCTTTCACCATCTGCTCAGGACCAAGGTGTGCAGTGCTGCTCTCCCTTTTGGGTCCACGCTCTGCTGTGCTTATCTTTGGAGGATTCTGTTCCCATTACTGGATGTGTTGAGATTTGCTGCTTCCTGGTAGAGCCTTGCAGTGCTTCTGCTTGCAGCTTGCTGTGGATGGGGCATGATGTTTAAAACTAGGGATTGACCCCTAATATGTTGCCTTTGCAACCTGGATGAAGCTGGGATGTGGGCTGGTGAGCTGAAGGGGATGTTGCCCAACCTCCAAATCTTGTTTTGGTCATCAGGGAGACCTGCCTCCTTCCTGGCCTGCATGGGCAGCTTGGGCCAGAGCTGCCCTGTGAATCCTGCCCTAGACCCCAGAGCCAGGTCAGCCTGATTGCACGGTTTGCTCATTCACCACCAGCCCTCAATGGCCCATTTCCCAGAACATTTTTTTCCCCTGGGACTCCCATTTCTGTAACTCCTGGTTGGCAGCTGCCTGCCCACGGTGGGGCTGTGATGGGGAGGGAGGGTTGCTGGGGCTGAACTGTGGGTGCTGGGAGGTGTTGTGGTTTCGTGCTGAGCTCTGAGCTGGAGATGGGTACAAGCGTGGGTGTATGAAGGTATTGGGCTGAGTGTGAAGCTTTGCGTGTTCCTGCTACATTTGTTCCCGGTCTGTGGTACCACAACAAAATGCTGTCTTTGCCATGAGCCTTACCCCCTGGGGATCTGCTAGAGCGAATTCCCTGCCGTTCAGAGCAGGAGCAGCCTTTGCTGCCTCTCGCTGTCTTTGGGCCCACAAGTATCTTGCCAGGAAACTGCAGCAGAGCACATGTTCTGTAGCCATCACTGACAGATCCAGCAGTTACTCTGGGTTGCAGAGCTGGACCAGAGGAGGTGGGTGAGGCTTGGGTGCAGCTTTGGTTGAGGCAACTGCTGTTTGTTGCTGGTGTTAACTGCTGGCTTTAAGGTGCCATTGCTGGTTCCACCACAGAGGGTACACGCATGGGAAGGGAGAGGCTGGAAATAAGCATTCAAACTTCATTTAAAGCCATTTAGTTGCCAAAGATTAATGCAGCTGACCCTCTTCTTCCTGAAAATCTGGTGATTCCCCATAGCTCAGAGACAGGCTGAGCACAGGCAGCAGCTGGGTATGGCATGGGAGCTCTGGGCATGGCTTGAATCTGTATCATCCTTCCAAGCATTTCCTTAGTTCTGAAAACACAACGTGGCTAGGAGTGGGAAGTGCTTCTGTGGGTGTAAGAGGGGAAGGCAGGGCAGGGAGCTTGGGGGCAGCACATTAGCATGGGTGGTATTTGGGGGGGCACTACCCTTGCTGTCTGATGGTGATGCCACCTCTGTGGCATATCTAATCTGTGCTGCCAGTAACTGCAGTGATGACTCTGCCTTCCTGGCACTGGCAGCCGTGGGTTTCAGGCTATTAAAGCTTGTGCTATGTCTGCTGGAGAAACCACCTGTCTGTTACGGATGTTTCCTGGTGACATTTCATCGGTTACTGCCCCCCTCTAGGCAGTCTCTGTTGTTTCCTTGGCCTGGAGCCCTCTTCATCCCTCCTGGAGTGTCTTTTGACCTGTTTAATGACTACTGCAGAATTTGCCTTCTAGAGCTCCCTGCTTCCTGATTTTTCAAATCAAGAGTGTTTGTTTTTTCCTTTATTATTATGCTTAAAGTTGCACTACGGTGGGGTTGTAGCTGGCACTGCAATGCAGAGGAGTGCTGTGGTGTTCCTGCTGCTCCCATGAGTGGCCACCCTGCTGTGCCATGGGTATTGCTGGTGACATCAGGCTGTGCCTGCCAGTGCTGAGTGTCAGCTTAAACTGAAACCTAAGCAGGCTCAGCCCAAACGGTGCCAGGGCATGGGGTCAGTGGGAAAGGAGTGAGGGAAGAAACCTGGCTGGGGGAGTGCTGGCCCTGGGCTCTCAAGGGGCTTTTGCTGCAAAATGTTGCCTGCTCAGGAACATGTGGATTTGCTGGTGGGCTCAGAGTGTGGCATTGGGGTACATTTTGTGGTGCCCACTGAGGTACCTCCAGTGTCTCAACCCTTGGGCTGTGGTCTAGCAATGAATGCCCTTTTCAGGCGTGCAGCTTAGCTTCCTGTTATAATGATATTTCCTAATTAAAGCCCCCCGCTTAGGCAGCAAAAGATAGTGTTGTTTGAGCTGTGGTGCTGGGTTACAGCCTGCATTATCAAGTCTGGCTGGGTGCACTCCCCTTATTAACCAGCTGGGTTTCCAAATGTGCCTTACGCCTCCGCTTCCTGACTCCATGCCCTTCCCAGCTCCCATCAGGCAACCGAGGCACGTTCGACCTGGGGATCCTCCTGGCAGGAGGGAGCTGAAACCAAGCAGGAGGCTGGGAATGGTTCCAAGGGGCTCCTGTTTCTTCGCTACAAAAGCTGGTCCTCATGGAAATGCTTTCTTTTTGTCTCCCTTGCAGTGAACACCTACCTCTTCATGATGCAAGCCCAAGGCATCATGATTCGTGAAAACATGCGAACAATAGGAGCTCAGGTGTACGAGCAGGTGGTCCGCAGTGCCTATGCCAAGAGGAACAGCAGCCTGAATGACTCAGGTATTTCATGAGTAGCTTTAATCAAAGGCTCCTTTTCCATGGGAAGTAATTGATCTGCACCGTTCTTGCTTGAAGGAATGAACTTATGCTGGTAAACGTAGGGTGGGAACTTAGTTTAGTTGTCTTCTTTTTCTTTTTTTCCCCCAGGGCTTCTATATAAAAATCTAAATAACACAAAAATGCATCTGATGTAAATAGGAACAGTAATTCTTTCTATTACATGTAAATTATATTTTTTTATATATATATATATATATAAAATATATATATATATAAAATCCAAATGCTTCTGACTTACCCAGGAGGTGAAAAAGGTCTCAGATGATGGGATATTGAGCCCAAAACCTCTTTGCTTTCTAGGAATTCAATTTGTTAGCTTCAACCAGTCTGAGGGTAAACGCGTTCAGATTCAGTGCAAGGATCAGATTTTGTGTTTGCAGAATAACTTCCCAGGCACATGTGTGCAGAGCCCTGGCCCTGGGCACGTGGAGGAGCTTGTGCTCATACGCTTCACTCTTCCCATGCAAGGATGAGCTGAGATGACTTGGCTGGAGATCTGCCACAAATAATAGATTGAACTTTGGGCAGGATGCGGAGAGCGAAGTCGCAGGCTCCCACTGCCAGGCTGTTCATTGTAATGCAGAGATGGTAACAGGGTTATGAGTTTTGGTGTAAATGTGGCACAGTGAAGCATGAGTGCGTGTGGCTGTGTGTAAGCTGGGGCGAGGCACTGCCTTTGGGCTGCTGTGACACCAAGTGTGTACCTTCCCTGCTGACATGTCACCCCTGCCTCATGTTGGTGTGGTTGGTATCAGGCTGCAGCACTGCTGAGAAGCTCAGCTGCTCGATGGTGAGGGTTCATCAGCAGGAACTGAGAGTGTTACAAGGCAAGATTACTTCCTTATCAATAAAAAAAAAACAAAAAACCCAAACAAGCCATGTCCTGCCTGCCCAGCCTGCTGCAGAGGAGGCAATGTGGCCACCAGTTTGGCTGTACACTGACCAGGGATGGGCATGGGAGGGGATTTATCAACTTGCACAAGAGATTGACACCCTGGGTCATCTCCTTTGCCTGCTGAAGCTGGCTGGGACTGCCAGCCTGGGCTATTTTTAAGAGTGGAAACATCAACTAAAGCAAATACAGGGTGAGGAAGTGGATGATCCCCAAAGGGAGGAGGGTTAGACTCTCCACTGCTGCTGCTTGCAGTGATGAGAGCCTCTGTCCCACTGCAGTCATGGCCCTCAGGCTCTGAGATCTCCAAAAACCTACTGTGTGCTCCTGCTGCCTGAAGCAGACAGGATGATTGTTACTGTCTTAGTGTCCATGATGCCAGTACTGCTGCTATTGAAATAAATCTTTGCTTGGGCTTCATGTTCATCCCAGCTCCACAGGCATAGGCTGATATCCTCCTGCTCTGAGGACATTTTTAACATAGACAAGTGCTGTGCACAGTCTTTGGGTGACCTTTGCTGGCAGGCAGGTCAGAGCAGACGTGTGATGGATGGCAGTGACATCTGGAAGGCATATGGCAGTGCCACCACAAGGATTCCATTAAAAAGATCAGTGTCTTCTCTCCCCAGCTCTGTTTTCAGGTGCCTCAGTGGGACCTGGGTGGGTGGCACTGCCTGGTTAGTGCATCCTCTCCACACCACAGTGGCAGTGTGACAGCTGAGAGAGCCATTCAACCTGGTATGACTGCAGGGAGGGACCCAATAAAGGGACTTGACTGTTCCCATGATGACTCAGAGCTGCTGGGAGCAGCTCCTGGGCTTTCCTGACCCTGTCCTACCCTGTGCACAGCAGTGGGAGTCACCTGCCCATTGCTGCATCTTCTCCCTTCTTAGGAGAGTGGTGTGGATCAGGAGCAGGGGTGCTGCTGTCTGGGGTGAGCTGACACAGGTCACAAGCCTCTTTGGGCAGTAGAAGACCCCATGGCCCCTCTCTGGTTGGCCCTGCTCCAGCGCCACAGGAGCACTTGGAAGCAGAAGGCTGGTGATGCTTCCAGAGCTGCAGCCTCTTCACATCATGCTTGGCCCAGGAGAAGCGGACAAGGAGAGGTTGTTTGTGCAGTGCTGTCTTGTGTGTGTGTCTTCCTGGGACCTGGGGCTCAAACTTCTGGGCAGATTCTTTCAAAATGTGGCATCCTACCCTGAATGGCAAAGTGACCAAGCAGAAAGTGATCTGCTGCAATCAGTGTGCTTGTCCCCACCCATCTGCATTTATTCTTTGCCCTTTGCTTTTTTTGCTCTTTTATTAAAATGAGGAAGTAATTTATAACTTTCTCAGCATTTGCTAACAGATGCTCCCTGGTAATAGGCTCCCTGTTCAGTGAGCCAAGAGGGGTCCCTCCTGTGCTTCCACAAGCAAAAAAAAGGCAGCCCTTCATGCAAAAGAAGGCAGCTAAGCTTCACTGTGTGCTGTCAGCTAGACTAAGTATTGAGAGTAAGCCCCTGAATTGGGGGAGTTTAATGAGAATCTCATTATTAAGATTTAGAGCACTATCAAGTCTCCAAAATAGTATCTGTCATACTTGAAAAGCCCTTAGGTTCTGTTTACAAGGCCATCTTGAGCCTGAGTTTGTTTGGGTACTACTTAGTTGAGTGGATAAACAGTTCTAATGATGTGGTGGTAAGCACACAGGAGAAAGCAAGCTAAAGCATCTCAGCAGTAACAGCTTGTCCCAGCTGATTTAAATGAAAGATTTTGGCCTAGTAGGTAAAAGAAACTCTACCTGCTTTGCTTCAAAATACTAAATTGTCACCAGATTATTTTTTGTTGATATATCACTAATGTGGTTATTGGTAGCAGCCTTTCTGGTATGGAAAATACACTTTGCTTATGCAATTGTCTAAATGTCTGTGTTCTTAAATGTAACTTAGGTTCTTAACTCTTAGAATCATAGAATCAGCCAGGTTGGGAGTGACCTCCAAGGTCATGCAGCCCAACCTATCACCCAGCCCTCTCCAGTCAACTAGGGCATGGCACTAAGTGCCCCATCCAGTCTTTACTTAATCTTCTCTGATTCATCCACATCACTTCACTGTAGTTCTGAGTTTATTATAGTTCTCTGAGGATAAAATGTGTGAAACCTTTTTGCTATCAATATGTTCTTGAAACTACACATGTGCATAATTTGAAAGTTACTGCTGCTGGCTTACAGTAATCTGAATTTCACACTGGATCCAGTAAAATGATCTGGCTTCCTACTCTAAATGGACTGTTTGCAACCCTTGTGTCTGAGACTTGGCAGAGTTGCTTGGACAGCTTTTGGAGGGTGCAAGTGGGGCATTAGGCTTTGTTTTGTCTTTGGGTGCCTGAGCACCAGATGGCTTGTTTGGTGCACGTAACAAACCAAGGCTGCTCCTGCTTTGAGTCAGCGTGGTGGGTGTCAGCTCTGTGGTGTGCTTCTGCAGCTGGCTGCTTCAGGAGTGCCTGTACACGAGGTGTAAATGGAAAGGATGAGACTTTCTTATCCTGGTAGGTCCAAGGGCTGCCTGTAATGGGGCTGTGTGGCTCACCCCTCAGCCTTAAGGGCAGCTTTCAGGTCCTCCATGGGGCGTAAGCTTGGTGTTGGTGTCTTGGGTGCTGTTGAAGCAAAAAGCCAACACCTTGCTAAGCATCTGATGCTCAGAGAAGGTGTAGAGGCAGCATCTTCCTGTAGCAGCTGATGCCTTAACTGCAGACAGGCATCACTTTTTCTAGTGTATAAAATGAAAGTCATGTTTGGCTGAAGATGCCTTATGCAAAGCTGGTGACTTTACTATTGAAAGCAGTTTGTGGTTATGTAAAATATCTACAGGTGTAGCAGACTGGAGGGGTTTTTGCCCAGGAGGTAAAAGGATGCAGGGGAAGTGGGGGTGGCTGGAGAAATATCCTGTGCTTGGCACTGCTGTGACTGCTGAGGCATGAGGGCTGCTCTGCTCTTGCAAGATGTGAACAGGCAGAAAGGCTGCGTGTAATGTGATAGCTTTTATTGATCCTTTGAGGAGGATGCAAGGCAGGATTTCCTTGTGCAGGCTGCTGCACTGACAGTCCTTGCTGGCATTGGGACCCGCTTGGGGACTTCCCTCTCTGACCCTTTTAGGAAGGGACCTGCTGGAGGAGCACATCCTGCCTCATTGTGCTGTGGAGCTTCAGGGAAAGGCTGTTAGGAAGGGACCTGCTGGAGGAGCACATCCTGCCTCACTGTGCTGTGGTGCTTCAGGGAAAGGGTGCCAAGTAGGCTTTCCTTTCAAGTGCCATGTGCTCCTTTGCTTTGAGCTGTTGTGATACCTAAAGGAGGCACTCAAAACTCTTCCTTTGACCAGAAAGCCTGGAGGTCTCTTTGGTGTGGTGTTGTCTAATGCAATCAGGGCTTCTGCAGCCACCTGCCCCAGGATGGGGATGAACACCTTCTGGGTTGCATGTACAGGGCTCATGTCACATGTGGACACCACTGTGCCATTGAGGGCCTCTCCAGCCATGGGTAGCTTTGGAGTCTTCTCACATTGCACAGGAAGGTGTCTGGAAATAGCAAAGATCTGCAGCTCATGTGTGTATTTTTCTGTTCTTTCCTTTCCCTTCCCTAGATTATCCTTTTGATCTGAACCACAATGACACCTTTCTGCAAGCCACAACGTTTCTTCCTGAGGACTTTACCTACTTCCCCAACCACACCTGTCCCGAAAGGCTCCCTTCTATGAGTGAGTAGCAACCTCATATCCTCATAGCTCCCTGCCCCTCTTCTGCTCCCTGTGGCTCTGGAAGACATGTGATGGCATTCCCTGGCTTGCTGGTATTGCACCTTTCCTTGCAGGGCACCTGGGGATGAATGGGAGTGCTGTTTGGAGCCCGTTCCCCGCCTGGGAAATCATTGTTTGCTACTCACAGGAATTAATCCCTGCTATGCCAGAGGCCCATCTCCCTGCTGAAGCAGGAGCACATCACTTGGCTAACGCAAACAAAAGAGGGATTGTGTGCTGGGAGCTGATGAAAAGGCTCAGCCAGCCCTTTTCCGGGGCAGTGGCAGTGGGGTGGCTCCCTTGCTCCTTGGCAGCGCTGCCGGTCCCAGTCCCGAGCTGTGCTGGGTACAGCTGGGCAGGGACTGGTGCAGGAGACAGGCTGGATCCCCCCCAAGAGAGCCACAGCTGGGAGAAATGCTTCCACCAAAGTGCTACTGCAGTGGAAAATGGGGCTTTGGGAGGGTGAATATTTCTTGAAAGGGGGAAAATGCTCTCCGCTGAGGTGTGGGGGTTTTGTCTGCTGGAAACCTGTATGGAACAGTAGAAGGGTGCCCTGGCTAGGGTGGGTCTCTGATAACAGCTTAATCAAACCTGAACAGAGCCCAGCTGCTGAGGAAATGGAGGTGTCACAAATCATGCCAGCAGTGTTTCCTAATCATTTTTGTTGGGGAAAAGAAGAGGCTGCTTGCATGCAGTGCTGGTGGTGAAGTGCAGGGATGCACCCAGCTGCCTCAGGGCCACAGCAGTTTCTGATCCTCTCCTCTGCTTCTCCTTGCTGCCTCCACAGAGGGCCCCATCGATGTAAATATGAGTGAGATCACGATGGAGGATATCCACCAGTTCTTCTCAAAAGACCCTTCCATCAAGCTGGGAGGCCACTGGAAGCCAAGCGACTGCCTGCCTCGCTGGAAGGTAACCAGGAACGTCTTTGATGTGCTGCAGCTCCAGAGTGATGACTTTAATGATTTCTGAAGTGTGGGGCTGCAGTGGCTGAAGGAGAAATGCCGAGCTCAAGGGCTGCTTTAGTGATGTGTGAGTCAGCTCTGAGCTTCTGCATGGATTGCTAAGGCAGGAAGCCTTCCGAGCCTCCCAGTTCCCCCTCTGCCCTGTGTGTGGGTAGGATGTGACCTGAAAAGGTAAGGTGACACTGCTGGGGACTCCCATTCCCAGAGGGAAGTGGCTTAGAGAAACATGGTAGCATTTTCCTGGCCCTAGTCCTGTTCTGAGAACTGTGCAGAGGCAGTGAAAGGGGTGGGCTGTAGATCCTACTCCCACCTGAGACTACATTGAATTTCCCTAAAGCAGCAGTTCCCCAAGAAGCGAGTAGGCAGTCAGTGGTGTGGGGGCTGAACGGGTTTCAGACTGTTCAGCCCTACGTATAGCAGCTGACACACCACATTTAGTGCTGCTCCCCCTCCTATCCCACTAGTCAGTCCCTTGTCCCATTCTGGAGGGGTGGCAGGAGTTGCTGGTGTGGTGCAGTAAGAGCCATCTCCTCTCCCTGCCAGGTGGCGATCCTGATCCCATTCCGCAATCGATACGAGCATCTTCCTGTCCTCTTCAGACACCTCATTCCCATGCTGCAGAGACAACGTTTACAGTTTGCCTTCTACGTTGTGGAACAAGTGAGTGAGCTCTGGGGTGAGATATAGGGCAGCAGCGGCTGGGGCACAGACCTGCTGTGCTAGAAACGGGTCTGACAAAGCTGCAAGTGCAGCCCTGGCTGTGTTCCATTGCCACATCACATCCTTTAACCTTTGGCAGGTTTAGGGTTCATGCTGCAGTGCATGAATCATCCCATTCTGCTGAGAGGTGTGCCCCAAAATAACTTGTTTTATCTGAAAAATAAAGTAGATATTCAAGAGGCTTATTTTTCTGTTGTTGTTTCGGTGGGTTTAGGATTTTTTTGGTGGTTTTTGGGTTTTTTGGTGGTTGTGGGTTTTTTGTTGTTGGGGTTTTTTTATTTGTTTGTTTTTTGGTGGTTGTTTTTTCTTTAAGTCCTATATTGGAAAAGATATTAAGAAAAATAAAAGATAACTTTTAATCAGGTATTTGTAGTTTGAGTAATGCTGCATTATTTGTGTATATCTGTGTAACAGTTCTGGGCAAGCATCCTGTAGGCTTACGAGTGGCCTGACCAGAGTTATGTGTGTCTTGTTCTGACACTATCTGGACAACTGTCTTGAATGTAGAGCGTAAGATTCTCATTTGATGTGTCCATGAATCTGTCATTTAAGCTGTCTGACTTTATGCACTCAGTAAATGCACCTCCATATTTAGCTCTGTCTCAAAAGATTGATAAAAATTGTGTTGGGTTTTTTTTTTTTCCCTCTTCTCAAGTGTCTGAGTAATAAGACTTCAGCATTTTTATTTTTACTCCTGCACAGCGAATTGCATATTTAAGTCTTGGTTGATGTCACCAGTCTGTCTGTTCCAGTACGTCATTCCCCTGTATGGTACCAATGTGGGAGCTGGTTGCCCTCTGCAGTTCTCTAGACAAGACTGAGAATGCATGCGTGGAGCTCAAACTGCACAGGGCTCTGCTTTTTTTCTCCTAGGCTGGAAACCAACCCTTCAACCGTGCCATGCTCTTCAATGTTGGCTTTCGGGAAGCAATGAAAGACTTGGACTGGGACTGCCTCATCTTCCACGATGTGGACCACATACCAGAAAACGACCGTAACTATTACGGGTGTGGGCAGATGCCGAGGCACTTCGCAGCCAAGCTGGATAAGTACATGTATCTGTAAGCACTCTTCTTCCCTGCTGCCTTAATAGCTAAGGAGCCACTGTCATCTTTTAAAAAGGGGGGAGATGAATCTTGGTTCGCTGCTCAGGCTTTGGGCAAAGTGAATGTTAGAGGGGACTTGACAGAAGCATCCTCACAGCTCAGAACTGCAGCACTGACAGGCTCTGCCCTGACCTCTTCTTTCCCACTTAGGCTTCCTTACAACGAGTTCTTTGGTGGAGTGAGTGGCCTGACTGTTGAGCAGTTTCAGAAGATCAACGGTTTTCCTAACGCCTTCTGGGGTTGGGGTGGTGAAGATGATGACCTCTGGAACAGGTAAGAGCTCAGCTGCCCTCCCTGAGCTCCCTGGTGATTCTATGTGCCAAGCTTTGGCTGCGCTGTGGAGAGTGACCTTGGTCACCTCTGCAGCCAGCACTGGGCTTGCTGTGCTTAATTCACCCAGGCTGGGGACAAGCCAGCCTGGCTGTGGTGGCTCCGTGGGAATAGGGACCACTCCATCCTGCACAGGCACTAGATGGGAAGCAAACAAAGAAGTGCTGGTTGGGAAATTGTTGGCTCTGTGTGCATTATCCCACGCTGCTGAGGTCAAACTGATCTTGGCTGGGCTGCAGCCTCGAGGTGCCAAGCACTGTATGACTTGCCTGGAGCCCAGGCTGGAGAGGAGAGGTTTGCATAGCTTATCTGCTGGGTGGAAAGGCAAAGCTGCAGTCACAGCCCCAGGCATGCTAACTGTGCTGTCCTGGCAGGTGATTGAGGGCACAGCAAATGTGATGATTGGGTTTTCGTGATGGTGTTGATTTTGTTTCTCCTCTTGCGGACACAGGGTGCAGTACGCAGGTTACTCAGTGACTCGACCAGAAGGAGACACAGGGAAATACAAATCAATTCCTCACCATCATCGAGGAGAAGTGCAGTTCCTAGGAAGGCAAGTACCTTCTGTTTAAGAAACCCAACGCCCTTCACAAAGAATCTGCCATGTACCGTGGCTCCTTGCAGCTCTTTGAAGGCAGTAACAGCCTTAACTCAAGAAGGAAACTAACAGCAGAGAGGCAGAGCACTACCTGGATCTCTCCTTCCCTACGTTCTGTAGCCCACATCTCTCCAATGAGGCACCTTTATTCTGTGGCTGCTTGGATGCCCTTCAAAAGAGAGAGTTGTCAGCATGGCAGGCTGAGGATCTGTCCTGTGTCTCCAGAAGGATGTTCCTAAAAGGATGGCTAATGGCAGGTGTCAGAAAAGCTTCTGTGTTTCTAGATGAGCCAAGAGTTATAGTACATGTTGCTCAGCCTGCAGAAGGCACAGAGCAGGCTCTGATGCTGTGTGGCTGCGGAGGCATAGATAGATTGTCCTTGGGTACACTAACAGAGTCCAGTGACAACACCCTGGCTTTGCACTACAGAGACAGTTGCTGTTGCAGAAGCAGTGACCCTCTGCAGTGGTGCTCTGTGGTAGTGGCTGGTGCTCAGGGTTTCCACTCCAGAGGTTGGCACTCACACTAGTTTCATCCTGTGCTCGTGCACAGGGCAGCAGCTCCAGTAGACTTTCAGCACAGTGCTGAGACTGAGCAACTCATCACAGAATTGTCAGGATTGGAAGGGACCCCAGAGATCCCCTGCCTCTTGACCCTAAGTGGGTTGGGTGTACAGAGGCCATGAATTCAAGCTTTGAGGTTGTTTTTTTTTTGAGACTTCAGACATCCATCAGGAGCAGTAACTGTCCCCTGCACCTCAGGAGCACAAGTACTGTGTGAATATGTTGTCTTTTTTTCCCCCAATAAGCTAAGTCCCCCCTGGAGGTTTCCAGGAGAGCTCTGACCTTTCTGTTGACGAGCCAGGGTTGTTCTGGACAGTACAGGGTTTGGTTGAATGACTGCTTTTGCCTGGGGACTTTGGTGGAATTTGAGTCTTCTGAAAACTATGCAGCAGAAAACCAGAGAAATGCCTTTTTCAAACTGCTGTAGGAATTAACACTTGTAGCTGACAGCTGCTGGGCAGCACAAGCTCTGTTCTGCAGAGGAGCTCCTGGCTGGTTGCTGGCAGAAGAGGTGGCAAAGAGGGGTTGTGTTATAGCTAACATTTGAGCTATCTGCTGATCTCTTGTTACAGCAGACCAATTTCTGGAGGACTTTCCATTTGAGATTTATATCATCTTTAGCCCTAGTTTTTGTTTCTCTTTTGGTAAGAGATACTTCTCTGGTTTCACTCTTGAAAAAAGAGAGCTTGGCTTTGGCTTAAAAAGCCATATTTAGTCAAACTCTCCAACTGTGGAAGCCCAGCAGTGCAGTGGAATTGAGCTCCTCTTCATGACTCTTGGTCTTCTGGGCCCAGCAAAGAGCCCTAGTTCAATGTCCACAGGGGCTGTGGGTCAGTGCTGTGAGAGGAGGGGATCTGTGGTGAGGATGGCAAGGCAGTGGTCCCTGACTGCCAGCCTAGGTGAGTTTAACAGTGGCATCCTCTGTGTCCCACCTCTGCAGTCTCTGCTTCCTTCTGCTCAGCACTTAGCTGCAGGCAAGTACAATCTGCAGCCATCTGGAAGCCCTGCTGCTTCCCCTGCCTGGCCATGGGGAACCAACACTTCTCACCGGACAAGGAAAGTGTTGATCAGTACACTTAGTGTCCTGCCAGTATCTGATGCTGTACCTGCTTTGAAACCAACTTAGGCTCTTTGTTCTCACTCAGCATATTTCTCTTCCTCCTGACACATCTTTTCCATGGTGCTTTTTCTGTCCCCATGTCTCAGCCTAGTTCCCACTTCTTGGGTGCTGCCAGGCCCCCAAGACTGCAGTGCAGAAAGTCAGTGCTGAGGTGTTTCAGTTTACTTTCTCTCTCTCACCCTTAGACCTTGTATCTCATCATGCTGGCCCTAAATTTAGTTGAGGCTGGTTTTGTGTACCAGCTGCAGTTTCCTTCCCCCATCATTATTCTAGTTTTACTTCCTCGTTGCTGATCCTTCAGACTAACCCCATTTAGTTCTGCTCTTGCTTGTGGTCCAGTTTCTTAGAAATGGCAGGGACCACATCACCCACCAGCTGCTTTTCTCTGGGGTGCTTTGGCTGATGAGGCTATTAGCAGGGACCTCTGAGCTCAGCCTCCTCCCAGGAAAGGGACCTGCAGGCTCTGGGCAGGAGTTTTAGGTTGTTTTAATAGACGAGTACATCCTGGTGGCACAGAGCATTTTGCTCTTCATCAAGTGCTGGACTGTGATAATTCTGAAGCTTGGGAGATTTGCTAATGTAGAATACAGAAAATGCAACAATTGTTAAGGACTCAGAAATGCGTCATCTTGTAGCTGCTGCTGGGACTTGCTGTTTTGAGGGTGTTAGAATGGCGCTGGGAGGGGTTTTTTCAGGACTTTGGAGTATGTAGAAGTGACCATGGGCTCTGGTTCTCCTTGCACAGGTACGCCTTGCTGAGGAAGTCAAAAGAAAGGCAAGCCCTGGACGGCCTCAATAACTTGAACTACTTTCCAAACGTCACGTATGACGCCTTGTATAAGAACATCACTGTTAACCTGACACCGGAGCTGGCTCTGGTGGCCGAATATTAAGTGGAGAAAATAACTTTGCTCTGCCCTTCACCAAGAAAGCACCACGCTAGACTTTCTTTCCCAAGGGTTATCGAGGACAAGCAACACTTTTGTCTAATGAAGGATCACAGTATTTTGGAGAATAAGGCTGAAAGTGCACGCACAAATTGCCCTAGCTCTACCAATCCAGCCCGACGCTCGTGCGGCGAGCTCAGCAGTCTCTTTCTGTTTTTCTGCCACTTGCTTTCTGGGTTTCAGGACGAAGGTTCAACCTGCTGCTCTCATCTCCACATTCCTCCTCCAGCAGTCTCTGGCACCGGGACTCGCCTCAGGTGCGCTCCCTCCTCCAGGAAGCAGCTCAGCTGAGGGACTCTGGCTTCTCACTGGCGGTGGTCGTCGGGAGCCGCTCATTCGGCAACTGCCCTGGTGGGAGAGGAAAGGACTTCTGATGCCGTTCTTCTGCGTCTGTGTGGGTTTTAAGTGACCTGCTTGAAGTCTATCCAACAGAATCGCTTCTTAAAGAAGTGTAAGTGTAAATAGGCTGTGTAAAGCGCCCCTTTTTATTTTTCTCCTGCGGCAAAAATCCAAGCTAGAGGTTTACATACGGTCACTCATTTTAGTCCTGAATTCTGTAAACACTTGTGTGTGCATCACTGTACTTGTGCAAGGTGTTCCCTTTTAAGCCAGTGAGACTGCTTGCATGATGTAGCTGTGCGTGTGCAGAAGTGTTTGTGGGACAAGGGCCTGAAGCTTTCCAGTGTAGCAGATGAGCAATACAGCTGTGTCATCGTTCATTCCAGAAACCACAGGGATGGCTTTTTCCAGGGAGAGTGAGGAAATGGGAGTTTTTTCATAAATATTCCCCTTTCTATCGCTTTTGCAGCCTGATGTGCAAATGAATCCAAAAGTCGTAGGGAATAAAATTCCTTGCCTGTTTCTGTCTGTCCCGCTGATGGCAAGCATGAGCATGGCAGCTTGCTAAAGAGCTTGCACCCGTGCTGCTGCACGAGTCACAGCCCCCAGGATGGCTGCTCCTGCCCACATACTGCCCTTTGGAAGGGATAGCTGGCCCCACCAGGGCCACTTGGGACCAGCCGTGCCCTGCTGTCACTCCTGTAATGGGGCAGTATGGTGTAGGAGTTGGTTTTAGTTTGTGTTGAGGGTGTAAATCCAGCAGCATGCTGAAGTGCTGTGGGACACTGCACTTGGTTATCTCTTTTGGCACCTGGGAGTGCTTGCATGGGCACAGCTGATGGGGTAGGCTGTTGTAGGTCAGTGAGTGAGGGACATGAAGGACAGGTGAATCAAGCCCCTGAAAGCATGAGGGCAGGGAACCAAAGAGCTTGGTCCAACACTCCCTTCAGCCATCCACACTGGAATGCCTGCTCCAATCTCCCAGCTGCCATCCCCTATTTCCCACAGCCCCTGTGGGCAGGCTGGGCTCCGGGCTCTGCTCCCATGGACACTCAATCCAGTCCTGACACAGCACCAACCCAGGCACTTTTACTGGACCTCTCTGACTTAAAAGTAAATACGTTGGGGTTTCCTCTTTAGTTCGTATTTATACATAACAATTGTGGGTACTTAACCTCCAGAGTACTTTAACTTTCTTGTGTTGTTTGCCTTCGGTTTCCTTAACTTCTCATGGTTTACATTGTTCTCTCGGTTCCATGGACGTATGATCCCCATACGCATCTGTTGTGGGTGTGACTGCCCAGGGCATTCCTAACCTGTATCCAGAAAATGTTAGTTTATAAAACACGAGTTCTTGTGAATCTTATCAGCTGGTATGAGAGGACAGCAAGCCTGCCCTTGAGAAGTGCTGATAACATTGTCACTTAGGTTTTAAAGTCTTTGAACTTACATGTGCTTTAAATTTGCTTCCCAAGGGGATTCAACCCGGTTATTTATAGGCAGAGGTGAGGATTTGCTTTTTACGGCACATACAGCAATAAAGACTTTTTGCTTCTGAATCTTGATCCCTAATTCGCGTGGACCCTTTCCAGATGCCGGACCCACGTTGTCCTGCCCCCTTTCTTCTTTCATCTTGAGAACCTTGCTAGAAACCTGTCTTTGCTTAAATGGTGCTTCAAACAAGGAATGTATTTCTACTAGTCCAAGTTCACTGCCCCAGGAGTCATGCATGTGTGTGTGTGTGTGTGTGAGTAGGTTTTAAACTACCTTACTTAGTCGGGATCCTCAGCCTTCGATGTGTACCTGACACCCATCGCACCTTGTGTTGAACAAAAAGCCGTTACCTCTGCTCAGAAATGCACTCTACGGTTGGCACTGAAGGGTCCACACCCCCCACCCCCTCCTCAGCAACATCTCTCTTCATAGCTCCTTTGTTCTAATCACGTCGAATTTCTTCTTTTCTTTTTTTTTTTTTTTTTTTTTTTTCTTTCCCCTTTTTCGAGACATGGAATATCTGAAAATGTGCACTGTTAATCTTATCAGCTATGTCAAATACTGTATAGTAAATGTAACTGTTAAAAACATACTGTCAAGCGCATGTGCTGTTATGGTGTAAAAATCTCTCGTGTTAAGGAGAACTTGTACATATTTTGGCAGCTGAAGTTCAACAAGGCCACTCGTTTGCCCCCTCTCTTCGTGTCGACACTGTCGGTCAGCCCTGCAGGAGGGCAGGTCCTGTTCCATGCTGATTTATCTTTTTTTGGTTTGGTTTTGTTTTGTTTTTAAATGAACCATGTGGGTTTTATTTGCAAAACTATTTATTGACAGCCGATTTACCTATCAAGCCCTGCTTCTCTAAGGGAGGTACCATCTGAGCAACAGCCGCGTGCTCCGAGTCGCTCATCATCAGAAGTGGCTTGAAACTCTTACAAGTAGCTTTCCATCATCATGGCTTGTGAGCTTA
Organism: Psilopogon haemacephalus; assembly: GCA_013396835.1. Classification (NCBI taxonomy): domain Eukaryota; kingdom Metazoa; phylum Chordata; class Aves; order Piciformes; family Megalaimidae; genus Psilopogon; species Psilopogon haemacephalus. The sequence continues at coordinate 1,733,750 of VWZI01003571.1, read as the reverse complement.
CTGTTATGTTTTTAAGAGGTGCCAGGGGGGACGTTTTTGCACTGAAGACTAGTGTTTTAAAACACACACACACTTCTCAGCAAAGCAATCCTTTGTGTCATTACATTTATTTACCCATGTGTTTGTACATTTTTGTATTTGTTAATTTATGAATGATTTTTTCAGTAAAAAATACATATTCAAGAACAAAGATTGCAGTGCTTGCTTTCTTGCAGGAGGTTGGAGTGTCCTTGTTTCGTGGGGTGGGTGGGTTGGTTGGTTTGTTTTTAACAGGAGGTGAGATGCCTAAGCCCAGAGGGTAAGTGCATGTGAAAGTTTAAGTGAAGAAGGATGCTAAAAGCTGGTTAGAAAGTTCTCATTAGGGATGGCCACAAGTAAATAGACTACAGGATTGGAGGCTGATCCTCAACCTCTTACAACTCTTGTGTATGCTAAAGACATTCTTAACAAGCTGATCCTCAAGCTCTTACAACTCTGTGTATGCTAAAGACTTTCTTTCCAAGCATCTGCTTCAGGGTGGCTGCTTTGGGGTGGTGGGTTTAGGAAGATACATGGCTGAAGGTGGTGCAGGGTGGGAGATGTTGCTGGAGAAGGTTGGTGTTGCATTGAAATGTAATTTGGCAGAAAATAAGTGCACTTATGTCCCAGCTTGTCGTCAGAGGGGCAGGGTGGGGCTAGGCTTAGACTGAGCAATGCCCAATTCAACCCTGTGAACACTTCTACATTATTTTTACCTTTCAGGTGGAGCTTGAGGGGCACTGCTTACACATACCTTATGTATCTTTTATTATGGTTGGTGTACATTTCTCTCACTTTGCTTTTAAAGGCTTATGATAAGAAACACTGAGAGTGGAAGTGCAGTGAGGGATGGCCACACCTTGGAGGCAGGTAGCTTTAGGGATGGAGGTGTGAGATTGTAACGAGCAAAGTTCACACCAGGGAAGGCATATTGTAAAAAAAACCTGACAGTCTCTTGGCCAGGGTAGTAGATAAGCAGCTTATCAGTTCCAAAGTAACACCAGGTTCCCATCCCTGCAGTGATATCACAGAGCCTGGCTGCAGTATCCACTCTGCTCCCCACTCTGTGCTGTTTGCAGACTATGTTGCTCAGGGAACCACCGTGGAATGGATTCCTTGCATACCAGCTGCACTCTGCCCTGGAAGCTTCCTCGATGTAATACCTCTCCTTAATATGTGAACAATGCTGTACCTTTAATACAATTGATTTCCAAGACACCTCCAGTCATTATTCCACAGTTGGTAATTAGATTTTTGATCAACAAACCCAGGCAGACGGACAAGATTACTTTGCAGCAGCTTTAAAATATCTTTTCTTCTGCTCTGCAGCGTACAGGCATGCTAGAATAAATAGCTGGCAGCCCCGGGTTGTTCCAGGCCTTGCCTTTATTTAGCTCTTCATCTTCTGGGAAACTTCCTCCCACCCACGGAGTTTGGCTGGAGCCAAGAGGGTGGCAAGCTCCTTCCAGCCACTGCCACCCGCCTGGGGATGATGGCCTTGCCACCTCCTATGCTTGCAGGAGTGAGGATGGGAGCCCATCTTCCTCCTGGCTGTTCTGTAGCAGGAGTGCCCAACTTCAGATGTTTCCCCCACAAAGATTTGTGCAGTGCAACCTTTCCCTGCTCTTTGTAGGCACCAGACCAGGGGTGGCTGTGCCCATGTGTCTAAAGGCAGGATTAGATAAATGATGTAGCTCCTCTTGTCAGGCAGATGAATATGATTTACTCCATCTGTACATGAATAGGGCAGCAGGGTGGGGCCAGGCTGCCTGCCTACTGGCCAGTGGCACAACCTTGCTGCTGGCATGTGGCATTGGTGCATTCTCTGGTATTAGCCAGGCTGCTACATGGGATGATACCCCTGGTAAAATCCCAGTGTGGTTTTAGAGGTTCCTGCACCACTAGATAGCCATTTTTTGGGTTAAATGTCTCCAGCTGAAGCAATTTTCTTCCTCTTTAGCGTTACTGATTTCCTCCCCATGTTGGGAGGCAGTGCCATGAGTCACCAGCTGAGGCAGGGCTTTGTGTGCTGTTATGCCATGGCTTTTGGTTTGGTCTCTCTACACCCACAGAGGGAACAGGTCCTGCTAGCCTCCAAGCCTGTAGGTTTGCTGCTCCAGATGCCCTTCCCATGGAAAGGGCAATGTGTCCTGGATATTTATTCTTCCCTTGGGCAAACAGTAGGACAATATTGACTGTTACTTAAGAAGGGCTCTTGGTAGTCAGGGGTTGAAGGGAGAAATGAACAGGAGTGGCAGGGTCATGGAGGATTAAGCACAACTCTCAGGCAGCTGCCCTTAGTAAATCTTGATGGAGAGGACTTCCTAAAACCCCCTTTCCTTTGACAGACCCTCCCAGGTACACAGCCAAGGCCTGCCAGCAGCCCCCCACTCCCACAGTCAGGACCAATAGCTCAGCCCCATAGCAATGGCTGCTGCCCTGCTGCCCTGCTGCCTGCCCTAAGCATCTCCTCTCCCATCACCTTGGGTGTCCTCTTTGCAGACTGGCCACCCTGCCCATGCCCACCTACTGCCCTGCAGAGCCTCCAGCAATGCCCACTGGAGCAAGGAACCTTGATAATGTCCCCTCCCTGAAATTTTGGGCATCCCCTGAGCTGTGCTAGCACCTCCTGTGCTCTTTCAGGAGAAAGGAGAGCTCCTAGCCATGGGCACTGCCCTCCTGGGCAGCAGGTTGCTGCCAGAGGGAGTCATAGCAGGGCTCAGGGACACTGATCTGGACTTGCAGGCTGTTCTGTCTGGGGAGCAAGGGCATCTGTTTGTGTCCTGGCTCCCAGGCTCTCTAGCACTGCATACCTGCCAAATTGCTTTTGGCTAAGAAAACAGGAAAAAAAGGAAAACCAGTGATTCATCTGATACCACTTGGGTGAAGCAACAGCAAACAATCCCCTGTGAGTGGTGGGGACCGAGGCTGGTCCTTTATCCCCATTGACACAGCAGATGCCACCAGCCCTGGCACTGGCAGGGATGCAGGATGAGTGGGTGTAGTGGCTGTGCCAAACAGGCAGAGCTGGTCAGCCAGGGAGAACTGCAGGATGCTTGGACACTCAGTTGAGAAATCAGCTCTTTCAGCCTCAGGGGCAGCAGGGCAGTTTCTGAAGGCCATGAATGCAGTGGCACATTCAAGACTCTCTTGCACAACCACCCTTGTTGCCAGGACGTGCAGCTCAGCAGAGTGCTTGGTTCCCAGGGACAGGAATGCCACCTGGGTCATAAATCCTCCAGTCACCATCCCGTAAGTGCCTCGCTGTGGGGCCAGAGCCAGCTGTGACCATGCCTCGTGACCTGCTCTGGGACCAGGCAGTCCTCCCTCCCCTGCTTTGCCCTGGGAGGTGTCAGGGAGGTGTGGAGGACAGGTAATGACTCCCTAGGGGTGTCAGAGTAAGACCAATGGCCTCCCTGCAGCCACATCTGGGCTCCTGCCATCCCAGCACTGCTCCCCCTCTGGTTGCATTACAGCAGCTAATGGTGTTATCAGGGCTGTGGCCCAGGATCCATCACAAGGTACCTGTGTCCAGAGGTTTTGGTATCAATAACTGATGCAGCACATGGCTGAGACCTAATCCCTGAGCCTCAGCTGAGACCTTCGTCTGACAAAGAAAATTCATTCATAATTCAGATCTGCTTCTGTAGCTGGAAACTTTCACAGGTGACTGAGTGACCTGGAGATGCCACAGCAGACATGGGTGGAGCTTGGACAGCTCGGACCTCTCTGCAGGGTGGTTATCTGAACCCAGGGTCAGCTTTTTGCCCAAGGGAGCCACTGCCAATTGGCTGGTCTGCAGAAGAGGAGTGCAGCCCAGCTAGGGAGCGTGGACACAGGGCATGCATCCCCTACCTCCTACTGACAGGGGTCAGTCAGACCACCTGCTACCCTGGGAGGGGGTAAAAATGCACCTTCAGCCCCAAACCAGACTACAAGGAAGGTGAGGACAGCAGCCCCCATGTCCTACACCCAGCAGGCTGTGAGCACGGCAGGTGCTGCAGTGCAGCCCAGCCACGTGGAGCTCGGGAGAACATTTAGCGACTGCACCTTGATGAGAACTATGCCCACAGGTCCCATCCTGCCCAGGGAGGAGTTGGGTGATGAGGCAGGCCCCCACCAGAGCCTCACCTTGTTTGCTCTGGGGTGGGATGCTGCTGGGGCTCTGGGCATGGGGCAGATGAGGCCGAGCTGCCCCACGAAGCTCAGAGCTCCTCAGAGAAGGGATCAGGATATGCTGTGCCAAGAGCTGAGCCCGTAGAGGACTACGAGGAGCCCAGCACGGCGTAGGTCGTGCCCGTGTGAGGGACGGGTCGGTGTTCCTGCGGGGCGAGGGGCGGCCCCGGCAGTCCCGGCGCAGGTCCCGCCGGTAGCGGCGCAGGTCCGGTCGGTAGCGGTGCAGGTCCCGCCGGTAGCGGGGCAGGTCCCGGCGGTAGCGGGGCCGGTCC
>VWZI01003571.1:1679541-1729132 GCA_013396835.1 Psilopogon haemacephalus | reverse complement strand
CAGTCCCAAAGCGCCACCTCGCGGCGGGCGGCGGCAAGCAGCCAGCCCGGGCCCGGCGCTGGGGACACCCCAAACCCACTCCTTTCCCCGGCGACACGCAGGGCAAAAGTCGGCGGCACAACCTGTGCTGGGTCGCAGGGTCCCTTTGCATGCAGCCCCAGGAGCACGGCTGCCTTCAGCACCACCCTGGTTCGTTCACGGCAGCATTGCTCAGCCGTGCCCGGTACCAGCCCCGCGGGGCTGGGCACGGCGGTGGGCTCGTCCCGAGGCTTTGCCGGAACCGGTGTCACCGGGCTGCAGCTGCGTTGTGCAAAACAGGGAGCTTGGAAGGAAGGAAGCTAGGAGAGCCCGTGGAGAAAGGGCTTCAGAGGTGTGAGGGGACAGGGCTGGGGGCAACTTGGGGGAAGGGAAAGGAAGGGAGAAGCAGGCGCTGGGGCGTAGTTTTCCACTCCCGGAGCAAAAATGTTCAGCCCGACTGTTTGCTGCTCAGGGCAAAATGAAAAATAGCCTGGGGAAAAACTGAGTCCAGTGCGTGGAAGAGGGGACAGAGATCCCAGGTTTTCAGGGATATTAGTAAACAGAGCGAAAAGCCAAGAGCAGGTCTCAAGGTGCCCAAGGGAGCTGCCGGTGGGTGAGCAGCTGTTGACTCTTGTTCCCTGCTGTGAGATAGAGTCTGGCCTTGAAGATGCTCCTGGACATCCTTGTGGTGCTTTTGCGATTTCTCTGGGTGAGTTCTTCCAGCTCTTGCAGGTGTCACATACTACCAAGAAGAAATAGTTTAAACTGGTTTTCAATGGCTTACTTGCTCTCTTATACATGATGCCCAGCCATGAGCACCACCAGTGAGGATCTCCTTTTCCTCTGCTCCTCTGCTGAGCAGCACTGGTGGATTTGCTGTGGATTTTCTTGTCCCGTAACCAAAACCAGGGAAAGTGCTTAGTGGAGGAGAAATATTTGTCCTCAAACTCAGGTATGGTGTCTCACAGAATCACAGAATGCTAGGTGCTGGAAGGGACCTCTAAAGATAATTTAGTCCAACCCCCCCTGCTCTGGCAGGACCACTTTTTGTTTGTTTGTTTGTTTGGGGTTTTTTGTTTGTTTTTGTTTTGTTACAGTCCAGTTTTCATTTTAATTCTTTTTATCCTACTTCTCCCCCATCTCCCTCTTTTCCATCTCTTTTCCCCTATCTTCCTCCTTTTCTTTCTCTCTCTTTCCTTTCCTCTTCATCTTCCTCTTTTCCTCTCCGTCTTTCTCCTTTCAGCATCACCTCCCCTTTTCCACCCCACACCACATTTTCCCCCTTTTCTGCCCAAACCCAGAGCACCTGGGTTCTCTTGGAGTCTGGTCCCACCCCAGGTGTGACCACTTTGCTCCCCATGCCCACTGCCCTTTATAATCAGCACCAGGAGGAGTAGTGCTCAAGCTTGCCCCACTGGGCAGAGGGATCCTCCTCCCATCATCACTGGTGAGTCCCCACGGTGCAAACTGGGTGAATGGGAGTAGGATAAAGGTTGGGGGGCCTGGTGGCCCCCTGGCTAGGTAGGAATAGGCTTGATGGTCACTTTAATATCATCCCTGGGTGCTGGCTTTGCAACCTTGCTTAGGCTGAGCTCCTCTCTGTTTAGCTGCTGCCTTCTGCTCTCTTATGATGAGCTTAAATACTTGGCTGAACTGGAAGCTCATGGGGAGGAGTCTTGTGTTGTCATAGCATTGTTTGGGTTGGAAAAGACCTCTAAGGTCATCCAGTCCAGCCACCAACCCAATACCACCATGGCCATTAAACCATGACCCAAAGTGCCATGGCCACACATTACTTGAACACCATGAATCATTGAATCACTTTGGTTGAAAAAGCCCTTCAAGAGAGTCTCTCTGAGCAGTCTGTGCCAGACTTAGAGAACCCTTTCAGTCAAAAGGTTTCTTCTCATATCCAGCCTAACCCTCCCTTGGGGCAACTTGAGGTCATTTCCTCTCCTATCACTTGATATTAAGGAGAAGAGGCCAACATCCATCTCACTCCAAGCTCCTTTCAGGGAGTTGTGGAGAGCAATGTGGTCTCCCCTCAATCTCCTCTTCTCCAGCATGAACACCCCCAGGTTCCTCAGCTGCTCATCCCCAGCCAGTCACTAGTGGTGTCCCCCAAGGATCAGTGCTGTGCCCAGTCCTGTTTAATATCTTCACTGATGATCTGGGTGAGGGGATTGAGTCCAGCATCAGTAAGTTTGCAGATGACACCAAGTTGGGAGCATGTGTTAGAGGGTAGGAGGGCTCTGCAGAGGGACCTGGACAGGCTGGGTAGATGGGCACAGTCCAACACTATGAGTTTTAATAAGTCCAAGTGCCAGGTTCTGCACTGTGGCCACAACAACCCCATGCAGTGCTACAGGCTGGAGATAGAGTGGCTGGAGAGCAGTCAGGCAGAGTGGGACCTGAGAGTATTGGTCAACAGTGACTGAATATGAGCCTGCAGTGTGCCCAGGTGGCCAAGAAGGCAAACAACATGCTGGGCTGTATCAGGAACAGTGTGACAAGAAGGACCAAGGGAAGTCCTTCTGCCCCTTTACTCAGCACTGGTCAGGCCACACCTTGAGTACTGTGTCCAGTTCTGGGTCCCTCAATTTAAGAAAGATGTTGAGGTGCTTGAACGTGTCCAGAAAAAGGCATCAAGGCTGGTGAGGGGCTGGAGCACAGCCCTGTGAGGAGAGGCTGAGGGAGCTGGGGGTGTGCAGCCTGGAGAAGAGGAGGCTCAGAGCAGACCTCATTGCTCTCTACAACTGCCTGAAGGGAGGTTATAGCCAGGTGGGGTTGGGCTCTTCTGCCAAGCACCCAGGGACAGAACAAGAGGACACAGCCTCAAAATGTGCTAGGGCAGATTTAGGCTGGCTGTTAGGAGGAAGTTCTTCACAGCCACGGTGATTTCCCATTGGAGTGGGCTGCCTAAGGAGGTGGTGGAGTTGTCATCCCTGGAGGTGTTTAAAAGGAGGCTGCAAGAGGCACTTAGTCCCATGGGTTAGTTAATTAGAAGGTGTCAGGTGATAGGTTGGACTCGATGATCTCAAAGGTCTTTTCCAACTTGGTTAATTCTGTGATGCATGTTCATACTGTTTTAACTTTGTTTAATCCTTTTCTCTATTAGAATTTATCAATATAACATTTCCCCCTTTTTAAACAATGTCAGAGTTTTCCTTTGAAGAAAAAAGTAGAAGTTTGTTTTTGTTTTTTTTTTAAGCCTGGATGCTTTCCAGTTCTCCCTTTCTTCATTCCCTGCCTCTTTTGGCTCAAAGCACCATCTGAATTTGAAATACATTATTCTCTAGAAACATCAGATTAAATGTGCCCAGCTCTAATGCTGTCTGCCTCCTGAAATGGAGAACTGCAAGGTCTTCCTCATGCCAGGAGATGGGCACAGGGAAGCGAAGCTCCTCCCTGCTTCACAGGGATGGACTGAGAAACTCCAGTGCTGCTTTTGCAGTAAAACACCTCTCCTGGCATCCTGGTTTTGTTGCTGGGGTTCATCAGGGCTAGGTTGCCCTGCCCTGCTCATCACACCAGCCTTGCACAGTCACCTGCCTGTGTGTCACTGCCTTTACCACCAGCAAAGGCATGCTCCTTCCTCTGAGTTTTGGGGAAGTGCAGCATACTAGTGTGTGCCTTCAGGAATTGCTGTGGCACTCTCGGCCCTCAGACCCACAGCAGAGGTCTGGATAAGCCTAGAAGGGAATCAAAGTTCCCTTTGCTCTGATTCTTTCTTTAGACAAACGGACTGGCTTTTGGAGAGAGCATGAGGAGCTGGGTCCTCCGTGGCTGTGGGGTCTCTACTGATGGTGTGAGTGGATTTGTGAGTATGACTGTCACAGGAGGAGCTTGGCTGTAAGTTGAGACAACTTGGGAGGGCATTTGGAAAAAGAGGCAGATGCTTTCTGCATGTCCCCTGAGTCTATCTTGAGAGGTGTTTTCCCCTGTGGAAAGTTTGCAGGGAACAAAATGTCTCTTGGAAAACTAAAAGGTCTCAAAGGCTTAATCACACACTCCTGCTCCCAAACCATGTGCAAGCCACTTCCCTGGAAACAGATCCAGGAGCACTCTGTCTCACCAGGTGCAGTTAAGGATGTGGTGAATTTTAAAGCCCAGTACTGGAGTCCTTTCTAGTCCTGTCTCCTCTTGAGATGCTGCAGCTCATGTTTTCCTTAAGTATACATGAATATTGCACTGGGTCCCACCAGGTGCAGTTAAGGATGTGGTGAATTTTTAAGCCCAGTGCTGGAGTCCTTTCAAGTCCTGCCTCCTCTTGAGATGCTGCAGCTAACATTTTCCTTAAGTATACAGGGAGATTGCACTGGGTCCCACCAGGTGCAGTTAAAGATGTGGTGAATCTTTCAGCTCAGTACTGGAGTCCTTTCTAGTCCTGTCTCCTCTTGAGATGCTGTAGCTCAGGTTTTCCTCAAGTATACAGGAATATTGCAAAGTCTGACAGTGGTTTATGCTGGCAGACTCCTGCTGCCCTCGTGTATCTATCTCACATAAGTTAGATGATGTGAATCAGTTCTTTGGGTTTTTCATGTTCTTATTTGGTAAGCTGAGGTTTGTGTTTTGGGAAGCTCACCCCAGCATTCTAGCACTGTCTGTGGGTATAAATGTACTTTGGCTTAATGCTCATTGCCAACACTTTTTTCCAAGCCAGATATTGAATGAGAGAAGGCTTTAGTTAATATAAACCCGAGTCAATTTATGCTGACAAAATATTTCTAGATGTGTCAGGGAAAAGGCAATCTGCTGAAATGTTTGACTAAAGTCAAGTCACAAACTGGAATGTTGTTCTTTGCTTGAGCCCTGCTCCAGCAGGGTTGGGAGGCCACTCGTTGCCAGCTGCCTCTGCCAGCTCTTGGTTGTGTTTTGGGAGGACAGAGACTGATGCATTCAAACAGCCTTTGGCAGTGAGTGATAGGTAAGCCCCTTCTGAATTTCAGCTGGTCTGTTTTAATGGTGGTTTGTTTGGTTTTTTTTTTCCTGGTTTCTTCTTTCCCTCCCCCTTCTTTTAAAACATCTTGAGTGCACAAAATGGTTATGGATATTTTGCTTTGAGAATCCAGAAGCACAGAGCCCTGAGCATGACGCTGCACTTATGTTAGTACCTTCACACATGCTCCTAATGCAAACACTGATGGCTGCAAGTCTGACAAGCTGTGACAACTGACTGCAGGTGGTTTTCTTGGGTTCTTTCCAATGGCCCAAGGACAACTGCTTCTCCTGTTGGGACTTGATGGAATTTGACTTGATGATCCTTGTGGGTTTTCAACCTGAGATATTTTGTGACTGCATCACCCAGGCAAGAGCATCTTCAGGGTCTGTAGTACTCATCAGCAAATGGCTTGGCCTGGTTGGTGAGCTGAAGCCTGCTGAATCTTCTCGTCCCTGACACATGGTGGCTGAACTCACCAAAACATTTTGCAGCCTGAAGGGCTGATGTCACAGCTGCTGCTCAGAAACACCTGGGTCCAGGTCTCTGCTCCACAGTGGCTGTTCATGTCCCATCAGTGTGTGGCTCAGCCACTGAGCCTAGGAAGGCAGCTTGTGCTCTACGAAAAAACATCTCCTAAGAGTGACAACTTATTCATGCAGAGCTATTGGATTTCATCAGGTTTTCAGCTCCAGATAACCTTAGCTAAGTGGAAATGTAGGGAAATGCATGGCAAAGGGTTCCTCTGGTCCTTGCTCAAGGAATTAATCTGTGAGAGCTGTGACAGCCTTGTTAGCCTACAGCATATGGCGACTTCATCTCTCCTTCCCTAGGGCAGAGAGAGGACAACATCTGCCTTGGTTTTCCTCCACTCTCTGCCTGAGGCTGTGTGTGCATGGAGCAGGGAGAGGTTTATTTGGCGGGGTAGGGTATAACAGGGCATCAGCATTACCAATGGCCCTTCTTGAATGCCAAACCAGCATATGGCTAAAGCCCTGATTCTGGTACTGGTGTGCCAAGATGCTGGCTGCAGGCAGGTCACTCCTTTGTCCTTTCCTCTTTCTGTGCATTCTGCTGGGACTGCCAAGGCTCTGTCGAACCACATAATCAGCAGTGCCCTGCTATAGTGAGCTGAACTCAGCCTCTTGCTTGAGGCTCTGCCCTCTGCATCACAAGCATAGGGGTGGAGGATGGAGGGTCCAAGACCTGCTAAGGAACATGCTCAGGGATTAACAGCAACTTCTGTTCAGCTGGTACAGACCTAGCTACATGCATGGTATCAACACAGGATATGCATGGAAAGGAGGACCCTCAAGCAAGGGGAAAAACATGTTTTAATATTATAAATGTCTATTAGAACACTTTTTCAAAGCTCTTAATGCTGGCACTATGCTCACTCATCAGACCCTAAGGAGAGCTTGCTACCTGCATCAATGCTGCTAGGAGAAGGTCAACAGCACCCAAGAAATTCATGCTTTCCAAGTCTGGATTTAAGTAGTTAATTCTCTTCCCTACAGTGCAGGTTTTCTTCCTTTCTTGCCAGCTGTCAGATCTTGCATTATTTTCTGTATGTCATGCACTTATGAAACAAAGACATTAATAAGTAACAGAAACAACAGCTTTTCCTTCTTTTAGACAACACTGCTCTGAGCAGGGAGCAGAGCTCCTCAGAGGGACCTGGAGATGTCTGCAGGAGGCTCTAGGATCTCCAAGCAGCAGCTCAGAGTTTCTAGTGTCAAGTTTCCATTCAGAATAATCAAACCCATTTCTTAGCCAAATGTTCAGACTGAGGTCCAGCTTCTGTGGCGTGCCCCTGTTGAGCATGGCTGCCACTGCTGCTTTTAAGGGGCTTCTGCAGCATGTTGGAAGATGACTGGGGTAAAATTGTTGGCAGCTTCTGTTACAGTTTGAGTAGTTGTGTACTGAACCAGACTGAAAATGAATCAGATAAGGCAGGGTAGCACCAGGGTAAGCTGAATTCTGCCTCTGACACTATAGCTCTGATTTCTCTCCAGCCTCTGTGTGAGCTCTTGAGACAGCTTTCTTTGAGGTTGATGTGATGCACTGGGATGCGGTTGGACCATCCTAGGGAAGGAGTCAGAGGTCACATCCCAAAGCACTGAGGCAGTAGCTGCTGTGTAGGTCTAGACACAACAGTCTCTCAGCTGTGTGGTTAAACTGCAGGATGGGCAGAGAGCTGGTACAGGGCTGGCAGGACCATCTTTGGGGGCGTAACATTATTCCTTGAAAGGAAAACCTGGAAGTCATTCCCTCATATAAATGGAAAAAGAAATATGCTAGGAGTTGGTGGGTTGGGCTGAGTTTGTCCTGCTGTGATGGCCAGGCAATGGCAGATGCCAGTGATGCTGTGTGCTAGAGATGTTTATCACATCCTGCTTCTCTGTGGGGCAAGGGGAGATGCCTGCTGGATGCTTGGGGAATGTTTTTAGTGTAATTTTTTTTCATTGCCAATTATTTGTTTTGGTTTTATTTGTCCAGAAGTGAGAAGCAGGATACCAGAGAGTCACTGAATATCAAAGTGCTGGTGTATCAGATGAAGATGTCCATGGAGTCAAGGCTTCACACCTTGGCTTTGCCCCTTTCTAGGTAGGAGATGTTGCATAAGCAAAGTCAGAGCCAAGCTGTGGCCCAAGGAGGGTTAGGAAACCTCTGACCCCAGATTCTGATGAGGAACATGGCTTTTGGGTATCACTGTTTGTGGGATTAGTGTGGTCTGACACATGTAGATACTTTAAACATGATCAAATTTTATAAGGTGGACCTGAGAATTCTCCCTTATGCTGGAAATTTACCTTTTCCCTCTTTTCCCTTTCTAGAGCTGGTGCTCTGCAAATGAGCAGAGTGGCAATAGATGGCACTGCTGGGATGAGCTGGAGCCTCTGCCCACTGTACCATGGCCTGAAGGCCACTGCTCTCCTGCCCTCAGAGCAGCAGAGCTTTGTTTTGGGCTGCAATGCGTTTTGTGGAAGTTACTGCTCAGACCGGGACTGAGGTTCCCACGGTGCTGCCCTTGTCTAAGGCCAGATGCAGACCAGCTGAGAAGGTTTTGTTGAGACACAGATCCGGGGAAGGAGAATGCATTTGCCTGCAGTGTCATTAGGAAGAGAGCAATTATAAGCCTTTGAAATCAGCTGCACTCTGATTATTTGCCTTTGTAATATCCCTAATTGCTGGGGAGAGCCTACTTTAAGAGAGTCATGGAGGCAGATTGATTGTGCATCGCATTGGCTCTCCAGCACTTTGTTCCTTTTCAGTTTGGCCTCAGTAAATGCAGCTTCCTAGATGACTTTGTGCTGCACAGGGGACCAAACCGCACTCTTCACAAGGCAGCCTGCCTCAGCTCAGCCCAGCCCAGCCCAGCCCTAGCAGTTTGCTGGGTGTGATCTAGAGAAAGATGAAAGCCACTGTATGCTTTCTAATGCACGACCAAGTCAGCTGGCATCAAGCATGAATGATTAAAGGCCCACGTGCACTTGTAAATGCCTGCATTTTAATTAAAAAGCACTCCTCTCCCTGAAAATTTAGGCAGCTAGAGTGGCATTGTGCTTGCCACAAGAGAATGTATTATTTATTATGATATGCTCTTCTCTTTAAATTGCTGGGCTTTAATGTGCTGCATAGGCACTCATATCGATAGCAGTGCTGGTTTGCTTCCACTTAATCATCACCATTGCATTTATTTATTTATTAGCAAGAACTGAAACACCTAACACTGGCCCATCTGATCCTTCACCGTGCCGCTGGTGGGCTGTGTTCCCTCCCAGGCTTATGCCACTGTTATGGTGGCTTTTGCTGTAAAGAGGCTGTTCCACAACCTGCTGTGGTACTTGGTGACATCTGTGAACCAGGATGGTGGTGTTTGGCACCACAGTGCCATTTGTCACCACTGTCTTGTGGTGACACTGATTTGTGTCTGTGCTTTAAGGGGGTTCCAGTTCATCTGCTCTCTGTTTTAATAACTGAGTCCTCCTGGGGGAGGGAGGGGGTTATTTTTAGGGTAATGTAGGCCTTGTGGTTTTCTGTCTTCTCCTGTTTCTCCTAAAGCATCCTGCAGCTGTGGCACCAGTTCAAGGTGAATTGGAAGAAGTAGATGGAAGCAGAGGACAAGCTGCAGAGTTGATATGTGGATGTAGCCAGGGGATGATGTGTGACATGGCTCTTCTCCTTCCAATCTAGCCTGTTCTAGCTTCTCTGCATGTTTTGTTTGCCAATAACATTGAACTTTACTCTCCTAGAATTGAATTCACCAGGAAAGAAAACTTTTGGACAGCTTATGAGAGTGCCAAAGGAGACTGGGTGCTGTCCTGTACCTGTGGTTTGCAGCCACTGCACAGTGTGCACAGCAGTGTCACTGCACACAGAGCTGCTGTGGGGTGCCAGGTGAAGAGGTTTGCACAGCAGTTCTCAAGGGCTGAAGTCAGAGCTCAGAGACAGTTGTGGGAGCATCAGCTCCATTTTCCCTGCAGCAGCTGTAGAGATCTGTCAGGTGCAGCTTGCCCCCTTCCTGGCTGATCTAATCCATAAATTGTCCTTTCCAGTACAGAGCCCTCCTGCACGCTCTCCTGGCATCGCTGCACAGATTTAATGAACAATGTTTGCTGGAGGCTCGCCTGAAGGAGGGGGCACAGCACTGGGCACGCTGAGCTGCTCTCTCCCTAGCTGGGTCACAGACCAAGCAGAAATGCCTGCATGTTGAGGGCAGTTTTGACCTGATTTTGCTACAAAGCAGAAGGTTATTTGTAGAGCTGGGTAGAAGCAAACTTTGGGGCTTTGATTTAATTTAATTTCCCTCCTCATTTGGAATTAATCTGCAAAGTTACCAGAGTTATTTCAGATAAGGCCACTCTCTACTTTCTTGTGATAATCTAAGCATATTTCATTTCAGTCTTGATTCTCTCCTTCATCTTCTCTCTCTTTCCACTATCAGCTGAGTTTTTTGTATTTGCAATTCAAACCAGTTGGGATTCAAGCTGCCCCCTTCCTCAAGTTATCCCTACTGGGATTGCTGTGGGGTACCACACCCCACTGGGAGTCACACAGATTGCTGGGTGCAATCTCTTGACCTCTTTTTGATGCTCACTTAAGAAAGCAAAGAAGTTCTGACTCTCAGTAAGGTGTAGTGAGTTCCTGCTAATTCTGGATCAGGCAAGTCTGTTCAGCAGAAGCTGTTTGGAAAACCAGGAATTGTTGGGCTGTGGGAAAAGTTCTAATGCACTGCAGCCATTTCTCAGTCCTGTGTTTGATAGATTAGTAACAGGCTTTAGCTGGTAAAATGTCATTGGGGAGAGGAAATAGAGCAGAGAGACCTTTAAATGCTGGAGACATTGAGCTTCTGGGCTGGAGTGGCCATGAAAAGGCAAGCTGAGTATTGCTGAGTGGTCTCAGGGGTGACACTGAAAACTTCAGCTGCCTTCTAACACACCAGACCCAATTCTGGTCACCACAACCCAGAAGATTGTGGTAGCTGTAAAGGGCTGCTGAGGGGGGTGTGAGATCAATGTGTAACTGTAATGCACAGGTGAGTCTCTCATAGTAAATTACTGCTGTGTGTGGCAAGAGGGCACATGTAGATGTGCACCGATCCATCCATCCATCCATCCATCCTCCTGTACCAAACCAAGATCAATATGTCTAGACCACCCCTGACAGATGCTTAAGTACCTTTTTTTTTGAAGCCTTAATGATGTCTCCACCCTCCAGTCTCCTTGAACAGTCTACCCTAGGGCTTTGCTGTACTTCAGCTTTGAAAGTTTTTCCTAACATCCATCCTGATTGTCCCATTCTATTATTCTTTTTTGTCTGACTCTCAGCAGATATGGAAAGCAAGTCACTGCTGTCTTCTACAGGAACACTTTATGAATAGAAAAATCTTTCCCCATTTCTGCTCTGCCTTCCATTTTCATTAATTAATTGACCCATGTCAGCCCTTTTCAACTTAGGGCTGTTTTCCACATCTCTGATCATTCCTATTGCTATCCTCTGGCCTCTTTCCAGTTGGGGCCTGTCTTTCTTGATGAACAGTGCCCAAACTTGGAGCAGGACTCCAATTGAGTCTTTAGTAACGGGGAGGGAAGGTTTACTTCATGTGTCTTTCATAAGCTTTTCTGTTTATGAATTCCATCATGATAGCTAAAAGAAAAAAAAAGGCAAACAACATCCTCGTGGCCCTTGAGATTTGGGCATGGTGGAGATGAGGGCCATATAAGTACACAAATGGATGCATGGATTAAATGCAGTCTTCCACCAGACAGACAAAAGAAACTGAGCTTGGAAAAGTCACCCCTCCAAGGGCAGACTGCTGCCAGTGCATGTGCGAGCTTCAGGTCTGCCCTGGTGAGGACCAGCAGTGACTGTGAAAGGAGGGCTTCATTCTCATTGCAATGATAGGCACCCCATAAGCACCTCATCCACATCAGCAGCTGTGTGGTTGTCCCTCCTGGACATGTAGCAGGTAGATTTTGTCATGCCAGTAGCTCCCAACCCCTGTAGGCTCCATGAGCTGAGAGGGTCTGAGCCTTTCCTGCTGCCAGACTTGCCTTTCAGTGCTTCTATCTGTAGGCACATTTATTTAAGCTGCTTTTCCCATTTGCTTTCCACTTCTGGAGGAAAAAGCTTTCTGTGGAAAGATGAATTGCACATTTTTTTTCCTCCCCTTCAGCCCAAGTGTTAGGCAGGAGGCTGGTGCGTGATGCAAAGTTGGGCTCTGAAGAGGATGGTAGGGAGGCGTTTGGAGGAGCCCACGGTGGTGGCTGGAATTCCTGTTGCCATAGCAACCCGATGCAGGCCTTAAATATAGAACTGGTTTACCCCATAGCCCCCCTCTGTCCTTTCCTCTGTCACATAGGAGCTTCCTTTTTGCTGCAACCTGTTAGAGTCGGAGAAGTCAGAATGGGACCCACCCTGTGACAGTGCAAACCCTGGCAAGTGTAGTGTGCAAGATCAAGAGACCCACTCAGAACAAGTCTGATGGTTCTCCTCCATCAAGCTTTAGTGTAGTGTAGCTAAGTACAAACCCCTAGGAGTGGTGGAAACCCTGTAACAAGAGTGCAGCTTTGGCCATGGTGGGTGTGAGAGGACCACTGCCACTTTAGTAGAGCTAGGCAGGGATGGTGACAAACCACACCAGAGCATCACATCAAGCTTGCCCTGTGCAGGAGCTTCACTGAAGGAGCTGCCCTGGGTTTGTGAGCTACCTTGGTACTTTTATCCTAGCAAATGCTGTCCAAAGAATTGTCCTCTCCACATCTCCTTCCCTGTGACCCCAGCTGCTATTCCGTTCCCATGAGCACCGAGAGACTGCAAAGCTTCCATGGGCATGCACCACATGCCAAGTGTGAGCTGGTTGCATCAGGAACAGATCCAGTAGCTGGGCCACTTGGCATTATTATCTTTGAGCAAATGACATCCAGCAGATCCCTCGATGCAGACAACTCCAAGAAAGATTTCTGAAGGGAGGCTCAGTGCTGCAGCCTGCTGCAGGGAGCAGAAGTGAGCAGGGCTGTTGGACAGCCACTGGCAGCCAGTAGCATCAAGCAGTGACCATGCAGTGAGGGTGCAAAGCACAGCTCTCCTCCAGAGCATGCTCTGGGAGATGGTGATGATAGCAAATCCAGCTGAAATTCCTTAGCTTGCGACAAAGATCATCATACAGAACATTACCTGAATCTGGTATCTCCAGAGTATGATTACACAGCAAAACCTTCTGTTAAACTGGGGGGTTGTTCTTCAGCAAACTGTATAGATGCTTTTGGAAATTCATACTTTTTTTTTTTTTCTTTTTTTTTTTTAATTAAATGTTGGACTTTGCAGCATAGATCCAGAAGAGCCCCAAGCTGTGGGAATTATTTACTGGTGCAATATAGTGGGAGAGCTCCCAGGATTCTGACTCCACTATAGTGCTGATGTCATTCTGTTAATGCAAGTTCATTCTCTTAATTTGCTATAAGGATACTTGGGTTGCAAAAGAAAAAATCAAACAGCTGATTAATGTGAAACCCTAAAATTAAGGTTTTCCCATAAAATTCCAATTCCTCTCCCTTGTTGATCTACAGAGAGTTGCAACCTGCAAATGTCAGGTGAACCTTCTTTTTTTTTTTTTTTTTGGTTTGCTTTCCTCTGTTCTGGTTTGAACTAATTGCAGGATTCGAATGAGAAGTTAGACTATAGGCTGAGAAAGGAAAACACTGATGGTGCTACTTCACTTACAGATTTACTGAGAAAGAAAAAAAGATGTTTAAGAGTTGTAACCCAAATACAGATAAGTCAGACAGTTTCAGACCACTTTGGGCTGTGGCTGTTCCTGCATGGCTCTTTCTCCATTCCTAGCTGGATCTGAATAATTTCACTGACTTCTTTCCTGCTGATAACACCCCTGGCTGATCTACCTTCACCTATCTGCTGCATGAAACAGATGGTGAGGTAAGATTGGGGAAGGGGGTAGAGGTGATTAGAAACCCCTCTTGGGGATTTTGATCTCTGGGAGGGCTGTGGTGTGTCTGTATTACCTTTTCACTGTATATATCTATAAATGTCTGCTACACATTGTAAATATCTGTTTGTATATTGTGCAAAGCTGTAAATATAAAGCTTCATTTATTAACTTCCAGCTGACTGAGTCCTAGCCTGTGTTATTTCAAAGTGTGTGGGGGGGCAGATAATTGCCAAACCACCACATCCTCTAATAACAATCTCATCCCTGTTAATGCTGTGTAATTTTCCCTTATCTGGTTGTTGAGAATAGCTAATTTTCCTGAAATGGCCTTTGATTCCTGCTGGAGACCAATAAATGGTGTGGAAATTTCCAGCCTGAGCAGTTGTGATGTTGGCAAAGTTACAAGTAACTGAATGCAAAATAACTGGGGTGGGTCAAGCAGGTATCTTCCAAATGCAGCAGCAGGAGGCAGCTCCTCTGTTCCAGCATTTTAGATGTTTTCTTCCTGTTGACCTCTTTTAAACTGCAGTTGAAAGACATCAGGTCACAAACCCCAGAGTTTAAGAAGGAAAGGTGATGCTTTAGAGTGTCACAGCCAGAAAAGGGCATCAGGGTTCAATACAAATTGAACAACTAAAAAAAAAAAGAAAGAAAAAGGGAAAAAAAAAGTAAAGCAGCAAGGGCTTGCCTCCCATCAATGAGGTGGTCACCTGCTCCCACTTCTCTGTGTGCTTGTTGAGAATTGCTACTGTGCTGCTTAATAACTCAGCTAGTGTTAAAAGGCTAACACGTGACTGGTCCTGGGGGATGAAGAACTGGTAGGGAAAAAAGGATGCACTGAGAGAATGCCACTGCTGTAGCCTGGTTTTGTGGCACTGCAGCTCTGATGCTGAATGTCTGAGGATGCTTGAGGGGTTCCAGCATGTTGTGCAGTCACTTTGAGTAACTCAAAGAGTTACTGAGATACACTCAGAGAGAACTGCATCCTCAAGGCACATTTCAAGGAAAACATAACTGTCAGAATCTATAGGATGTAACTCGCAATTAAGTTTGCACATTCATCCATTTTCTTGCAAGTCCTTGGGTAGATGGGAACTAAATATAGCTAATGGACTCATGAGCTCAAGTACACACAAAGCTGTGCTTTTATTTCTACAGAGTCAGCCCCAGGGTCCAGGTAGAGGGTTGATGTTCCTTGACAGCAACATAAGAAGTGAGAACTAGAGGGACGATGCTCTGCAGTGACTCAGCATCATGACTGTACCAATAAAGTGCACTGGTGCAATATTTAGCAGCTGGAAGAAAAGCCCTGTTGGATTCTATGTTCCCAACCCGAGCAAGGGTGGCCCAGAAGACCTGCATGCAGCAGGACTGTGCAGCAGATTCTCAGATGGATGTCTGGAAGATTTATCTGTGTTTGTGTTGGTGTTTCCCAAGGGCTGGAACTGCTCAGCACAGTCTGCCTGGCTCAGAGCTGCTGTGATGCCTTCTCACAACACCAACAAGCTGCTGCCCCATGCACCTTTCCCCTATACACCAGTTATATTTGAAGCAGGGAATAGGAGGTGACAGCTGACTTTATGACTCTTTATCCCAAACATGAGACCTGAGAGCCAAACAGAACCTTCCAGTGCCTTTGGTAAGCCTGATGGTACCTAGCACAAAAGCACTGAAGGACTAGGGCTTGCTTTGCCTGTAATTAGTGTGTCTAGGTGCCTTCCTGCCAGGCACTTGCTGGAACGTGCCTCTGCCAGACTGCAGCTTTCCACCTACTTGGTGCTGAGACAGTCTCCTGCTGTCTTTTGGAGGTGCCCCTTTAGGGTCTGGAAAGACTGTAATTAAACCTGGAAAGTGTGAGCAGGCCAAAGGATTTGTTTCCATCTACAAAGTCACCTCCCTCTAAAATGTGCTTTAGTCCATATTCGAGCAGGAGCATCACGTTTCTCCTGATCAAGCAAATGCTTGGGAGAGTTGGTCTCAGATTGCACTGCAAAGACTTGTAAAGCAAACCACTGAACTTCCTGAGATGGTTCCCCAGACACTGCTGCTTGTTTGTGCTTTTTCCTATCCTAATTAACTCTTTTTTTTTTTTTTTTTTCCACAGGGGAAACTTGTTTTAGTCAATTTCTTGCAAAACTGAGCTGGTCTTTCTCGGTTTACTAAATTAAAATCCCTGAAGATGGATGCTTAACTTAAAGGACCCACTCATGGGTGACCAATGCCATCTCAGCAGCCACAGAAGAGAGGTGGAGAACAGCTGCTAGCACCCAGTGCTGGGGAACTGGAAGAGCTGAGCTATCCTCAAGTTTGAAGCAAATCTAGTTTTTATTAGAGAATGAAATATTTCCATTTCTTACACAGAAGGAACTATGCAACTCAGAAGTTTTGCTTGCTATAATGCCTTTTTATTGAATTCCCTTGTCTGTGGTGTTCCTGGGGGCTATTAGCTGCTTTAATTGGAAAAGCAGCTGCTTGGACCCTGGGCATTTGCTCCCAGAGGCAGCATGTTCTCCTGCAGCCCTCAGCCCCTGGGATTCACTCAGCCCACATCAGTCTCCAAATTGCTGCCAGTCATCTCCCATCCTCCTTTCCTTTGAAAAGGGGGTGCAGAAGAGCAAAGACCAGAGTAGAAAGGGTTTGTGCAGCCACATGTGGCACCCCAAAAGTCAGCTGACATTTCACCAGGACTGTTTTTCTGTAGAAAAGAGGAAAAATATCTGGGTAGGACAAATACCTCTGGACCAGGAATAAGTTGTAGCTGCTTTCTAAAGTTTAAGATCTGCTGCAGTGATACTTGTGTTGCCCTTGGTAAGCAGAAGAGCTGAATTGCTGCTTGGCTTGCCTAAGCCCTCCCTGCACAACCCTTCCCATATCAGAGATTGGTCAGGGCAAGGCAGGCAAAGATCACCTGAACTCATGATGAGCTTGAGGAGGAGGCGGCTTTGATGTGTTGCTGAGCGGAGGTATTTAATTAACCTCCTCTATTGATTATGATGGAGAACCACCTTCACTTTTTATGTGCAAGAACAAAAAAGACTGTCTAAAGAGCAGCCATCTGTAAGGCAGCCAAGTGAGTGCTGGGATGGGCTTGGTTCTTTCACCTCTGGTTTTCCAGGGGTGAGATTGTGATTGACCTTCGGGAATATGCCAGAAAACAAAGGGGTGAGGGAGTTGAAGAAAACTGCAGAGAACATCTCTACGTTCCTTATGTTGCTTTGGCTGTCAAGGTGATACAGGAGGTGTGTGAGGAGTGGAGAAACACCCTGCTTCTTTCAGCTAGTGAGCAGATGTAGTTTGGACAGAAAGGTTGAGATCCCCTCACTTCAGCTGCCAGGGCAGAGGATGTCAGCACTTCTTCCTGCAGTGATCCCCAAGGTGGAAGCATGAAGGGGTCAACCCTCAGCAGGCTTACACTGCCCCAAGAGCCAGTAGGTGTCTGGGGTTAGTGCCATGAGGTCTGCCTTGTTCCATAACCCATCAGGAGTGAAGAGGTAAGTTGAAAACACAGGTTAAATGGCTAAGCTTGAGCTTGAAAGGATTTTGGAGAGCAATTGTGAAACACTGCAATGCCTTCTTGCTCTCTGAACATAATGGTGGGTGAGAAGTTCAGGAGTTTGCTGGGATTTCCTGATTACTGGAGTGTAACTGCTTGAATTGAGAGCCTTTTAAATTTTGCATTACATTGGCTGGGGTTTTAATATTTAATGTGTGGGAAAAGACAAAGGCAGGTAACTACCAACTCTCTCAAAATAAAAATCTCTATTATGATAATCCTGAGGAATCTCTGCTGTTGTTATTGCTTTGCTTACTGGAACATCAGAATGTAAGTACTAGGAGCAAGGAGGGAAGTCCCATATGAACACTTGGGGCAGGATTAGAAACAGTCTGAAAGGCAGGGAGGATGTGGTGATGGTAGTTTGTTGCCAGGTAGTGGAGGCTGTAACTGTGTCAAGTCTTCACGTCTCTTCACTGTACTTAAATCAGTTCTCCATGATGTGACTCTGGGCTGAAGACTCACACTCCTGGGCTGGATGTCCCTGCTCTATGAGTCCACCATCAGGCACAGGGCACCTGTGACTGCTGTGTCACTGCTTGGGGCAAGAAGGCTTTCCAATTTTAGGGTAATGCTTCTGCTTTTACCCTGGGACCTCTTATTCCCTTCCCTTTGGGTCCTTACCTTTTCCAGCCACCAGAGATATGAGGAGCGTGTGGGTGGGAGTGCTCAGGACTACGGCTCCTTGAAGGCACTCACCACAGGCACAGCTGCAGGAGTTTAGCCAGGCCATCTCTCTTCATCTCTTTCAGACCAGGTGACAATGATTTCTGTCTTCCACAGTGGGAGATCTGCTTACCACCCCTCTAGAGCTGGCCAGAGCACAGGCAAAGATTTCAAAAGCCTTCTTGCTAGATCCTCTGCCCTTTGTGCAAAAGCAGCCTGATGTGTCTCACAGAAAGGCTTCATTGCATCTGCTTTCTGCAGGAAAGAAAGCATTCACTGGAACTCCTAATTCTGTGTTATCAGGGGGAGTTTGGACAGCAGAAAGGTTTTTAGAGTACTCCTGTGCTAGGAGTTTGGGGATGATAGAGATTTCTAAGCTGGTGACCTTTTTAGATGTTTAGTCATGCTGGAAAATGAATCTCAACAGGGCAGGGCTGATCAGGTCAGATGCTGGAGTAAGGTTTTGCTGCAAGGCTGCTTATAGTTTTGGCACTTAAAGCTAAAGCTCTTGGGGCAGTTTGAGCCTCATCATGCTGAAGGACTTGAGCAGAGGGCTCTGCTCCTTGGGCAAGTGCTCATTGCCAGGGTATTTCTAAGAAATTGAAAATCTGCTTTGCTTCCAATTTTCCCAGCTGTATCAAAAAAAAAAAAAAAAAAAAAAAGTGATCAGTAAGCAGCACACTGAAAGGTACAGCAAACAAAACTCCTTAGTCTCAGGCTGAAGATCCTAAAAGGAAGGAGAAATGCTGGCACCCTCAGAGTGGGGCCACACAAGCACCAAAAAAAAGTGATCTTAAGATGGCTTCACACTCTGATTTTCCTCCTGGTCAGCTCCAGATATCTCCTGGCTCCACTACTGTCTCTTTACATTCCTGGTTTACTGCTCTGCCCCATGGGGCAGTGTGCAGCAGCCTGGTATCCAAATCTAGACCCACTGAGCCCTTGGAGCTGGGTGCTGTAGCAATGCCCACTCTGCTCTCAGCATCTTACACTCCTGCTGAGATCCAGGAAGCAGAGCTGCACTTTCAGTAGGTTACTGCAGTGTTTTCCGTTTGGACCATTACATCCAATTTGTTCTTTTTGGTTAGGTGGTGCTGGGTATTATTCCCCTGCAGAAATTGTGCATAGAGTAAAAAGGGCATGTTTAGAAGAGGTCATTAAAATTCATAGGGAGTAATGCTGTCTCATGTGAAGAAGTTTAATATGAGGCAGCCCCCAAGAGTGGCTTATTGCAGCCTTCTGCCTCACCCACAAACACTTTGGGGAAAACCAGGGATGGAGAACAGACTGTTATGTAAACTGCCTTAAAATGAGCTTCATAATCCTGCAAATTAAAACGTATTTTACTGAAGACAAGTGACAGAAGCAAAATAACCTGAGAAAGGCTGGAAGTGACCCTTCCCAGAGAGAGTTTATGCTATTCCTGCAGCTGTGACTGGGTGCCACTGAAATGAAAGCTCTGCCCCCAGCCAGTGCCATCAGTGGCAGGAGATGCCCAGCCTTTCTGCCAGGGCTCACCCTCAGGGAAGCTAAGCCCCTTAGGACTTGAAATAGCATTAAGCAGTTGCTTGAAATTAGGTTTGACCTATGCCGTGTCACTTCACAGCCACTGGCATGAGGCTTCCTGACCTCAAAGCCTCTTCACCTGTGATTTTGAATGGCACAAAGGAGGGGGAGAAGGAAGAGTTGCATTTACTCAAAGTCTGGGACACATGAGATCAGGGAATGGCCAAGAAGGGTTGAGCCCATGCAAGTTTTTCAAAACCTGCCTATTTTCTGCCAGCTCCTCATAAAAGATGAGCAATAAAAACCTTAAAGTGTTGGGCATCCCCATCAACCTTGCTCTCACTGAGACATATGCCTCTTGTAGCAACCTCTGTCATCAGTGGAGGAACCTCTGACAGATGTGCTCCCTGTTAGCTGCAATAACAGGGACAAGGCAAAGAGTCTTGGGAGGAATCACTAAAGGATATCTCCTAAGATTTAAAGTACATTTAGCTGCTCATTCATCCCCTGCCCCATGCAGCTTTTGGCAGGTCACTTCAATTCTTCTCTGTCTCAATTTCCCTCAGTCTGAAAGAGGATATTATGGTACTTTCCTGGCAGGAAATTTCCAAAATTGCTCTGTGACTGCAGAGTCCTTTTAGGATCCACATATGCAAGAACATTATCCATTATCCTGAGAAAACTCATAATGGTTCAGGATATTCCAGTGATGGCATTTTCCCAGCATTAGACCCTGAAGTAGATTTCATTTGTTGGCTGAGCTATGTGTTTGCTTTGCCTCTAAGGCTGAATCCTCAGCCTGGTTTTGTTGAAGAGGAGCTGCATGAGAGAAACCAGGGCTGGCAACAGGGAAGCTGTGGGGCAGGAGTGAATCCTAGCAGGAACATGTTCAAGTCATGACTACCTGTTGCCACCTTCCCAGGTGTTCCTCAGGGGACTGTGTCTCCAGGCTTAGGTGGAAGCTGTTTAGGGAGGGGACCTGATTTATTTTCCTCTGCTGCAAGGACATTTTGAGCCTGGATAGCCCTTGCAAGCCCCAGCTCCTTTGCAATGTCACTTGTTTGCTCCAATTGCATGGGGAAGATGCTGCCAGGAAAGAGGAGTTGTTCTGCAGACCTGACTGCTAGCTCTGCTCCTTGGAGTCTTACTGCCAAAAGCCTTGTTGTCAAGCCAGCATATTCTTTATCGGGGGAAGGTGGACTTGTCATTCCCCTGCTGCTCTTTTTCAGCACTCCTGCCCTTCATAGCAGGCGAGGGCTCCCCATCTCCTGCTGTGCGGTGCTTCAAGCAGGCTGGTTCTCCAAATGCTGGTTAAAGCAGATAGGCTTCTTCCAGCCCAGGGAGGCAAGCAGCATCCACTGCCCCTGAATCAGAGATTCTTGTTTCTATCACACAGGGCTGGTGGCAAACATGCCAGGGTCAATTGTATTGATCTGGTTCCTCTTACATCCCTATTTATGTCTTCTGTTCAGAGCTGGATCTTCACCTTCCTACCTGCATCAGCAGCTGCCCTATGGCATTTGCAGCTCCTTGCCTAGCCGTGCAAGGGAGTTTCCCCACAAGCCAGGTTTCCCCCGTGGCTGGGATCCCAGCTAGGCTGCCTCCCCCAGCTTCCAGATGGATTTCAGCCATGGGGGTAGCATAGGGAGTGCACCTTCTGCCCACGAATTCCTGGCAATGATGCTGCATCTAGGACCTGGATCTCTAAAAGACTGCCCAGTTTGAAGGCATTCAGCATGGAGCTGGTGTGCCACAGTCCCTGAAGAGTGTGAACAGCTGCAGGGCCATTTGCAGTTCTCAGCATCTGGGAAGAAAGTGGTCTGGATGGGTTGGCACTTGGTCACCCCTGCAAGAGAGAGGTTGCATCTCTGGCTGACCCCTCTAGCTCCGCTGTCCTCTCTCTTGACTGGTGGCAGGGTGACTAACGTCAGCCTCCAGCCCTTCACAGGGGCTCATAAACTCACAGCTGCTGAATAAGAACAAGTCCAGCTGCTTTGCAGGGCTCAGTGCTTAGAGATAAATGCCAGATAACATATTACAGGCTGCTGGATTTCTCTTGGTGCCAGTCTTGCTTGAACGGCACAAACCAGGAGGATGAAACACCTCCCTTAGCCCTTCATGGGGTGAAGGGACTGGTGGAATCCTGTTGGCAGCAGTCCTTCCTGGGCAGGATGAGGATCTGGGACCTCAAGGATTTGGCCTATGGTATTGATAGGTAGGACAAAATTAATTTCCCAGCTCATTTTGTAAGTTCCTTAGCAGATGGGTAACAGGGGCAAAGTACTCCACTGGGGGCTTTTCATACCTCAGCCAGCAGAAATGTTTGTGTATTTTTCCTCCCTGAAGCTGTATTCAGTTTCAGTCTCAATATGAACAAGACAGACGCATCCCATGGGTGATGTTTTACACACCCAACCACTTTAGGGAATAGGTTGGTGCTTCTGTAGCTTTCAGTCAGTCTCCCAGACTCATCCTTATCAGGACGAGAGGAAAGGTGGGTCTGATGGAGCCATCCTTGTGAAGAGGGTGTGGGCTTGTGGTCAGTGAGAGCAGAGAGGAGACTTAATAGATGCACAGAAGGAAATGCACATCCTGGAAAGGGTAGAAAGCTGGAGCCAGGGGGAATGGCTCTGAACACTTTTTGTAGGAACCTGAACCAGAGGCTTCTCTGATAACTGGTTGGCACTGGTGTATTTCCTGCCCTCTTCCTGAAGGCTAAAGGAGCCCAAGGCTGACTAAGCACCAAGAGACACTTTCAAAGGCAAGAAGTGATGCTGCTCTCATCTGCCCCTCCTTGAGGGGGCAGAAGAGAGAGAAACCTCCTGAAAAGGTGAGAACTTTGGGCACTCCTGAGACTTCAAAATGCATCTGAAAAGTTTAGGTAAGCTGAAAATTCCAACTCTTTACAGGCCAGGGTTGCCATGAGGCTACTCTCCTCAAACATGAGAAAAGGCTGCCCTTACTCATCTTCTCTCTTCCATAGCTCACACAGTCTTCAGAGACCTTGTCCTCTGCCAAGAGGCATTTGGTCTCTTGTCCCTGATGAGGCCTCTTTCCTCTTCCTCTCTTCATCTCCTGTTTTTGCAAATATCCATTTTAGCAGCTTAGCCCTCCTAGATACTTTGGTACTTCTCTGAGGACCCAGGGAGTGTGGCAGAGGCCAAGTTCTGCTTTCTGGACCAGCAAGCTGTTATGGACTTAAAAGTAAAGATAAACAGTTTAGGAAGGGCTTTCTTTTACCATGGTAAGAGGAGGAGCTGGCAGAGGGCTGGAATGAACGGTAGAGCCTGCTGGGGGAACAGGCCAGGGGCCAGGAATGCTGTGGCTACCAAGGCTTCCCCTTTGCCCACAGCTGCTGCTCTGTGGCAGCATGTGTTGGCACTACGGCTGAACTCCTCCAAAGGGGCTTTCAGCAAGGGAGAAGGTGATGATGAAACCCAGATGCTGCTGTTACCATCCAGCCTCTGCCTCAAGTAGAGCCTTGCCTCTCTAAGTTTCCTTTTTGGATTGTATTTTGCTGTCTGCCTCCAGTATTTTTCCCTGGCATTCCAGTATTTCCACGCTCCTGGGCTCTCAGTAGCACAAGGCACTCCACACTCTGTGTCTCAACCCTTTGTGACCTCTAAACAATCGTTACAGATCTCTGCCAAGAAACCTGATATTTTTTTTCCACATTTAGGGGAAAGGATTTTTGACTATAAAAGAAAATTTCCACTGTACCTAAAGTGTTTCTGGTCTGGAAAGAAAATCCCTGGAAACGAAGGGAATCCTTAAAGGGAGATAATAGGAAACACTCTGTAACAGAGACAGCCTATTGTGTAGGACTGCTTTTTGCACTGGTGAGGACAGCCCTTGGGCTGCAAGAACAATGCAGATTATTGTTACATCCTATAGCTGGTTTTAGAATATCAACCCCAGCATCCCCTCAGCATCAAGAACAGGCCAAAACTCCCTGGGCCACCAGAGCTGCTGTGCCCATCTCTGCTGGAAACCTATTGTTACACATTCCACATAGCATTGCTGTGAGGAGGCTGGGCCCTTGTGTAAGGGTGAGGAGCCTTCCTTTTCTCCTAGCCTTTTGTTTACCCATGACCGGTAAGAAGAGGCAAATCATCCTCCCTTCTTGCTTCAAAGGATGGACAGGAGGATGCCAGACTATTGTAGAGGTGTCCATGAAGGCACGACACTTCCCCCTGTGCAGGCAGAGGAGACCCTGCAGAGCAGCAGAGGGATATTTCCACATTTAGGCTCAGCCTATTTCCCTGTACTGCTCAGCAAACACTGTCTTACAGTTCTTTTCTGCATGGCGAGTAAGGTTCATATATATACATACATACATATATATATATGTATGTATTTATATGTATTTTCCAAGCTGCTTAATTCTGTGATGTGTGTACCACTGACTGTCAGCCCAGGAAAACATATTTGCCACACTCTGCACATTTTCTCTGAAGCACTTGAGGTTTAAGGTGTTTCCTTGTCAATAACTGCTGCAATGCCTGGAAAAGAAGAGGGTTTGCCACAGACTACATTCAAGTATGTGGCTGGTTCCATAGGCTGGGGAATTAATGCACCATAAATTAAGTTTGCAGAGCCTCAAGGCTCAAAACTGTGAAAGGAATATCCAAGCCAGGAGCAGGTCAAGTAATCTCAGGGAAGAGCTTGCAGGATGCACACCTCTGCATCCTCAGGCCTGCACTGCCCCTTGTTGACAAACTTTCTTTCATGGGACAAGAATTGCATCAAGGAGCAGATGTCCTGAGTGTGGAGATGTCCTCTCCTCTTCCCAGAGTCCTGTGTCACCCCATGCACAGACAGCTGAAGGGTCTGACCTGGGCAGAGCTGCCTCTCACAGCTTCCACCTGAGACTCCAGTGTGATTTTTCAGTGCTGGCCAGCAGGTGTGTGTGGAAGGGTGAGCATGCAGCAGCAGCCTCCTCCATGGCTGGTTCTTCAGCCTCCTGGCAGAACATGTGAATGACACTGGCAAGGTAGCAAAAGTGACACAGAAAGACACTAGTGACCTGCTAATAAACTCAGACTGACTCTCTCCCACTGATTGAACTGTGTTAAATCTCCCTGCGTTAGGCTGCCTGTCATTTCCCCTCCCACCATCCTCTTCCCACAGAAGAGGGGCCTGCATTTCTCACAAGGGAGGTAGTATGGGCCCTGAAAGTCAGTGCTAACAAACTTGCTCTCCTGCCAGCTGCAAGTTTCAAAGCACTTGGTAATCATTAACAAGGTTAGCTTCCAAGACCTGATGAGGGATTTCATCTTTGCTGCAAGAGGAGCGAAGTAGGGCCTGCAGGTGAAATGATGCATCAGAAAGCACAATGAGAACTGAAGTACTCTGGATGCTGCCTGCAGGTTTTCATTGGGTAGAGAGAGATCCTTTGGTGAAGAAGTGGAATGGGATTTAGGTGGTCAACAGGTTTTATTCTCATTTCTTCCTTTCATCTCCCTTCAAGGTGATCTCACTTTCCTCTTTTAATTTCCTCTTTGTAAGGAGGAAGGTAGTGGCCCACATCTTGCCAGAAACTGTGAAATAAACAGAGGATATATCATTGTGAGAGGTACAGGAGAGACACAAACACTCTTTGGCATTTCAGAAAGCTATCTCTAAGAAAGGTGTGGACATTCAAACACCAAATATAATAGCATAACATAATCACAGGATGATAGGGGTTGGAAAGGACCTCTGGAGATCATCTAGCCCAAGCTCCCTCCCAAAGCAGGTTTGCCTAGCATTGACATTGTTTACACTGTCAATGGGAGCCAGGTGGCAGCTAGAGAGAGAAATATAGAAAGTGCAGGAAAGCTGCACTCAACATCTTTTTTTCCCTAGTCAATCACACAAAGTCTTAAAAAAAAAAAAAGTAAAAAAAAAAAAAAAGTCTGTTGCTGTTCCTTCTATCTGATTTGCAAATATATGCAACTATCCTGAGAAGGGGCCTTTTCCTTTGACAGAGGCTGATGGTGTAAGGAACAGAGCCAGCTTCCCTCCTCACAGAGTGTTGTGCAGCCTTCCTGAGCTCAGCTGCTCCTGGCTCAGCGAATCAGGCCTGGGAGGCAGCAGGGGCCCTGCTGAGCTTGTTCTCACTCTCTGCTCATCATTTCTTTTCTGGCACCAATCCCTGCTCCTGTTTTCACGGGTGGTACCAGCGGGAGCTGGAGGATGGTGGGAATAGCCCCATTCCTCCTAAGGAGGGGTGCTGCAGCTCTCCCCCAGGTGTAAGGTCTGTTCCGGGCTCCTCCCCCGCTGTAAATCAGCCCTGGGGCGATGGGCCCCGGCTAGGAAAGTGTTAACTTGCCCTGCAATGCTGCATCCCAGCTCACGGTGGAGCTACCTTCCTCTCTTCCACCCCCAACTTCCAATTCACTCCAAACAACTCCGGGACAGAATTGCAGGGAAAAGCTGGAGGCTCAGACTAGACTTGTTGATCTCCGTTCCGAGGCAGCAGAAGGAAGTACCGGAGCTTTCCTTTGTGTCTGCACGGAGAGAGGGCTGGGGAGGCGGGGGCAGCTGCGGCTTCGGGTTGACTGTAGCCAGAAGCAAGGAGCTGCAGCTGAGCGAAGGCCTTGGAAAGCTTCCTGCCGAGAGATCCGATTTACCTCGTTTTCCTTCCCCTCCCCCTGAGCTCCGTGGACAGCCGGGAGCGCCGCCGCCATCCCTTCGCCTTGAGGCTGCCCGCGGGGGGATGCGAGCGGGGCCGCTCCTGCTGCCCGCCCCGCCGCAGGATGTAGCCGCCCTCGGCCCCGCACAGCCCCGCACCACCTCGCTGGGATCCCGCAGGAGGAGGTATGTGCGGGCCGGGTTCGGGTGGAGAGAGGGGAGGTGCAGCGGCTGCCCGGAGGCTGTGGGGGTGTTTCGCTTTGGGGGCTGGGGGGAACCTGAAATGGCAGGGAGAGGGGCCGAGCCCCCGGAGGTGTGCTGGCTAGGCACGGAGAAGCCGTTCCTTTCCGTGCAGGGGTTTCTCTTCTTGCCATCTTGTGTAAGCAACAGTGCTCAGCGCTGTCACAAGCCACCCGGCTCTGCGAGGAAGGCTCCGGGTTTTGCCTAATTCCGATTTTTGAAGATTTCCCCGTTATGCAGAGGTCGGCGTGGGATGTGTGGAGAGGGGTCTCTGGGCAGCCAGTGTCGTCAGAGTGTCTGGAAATGACCCCTCTTCCCTTCCCTAGCTCTTTCCTCGGGGAAATTTTCAGAGCAGGAGTTAGAAAAAGCCTCCGCCTCTCCCTGCAGTCTCAACGGCTAGGCAGAGCGAGTGGCACCGCTCCGAGGAGTGGGGGTTGCCCCATCTGGATCGTAGGGACACCCTGAGGTCTGCGGTCCGGCAAGGTTCCTCTGCGGGGCCGGACGCTCAGGGGCCGGCCGTGGCGCGGCCGGTGCGCTCCGGGATCGGTGTCAAGGTGTCGTCCCGCCCGTGCCTAGCGGCCCGGCTGTGAGCGGCGGCTGGGGTATCCTCTAGCAGCCAGCGCTTCCCTGCCCTTTGCTAGCAGGGTCCCCAGCCTTCCAGTTCCCCCGGCCGGGGCGTGCGGGGAATCCGGCCGGGGCAGAGCAGGGGCACACGCGGCCGCCGCCCGGGGGAGCTCGGCGGTAGCGGCGGGGCCGACACGTGGGAGCGAGAGGCCTTCAGCACCGCGGACAGCGAGCGCCGAGGCGAGGTTCAGCACCGCCAGGCGGACAGCGCCACCGCCCCCTGAGCCGATTAGTGGGGCCGGGCGCGGATCAGGCCGCGGGGCGCCGGCCGGGTGCAGCGAGACCCATGGTTGGCCTCTTTTACAGCTCTGGGGGATGGAGGGCAAGGAGAGGTGAGCAGAGCCGGCCCCCCAGCACCCTGCCCCACACCGCACCTTGGAGCGTCCAGTCGGAGGGGGACCAGCGATGCCTCTGGGGATGAATAAGCATGGATCTCGCTCTACTACCTCTTTGCCTCCGGACCCCACAGAGATCGTCAGGAGCAAGGCCTGCTCCCGAAGGGTCAAGCTCAACGTGGGGGGCCTGGCCCACGAGGTTCTCTGGCGGACCTTGGACAGGTTGCCGCGGACCAGGCTGGGTAAGCTCAGAGACTGCAACACACACGACTCCCTCATGGAGATCTGTGATGACTACAACCTGGAGGAGAACGAGTACTTCTTTGATAGGCATCCTGGGGCATTCACCTCAATCTTGAACTTCTACCGTACTGGCAAGCTGCACATGATGGAGGAGATGTGCGCCTTGTCCTTCAGCCAGGAGCTAGACTACTGGGGGGTGGATGAGATCTACCTGGAGTCCTGCTGCCAGGCCCGCTACCATCAGAAGAAGGAGCAGATGAATGAGGAGCTGAAGAGAGAAGCTGAGACACTGAGGGAAAGGGAAGGGGAGGAATTTGATAACACTTGCTGTGCTGAAAAAAGGAAAAAGCTCTGGGACCTCCTGGAGAAGCCCAACTCCTCCGTAGCGGCCAAGGTAAGATCTCTACATCTTTTCACAGATCTTGTCTGTGTTGTCTTATGACTGGTGACACTTACAGGAGGTGTTGTCCTGCTATATTTGATTCAGTGTCTAGGCACTTGTGACTGGATGGGTGCTGTGAATGAAGTGTAGAAAACCTCTTGGATGCAAACAAATTTTAATGTATCTTTTGTCAGTAGTTTGAAAGGGATCTGGTTTGAGCTTCCCTGTGGCAGCCAAAGATGCTCAGTGTGGGAATAGCTCTAATGGCCTGTGGGTCAGCATACACTGATTTGTGTGGCTGGAGGTTGTAAACTTGTTATCCAGTGGTGTGTCTTGGTGTATTTTGTAACATTTTATTGGGCTTAAAGTGTGTGACTCCTACTGCCTAACCAAACTGGCTTTTAAGAAGTGGAAATCTACTTGAACTCTTAGACCTGGGACCAGTCAGTAAACAATGCCTTCCTTTCTAGAGCTTACTTTAAAATTTTGTGGTGAAATGCATCTCCTAGTTACTTGTACCATGCAAGCCTAGGCAGTGGGTTTGCTGAAGCTGGTGTTGGAGTTTAATCCTTTACCCAATTCCAGCCTATATTGAGTTTTCCTGTGCAATACTGTTGCAGTTCTGTCTCTGTCAATAGTTGAAGTGCTGCTTACTCTTAAGTTGGTGCCAGTGCAACAGATCTATTTGAAGGCATTTGGAAGATAAGATCCATGCTAAGAGAAACCAATGTCAGAGTTGGCTCTGATAATTTAGCTGTCTCATGTTAGTCACATATTCTTTAGTGAGGAAAATCTCGATGAACACAGTGATTCAGTAACCATGGGGACAAAAGTGAAGGGGAAGAGGTTGAAACTGTGGGATGAATAACTGAAAAGCATTACAGATTGAGCAGTAGGGACCAAAACTTGGATTTTCTGTGTACTGGTGTCTTTGTACTATGGCAAAGAAGTAGAACAAGGCCTCAGCTACCTCTAATGTCACATCCCTGTTGTACACATATTTGCAAATCCAAACCTTTATTTCCACCTCATAGAAAGTCTGACTTTGGTGGGCTACTTATGAAAGCAAGCTACTTCTTCTTTCCCACTCTTTTCTCTTGTCAAAAGGTTGCAAGTTGTGAACCAAAATCATCTCTGAAAGTTTGGGGCAGGGATTTTATGAAGTGTGGAGCTGAATGGCTCATTCTGGCAGGGTAAGGGAGAGGCATGGTCATCTGCTGAACCGATTATCACTTTTTTAATGACAAATGGAGCCCCAGAATGTCTTTTTCTCTCCAGTGGCACAGATGACAGTGTGCTGAACGCATTAATCATTTATAAGGCTCCTTTGGCACAGTCCTGGAATCCTGAAACACAGGCCCCAGGCTTTGCTGTCTGTGGCACTGAGTCAAAATCCATTAGAGACTGTTGATGTTCATGATTTATTGTATATGAGCAGGGGTCATTCTTGCCAAATAAGTGTCTTTTGTGATTTATAAATGAAATGCACTCCAGCTTTATTTTCTGAGAAAATCCTCAGAGTAAGTGCAGTCGGCATCGCAGGCTCTGGATTAATTGAAAGTGAATGGTAATGTGTTGTTATCCTTCCCATTTACAGCTACCATTCTGTGACTTCCTTACGGTAATGAAAATGGTGCTGTGTGTTTTCAGACCTCAAACACTCCAGCAGTTCCCAAACGCAGACTGATACTCGTTGCAAGTGTAGCAAGAAAGAAGGGCATGATGGGCAATTAGCTTACCAGGCAGGGACAGAAGAGCTGCTAAGCCTATTCTTTATCCGATTTTCTCCCTGGTGGTGGATAGCTTTTCTCTCACGCTGGAGTATATACCCTTTGCTCTGATTGCCTTCATGAGAATTCATTTCACATATTGGATAGGTTGGACATAGTCTTCAGCTTTTGATGAGAGGACGTGGGGAGAAGGACTTGGCAGACTGACCCACTATCTGACCTAACCTGCTGCACCCAGACTTTGTTTTAGGCTGCATTTTCTAAATCTGAGCCTCTGGCTGATAGCTCCTGGCCAGCTTTCCTCATCCATCTGCTCAGTGGAGCACTTTCGCTGAGGCCATGAGCCTTCAGGAACTTCTGTCACCTTTCCTAAAGCCAGACTCTGTCTGCCTTGCCACGTCTGGGAGCTCAAACTGTTCCTCTAGAATGGGAAGAAAGTAAACTATTCTGAGGTTTAATGACTGTCTCTGACAGACCTGAAGTCACTGCTGGGAAAATTCTGTGCTACTTTTGCTTTTTCTTCAAACTTGTGCCACTTAGTGTAAAGCTTTATTTCCATTCAAATGCAACAAATACCTTCTCCCTTCATGTTTTCTTTAAGAAGTCTAGAAAATAGCTACAAATGCAGGTTCTCACCCAAAGCCATCACAGCCCCTCTTTGAGCAACGCCATATCATCTAACTTGTGCTCCAGATTGCTGTCCTTTCTGCTAGTCCTGTTAGTGATTTCATATTTCTGCACAACACCCAACCCAACCCTCGATAACAGCTTACTGCAGAACTTCTTATACTTATAATGGGACCAGTTACATCCTGAGAACAAGTTGTTTTCTATTCGTCGCTGGTACTGACTTTGTTTGGTTGCTGTTTGGTTTCTTTTTAAATAAAATTGTATGTGATGCACCTCAGGGTGTAGAACAGCATTCAAATGAGAGATAAACAGTCTCCTAGATCTTAATTTTTGTTTTTCTTTTATCCACTGGGGATTTATCTCTATCTCTTGGCTGATTTTTATGGGTTTTAAACTAACCACCTCATGGCAAGCGGTGTCTTATTTATATGTGGTGCCTCACCCTGTACGTGACTGGAAAGAAGACTGCTAGATTTTATCATACCCACTCTTTGAGAGCCTCCAGATTTCTACAGCGAGGCATCAGACAGCTGTTGATATCCTCACTTGCTGCCTTGTGGCCCCCCCAGCACTAGAGAGGGGTGTTTGCCCGTTTGCTATGATGCTGCAGTCCATTGCAGCTGTAAACAAAGCTGCACCATCCTTCTGTGACGTGCCATGGTGTGGGGCAGCAACTCAGCTCTTCCCCATCATCAGACTATGCAACATGCACCCAAATAATTCTGCCCACTTATCCATTGAAGTCAGAGGCACTTGCTTGTGCCATACCCCTCTGTGTTCACCTCGCCCAGTGGGAAAACCCCTGTCCATACAACTGAGAGGACTGAGAGACTCTCTCCCAAATGAAAAAAAAAAATATTTATCAGGCAGTTATTTAATCAAACTCTTAATTTCTCTCTCTCTAGCCTTACAAGATACTTTAAAGGATCCATTTCTCCTGCTTCCTGTGACTTCATTTGCCTGCATATCCCTGAGAAATACTCACTGCAGTCTTTGTGGATGCTTCCTCCTCTTCCTTCGATCACTGCTTTTGCATATTCCTGCTTATTTTTATCATTCTCCCCGTCTCCCTTAACAGTTTGGTGGTTGGGGTTTGTGTGGTGGCTTTTTTAAATAGCATACTTTGGTGTACTCGCAACATCCATTTTTAACCATAGATGACTCTGGTGCTCACTTCTGTCTGGATTTACCCTGGATGAAGATGAGGTGCAGGTATTTTTCTGGGGTAGCTCTTACATTTTTTTGTGTGGTAGTTCTCCTCGGAAAAGTAAGAGAGCCCTCCAGAAGCCATGAGGAACTGCTGTTTTCTTTTGGGGCTTAGCATCCATGTCAGGGCAGTTCTCCAGCGCTTGGGTTTGGGATTTGAATCTTGATTACTCTTTCTTTGGCCAGTGCTGAGCCCGGGCTGCTGGTTTCTGTCACCCACAGCCCAGCTAGCAGCCCTGGGTTTTGCTTATATCTGTGACTAGTTTTTTTCTGATGCAGCTACTGCCTTGGCTTTTCTGCTATATGTAAGGGACTTTCCCCTTCATCTGAAGAAAGCCTCTGGGGATTCTTAAAAGCAGAGCCTGTAGTGGTTGTTTTCTACTATCCGAGCTAGTTAGGATATGTGGGTCTAGCTGCCTGGTGAAGCATTCCTACCCCTTGGGACAGACAGCCTAGGAGGAAATCCAACTAGGCTTCATGACATCCTGAAAAAGCACGGACTGCAGTTGTTCCCTGCTTTCCAGAATAAACAAATAATAAATTAGACCAACTCAACATTTTAATTAACTTTTATGATCTTGGAAATCTTCTCATCACCTGGACCTTTCCACCAACTCTGCAAGAACATTGCCCTTTTTGCCTCCTAGGAGGAAAAGAAATCCTTCCTTTCTTTAGCCCTTACAAATCATTTCCTCAATCAATATTGGTGCAATTAGTGTTGCATGGGTTGAGGGGCGGAAGTCTGCTCGTCTTACAGACTCCTCTGCATGTGCTGGTTTCATCTATTTTTCTCTTACTGTCCTGAAGGCTGAGAAAAAACATGATGACATCACCCACTTTTTTTGCAAAAAGCTTCTCTGCATATCTGCATGTCAAATAGGATATGCACTTCCTCTCCTCCTCTCTGCCTCCACTTCCCGCTTGTCCCTGTCCTGTGGGGAGCTCAGCTGCAGCAATCCCTCTGTTCTGGCAGGCTACTTCCCATCCTTTACCCTGTTCCTACTGTGGCTTTGCCAGTGCTATAACATCTCTTTTATCCTTGAAAACATGCATCTCCAATTCAGTAATCTTATTATGTATGCCTCTACATTTGTTGAACAGCTTTTCCTGAGCTGCCCACTGCTCTCTGCTGTTAATCTCTGGATGCATTGCTCAGGGATTGGGGAGTTTGCTCTGTAAGCTTTTTTTTTTTTATTATTATTATTGTTGTTGATAGTAGTGACAAAATAAGAATGATAAAGCCTCTTGGAGATGCATTCGCTACATCTAGAGCGTTCTTCCCCCACATGGGCTTTCTATTCCTGGCCCTCCCTTATGGCATGCAATTTTCATTCATCTCTAGACCTGCCTGAATTTAGCATTCAGCAGGGGAAACCTCTCTCCCTAATTGAAGGGGTCACATCTGAGCCATGTCTTGTCTGTGTCTGAGAGCTCTATCACAGGGCAGATGTTGACTTTGTCCGTGAAGTCAGATTGCTCATATTTTGCTTGTGTTTGTGGGTTTCCTTTTTCCTGATGCAGCTACTGCTTTGGCTTTTCTGCTATATATGGGAGACTTTCACTTCATCCAAAGTAAACTCTTGCCTTTGGAGATTCTCAAAAGTAAAGCCTCATTCCAAAGCCTTTCCCCTGGGTTCAGGGATTTGCCACTTTGATCTACAGCTCACTGCTGGGTTTCTAGCACAGCACTGTCCTGTGGACACGTAAACAATTGCTGTTCTCTATCAATTTTTTTTTTCCATCCTGCAGCTCCTTTCTGGGTGTTTATCTTTCTAGTGGACTTCTTAAATCTTTTGTTTGGGGAGCCCTAATTCCTACGTTCACTTTGCTGCAATGTGCCCTCTGCTTCTCTCTGATGACCTTCCCACAATATATTGCTGTGCTGTCAGTTCCCAAAACTCCTCTGCACTACAGCCTCCCAGCTTGGGAGGGAGAGGAAAAATACTCCTAGTAATATTGCCTGGCTGGTAATCACAGCTGGTGATTCTTTCCTTGCTTTAAAGAATGTTACTGGGAGTCCCTACAACACATCCTGGCCATGACTTTAGCTTTCTAGTCTCTCCTTAAGAAACATCACATATTATTTCTTGGGTGGGGTGCATCTGCCAACAAGAAGATTGTGCTAAGTTTTCCAGATTAAATCCTCACTCCTCAAAGGTGATCCTTTCTCCAGCCCTGTTACTGCAGCCCTGAGCAGCTCTTGGATCCAGGCAGGAGCTGCCTGCCATTTCCTGCCTGAAAATTTTCAACCCAAGCTGGCAGGTCAGCAGTCTCTAAATGATATGATAAAAAGGAAAGGTAAAATTGTTACCTTAAGTAGTTATTTTGATGTACTTGTGATACAGCCCATGAAGTATAATGTGCATGAACATGTAGGCATAGCTCTGGCTTTTAAACTTTTCTGTCACTTTCTGCTAGGAGAGCCTGAAGCACCTTTGTGGTCCTCCCTCAGCCTAAGCATCTACATCTGTGTGAGACTACATACCTGCCCGCCTCAGGAGGGAAGTGACAGGCTTACATGCTCAGGCTGAATTCCTTAGAGGATCTGTGCTATAGAAGTATAGTCGATGCTATTTTTAAAGCACCAGCTCTCATTTGCACCTTTGGAAAAATTCTCTCTGAGAAATTAATTCCCCTCACTGCTCAGCGCTCTCCCATCCCGCTCAGCCTGTGAGCAGACATAGTTTAAGGTGCCAACATCTCCAGGCAAAAAGGCAGGAAATCTTGCAAGAATGGGAAGGCTGTGTTCTGATCAGCTGTAAATGCAGAGGTTTAGCAATAAATGCATTTGTAAGAAGTGTGCTGGGCCTGAACCTCCCAGGAAACGCCAGCATGGTGTAGTGCTCACAAAGTGTGGGTGCAGCTTTGGCTGGTACCTGTGCCAAGCACTCACGCAGTGCTGAGTTGAGCTCGCTGTGCCCCAGGGGTGAGCTCTGACTCCAGTGGTGTTCAGAGCTGGCTATGCAGAGGCACTCCTAAGATGAGTGGGAAAAAATCAATTTTCTCAAATTTTTGTTTAAAAAACCCCACATTTTCTTCTCCTAACTCTTCTTACACAGTGGGATAAATAGCTTCACCATCACATTTCTGCTTTTGCCTTCTCCTCTTGATCCTGAAGATCACAATCTTCTTTTGATTTCTCTTGACGTAAATGCCCTCATGGAGAGGAATAACCCAATGTTACTTTTACAACATGAACGTTGCTATTTATCATTGCTAATGGCAAAATATTTATGTCAAAGAAAGTTCACAGCTGATCACTTAGTTCTTATAATAAACACAGTCAATATGATTTACTCCGTGGAGATGTCTGGCAACAACAGAAGAGGCACAATGTGGCCAATGGATGTGAGCAAGACATTAATATTAGCCTGCTCTGAAGAAGCTATAGATGGAAGCTATATGTTGTTACTGCTTCTGCTGGATTAGGGCAGATGAAGATCAGACCCTTACTCTCATGTTGATTTCTCAGTTTCTTTCCAAGACCTAGAGGTTCAGTTCCACCACAGGCTGTGTTGGCTGGGTTGGCTTCACAATAGGACTGGGAGCATCAGCACTGCAGTACAGCAAGAACTGAGTCCAGTTTTGGAGGTGCCCTTGTGGGGCAAAACTGCTTCAAGGTCTGAGTGGGTAAATCGGCTCTGCATTTCTCTGTGCCATAGACCTAGGAGCTGGCAAGAGCTCAGGGAGCCCTGCCCCACACCTCATCACTTAACTGTCATGCCTGAGCTGCTTTAGCTTTGCCACTCTTTATCCTTAAGATGACCTTGTCCTAAGTTTAGTCCCTAGGGCAGTAGCCACATATTCACCTACTGGTGTTCTCAATTACTCAATACAGCAAAAGGAAACCTTGTAGGAAGCTTCCCCGGTGAATTTGCCTGCTCTCTGATTTCTCTCTGTTGTCCTAGCTTTTCTTGGCTTTCCCTGTCTGCTTTACAACCTGACACTAGCTGAACATGTTCACCAGTAGGACTCAGGGAGATCTCTTTCTGATTTTTAATGAAAAAAAAAAAAAAATCTATTCTTTATTCCAGAGCAAACCTGGAAAAGCTTCCTGAGCATCCCTGGGCAAACACCATGCCTTCATACCTGCCATAGCCCTTCCCAAAAATTATCATTTAAATACCCCCAATAGATTTATTTTCTGGGGCCCCCAGTAACACCAGTAGCCCCAATCCTGTTTCTGTGGAGGGTAGAAATCCAATTGAATGTAATGGGAACAAGTGAG
Organism: Psilopogon haemacephalus; assembly: GCA_013396835.1. Lineage (NCBI taxonomy): Eukaryota > Metazoa > Chordata > Aves > Piciformes > Megalaimidae > Psilopogon > Psilopogon haemacephalus. The sequence continues at coordinate 1,693,765 of VWZI01003571.1, read as the reverse complement.
TATTACAATGTCTGTGCTCATCAAGCAAAGCTCTCAGAGTGCTTTGAAAAGATGGATTAGTTTAGGCAGGACAAACCTGTGATGTATGTATTATCCACATCTTCAAGTGGTGATCATTGCCCAAGGTCAGTGCCCAAGGGAAGGTTGGGTAGAGCTGTGGGGAGCCCCTAGCTTCCCCCTGTCCCATGCTGCCAGTACACTTTAATGGTATAGATGAGCTTCCAGCAGCCCCTGCCAGCTGCCTACAGTGAGATATTGCACAGGGAAAGGTGCTGGCAACGCTCCGACAGCTTACCTAAGGGGAAAGAGTGAGAAATGGAACCTCTCCTTGTTTCAGCACAGGCATTCCTACATAAATGAGCCTAAGATGCATGGGAATGTCCCAGGAATGAGTGAGTACAGGAAAACTGCAAGTTTCCTCTTGGAAACTTGGGTGGGTGTAAAAGCAGAAGGTCTGTAGCAGGGCACTTTCTAGTGCAGTTCTGGCTATAGAGAGGGGACATAGAATCATAGAATGGTCTAGGTTGGAAGAGACCTCAAAGATCATCCAGTTCCAACCCCCTGCCATAGGCAGGGACACCTCCCACTAGATCAGGAAATGTTTTGAATAGCAAGAGTACAGAGATGTTAGACTACTTACATAAATCTCTATTGCCAAATGGTAAATCCCAATACTTAGCCTATGCAGGCTGTATTGATATGTATGCACATACACTGCATTAAAATTGCCCCTCCAATCCCTGTGCACCAAAATTAACCTCTGCAAGGAAGATATTTATTTTCAATTAGGGACTAATCCTAGCAATCAGCTCCCCTTTGGGCACAGCAAACATAATGAACAACTTGAACATTACTCAACAGGAGCAGTACCTCCTCAAATCAATTGCCATCTTTGATGACAACATTATCTGTGTGCATGCCAAGGTCAGAGTGGGAGCTTCTTGATAATTTGGAGGTTCCCTTCAGCCTGGCCTTGTAGATGTATTGGCAGTCTCATGAACGTTCCCTTTTCCCCATTCATAATTCTCTCATAGAGCTGTTGTAATTCTTGTGAATGTTTTTGGTGAAGTTTGCAGCTATTCTGGTCCTGCAATGTGGACTGTTGGTCCAAGGGCTTAGTGAATGCTTAGTGACTCATACCCTGAGGTGCTGGCACTGCAATGTAGGGAAGGTGGCCTTAACTCACCACTCTGCTTCTTGGTCATGTGTCTGAAACCTGGGCTTGGATAAGAGAAATTGATAGCAAAGCAGAAACTTGTGGTACCTGAATCTCATCTTGACAACATCTATCAGGCATCCATCTCATGACAAAAAACCTGATGTCAGTAACACGAGCTGGGTGAACAGTCAAAACAAATGGAAAGAACAATTAATTTTGAAGCTCAATTTTTCTGCAGCACACGATCAGTTGCAGTTATTATGAGCTGAACTTATTCAGTGCTGTTTGGACTAGGATTCATGCAGTCTCTAGCCAAAAGCACAGATTAGTTTTGTTTTATTTTATTTAAGTCCATTTGCTCTTGCTCATTTTTTAACAAATTGGAGCTGCAAATCTCATTTAAGTGCATAGACAGCATAAATACCAGAAATGTTCTCTCATTGGTACCAATGGACAAGACATTTCTAAAACATGATTATGCTTAGATTTTGTTTTATACTTAAGACTCCTCATGAGCATGTAGATGTAAGCAAAGAGGTCTGTCTCAGTCTCACTACTGAAAAGCTTTTGTAGGGGGAGGAACTGTGGTAAGCATCCTTCCCATGACACAAGACATCTCTTCCATATGCCAGGTATGCTTTGCTTGGCTGGTACCAGTGGTATCTGATAGTAATGTAAACTGGGAAGGGAAAATGTTACAGCACAAAAACCCAAGCACAGGTCCTTGGTTCCAGTGACTCTGTCCAGTCTTAACCTCTTCTGCAGTAATTCAACATCTGGTGGTCCCTGTCCTTCTCTATCCTGGCATTTGAGTGCATCATATGTTTGTCTTGAGGAGGAGAACAGTGCAACTATCCTGATGTAGTTGGAGAGAGTACAGTGGGAAAAACTGGCTTCTCAGGGTCTGTGATGGAGCAAGGAATAGAGTTATAATCCACCCCTAATCCTTGGGCCACTTTTTCTCTGGTGCATCTGGGTTCCTGCCATAAGCATTCAAGAGGCAGCTGTGATGCACAAGGGTTTAATGTTTCTGTGAAACTGCCTAGGAATCTATCTCAGATTTGGCTTCCTCATATTTCTGGGAATCTTGTTTGCATCTGGCACACTCTTAGCTCTGAAAAACTTCATTCACACGCCTGTAATTTTTCTGTTCTTCAAGATGCCCATTTGCGGCTCTGCACAATTTATGTTGTGCCTTTGTTATCCGCTGTGATCACACATTGAGCTCACCTGATGCACTCGACCACTTCCACTGTTAGTAGCTGCTGCAACATCTCTGAGCTCCTCCACATCTGGATGTTTCAAAAACTTAGGGTTCAGCAGGTGTCTGCGCAGGAAAAGAACAGAACTCACTTCCTGAGGCAAGGTTTGCTGTCTGCTGTCAGAAGAACCCAGCCTCAGTGGTGGAACAGGGAGCCTTCACTCCTTGTTTACTTATTTGTGTAGCTTTGGTGAATCTGTCTTTCATAACATAAAAGTTAAATCTTTTTAGAAAATAAAAGGGGGGAAAGCGGTGTCTCCTCCCCTGTCAATATGCCAGGAGTTTATTAATAATACATAATAATTATACACAGCATTTCTAAGCTCCTTTCATCTGAGGATCTTCAAGCACTTCACAAACATTAATTAAGTAATCCTCGTGACTGCCTGGTGCAGCAACTATTATCATCGATCTACGCTGAAATGTGGCAGTGCTGAAAAAATAGTAAATAAGAAAATCTTCCAGGCAAGAGCAAACCTGGTCTAGAATGGTAAACCAAGCTGGAGCTGGAGATTTTGTAGCTGTCTTTCATAAGTGAACTCACCAATCTGCCTGTTGGTGTATCTGTGCTGCTGCATCTGAAGCTGACTGGTGCTGGACACAGTCTGAAGACAGCAGTCAGGAGAACTTTTCAGCCCAAGACTTTTTGCTATCTCCTCTGCTAGCAAAGGGAAAGTTGGAACTTGCAGCAGAACTTGTGTCCCTGGTTGAAAGCAGTGGTGCTGGTGACAGAGGGCTCTCTGTAAAGCAACCTCTCATCTTTCCATGCATAAAACTTCAGGAAGCCCTGCACAAGCTGGACTGCAAAGATCACCTTAGATCTTTCCCCTCAGCCCCTGAACTAAGTTGCATGAGCATGTGTCTTACTACCTTGAGTGGTATCACTTAGGACTGGGTTTGGTCTCAGCACAGCTTTTGCTAGGGTAGAACAGAGATCAACACCAAATAAATACCAATGTTCTGGCAGCAGATGCCCACTCACTTTACAGCTTATTGCCAGTGAGCTGAATTAAACTTCAGTCAACATGTGATTATTCTTAGCCTCTAATCTTCCCCAGGTAAGAGTGTGGTTCATCTCAGCAGGTTTTGCAGCATTTAGCTGAGAAAAGCCATGTCCCTTAGAAGCATAACCTGTTATGACAGGGAAGGCAGACTCAGGCAGCAGCAGTTTGGGGTTGCAGTGTTCAAACACCTGCCAGTTTCTGTCATACATTAAATAAATTCTGTCACTGTTGGGAGGGAGGGACTATATGAAGATGCTTTAGCCCAGTCTCCCAGGAGCATTGAAGACCCTCTGGTACCATAAGAGCTCTCATATATGTCAACCTCCAGTTTTGCCTTCTGGAGGAGATGCAGAAGGTTTTGATTGACTTTTGCTTGTAGCTTATTTTGACAAAGTTCTGGGCTTGTAGCTGACTCTAGGAACACTGAGTCCTGCATGTTGTTACTTTGAACCCTCAGGGTAAATTTGAAGCAGATGAGATGTGGTGTGCAGGAAATGTGATTGGTTCTTATTAATTTGGGGTTTACCAGCTCTGCCTGGACTGAAGCAGAAGGGAGCTTTTCAGGAGCAAGCACCTCACATCCTTTGTGCTACCCAAGGTACTGACAGATCCAGCAGTCACTGCACCTGTGTTGACTCCTTCCCAACTCCAAGTTCCTGTATGCTGCTCAGCAGAATAGGACAGGGCAGTTTTAGGCTGTCCTAGTAGAGATACTTCTGCCAAACTCAAGATGTGCTGCATTGTTGTGGTGGTTTAGCAGTCACCTGCGCTCCCCCCGCCCCAACCTTTTGATATAATCCAGGCTAGAACTCAGAATGCTGGAAGCTGATAAATGAAGCTTTATATTTACAGCAATGCTTAATATGCAAGCAGATATTTACAATGTATAACAGATATTTACAGATATATACAGTGAAAAGGTAATGCAGAAACATCACAGCCCTTCCAGAGATCAAAATCCCCAAGAGGGGTAACCAACCACCCCTACCACCTTTCCTCCCTTCCCCAATCTTATCTCACCATCGGTTAATGCAGCAGATAGGCAGAGGTAGATCAGCCAGGGGGGCTAGCAATAGAAAAGAGGTTTGTGGAATTATTGAGAATTAGCTACAAAAGGCAGAGACAAAGCAACCATGCAAGGAGCAGCCACAGCCAGAGAGGCCTGAAACTGTCTGACTTATCTATATTTGGGTTACAACTCTTAAAACAATTTTTTTTCTTTCTCAGTAGAGCTCTGGGTGAAGTGACATCATGCGTTCTCATTTCTCAGCCTATAGTCCAATTTCTCACTCGAATTCTCCAATTAGTTCAAACCAGCACAACTGTAGATCATGTCAGATATCGGACTTCGCTTTGCTAATTGATGTGCTTGTGCTCTCTGTCTGTGTTTACACACAGTGTTATTCTATAGCAGTAACTTTAGACTCAGCAATCCCAAGGAAGGGTCTCATTTCACACCTGCAGCCCTGGCCAAGGCCAGCTTTCTCCTATGCCACCTACCCACTGAAACATGAGACTTCCAGCACAGTAGGCAAGCACTGGGTCCCCTAGAGTGAGATCTGCTCTCTTTTTCCTCTCCGAACACTGTGGCAGGTACAATTCCATTATTTTTGATGCCCATTAAGCTAAAGGAATTTGATGAAGTTTATGGCTATGAATGAGTGGCCGTGAATAAACCCCACTTGATTTAGTAGTTATTTTAAAGATGCTCTTAAGAGCTCCTTGTAAAGTGGCTGTGAGATAGTTCAGTTGCGCTGTCTTCTGGAAACCTTCCTTCTTGGTCCAGATAACTTGGACATGGGGAGGCCACTTCCAGGAGTAATAGAGGTTATTTATTTAATTCATAAACTCTTTGTAGGGAGTTCCACCTCTCAGTTTGGTGTTTACCTAGCACTAAGTGTGACTCTATTCTGACTCAAAACTCCTGTCTACTACCTCCAAACAAGTAATAAAAATGTTTTACAGAGAAAACAAGAACTGCTGTAGAAAGCTATGGGGTTAGTTTCCATAACTATTAATCCCACAACCAAACTGTACTGCTTCTTGAGGAGGAGTGGCTGGAGGATGGCATGCATCTGCCTGCTCCTCAACTGTGCAGGGCCCCTCACCATGACTTGCTCACTTAAACTCAGATCACAGAACCATAGAATGGTTTAGGTTGGAAGGGACCTCAAAGATCATCCAGTTCCAGCCCCCCGCTGTAGGCAGGGACACCACCCACTAGATCAGATCACTCAAGGCCTCATCCAGCCTGGCCTCAAACACATCCAGGGAGGGAGCATCTCAGTGTCCAGGACTCTGAGCTGTGCAAAGCAGTGAGAGACTGAAGGACCTGCTTGGTCATCCTCCTCTTGCCCAGAAACAGTGGCCTCCAAAACAGTGAGAGGAGCAGCTATGGAGGGAAAGTTATTGCTTGGGCTGTCCCTGCTGAACTCACCTAAACTGGTTTTGTTGCTATAAACTAATCCTAAAGCAGCTGGGAAGCGTCCCCCCAGGTGCTCCATGCCGGTTGCAGTACATCAGTGCCTTGCTGATGCTTTCTGCCCAGATGTAACCTGTGGTCTCGAGTGGAGCAGACCTTGGCAGGCATGTGTGTGCTAAGGCAGGATGAAGAGCTGGATTCTGCAGGCACTTGCTGTGATTTAGCATGCAAATCAGGTAGCTGGGATACGCAAATGTGTCTTGCAGTTTATGGAAGCAATTACTTAATCTGTGTGTGGAAAAACAGGATAATTGTGTGCAAATTAAACGTATCATTGCATACTGCGTGCTTGTGTCAGTAAATGGTCAGCAAATCAGCTCCTTTCTATCAGTAATTAATGACTATGTATCCAAAGGGAAACTAAGTACCAAGTGTCTTCCTCATTTTATTACTGTTTTCCCCTTTTCCACCAGGTCCTTAATCATTTCAAGCCTCTGCTGTCAGTGCATCCCTTGTTCCTTGCATGATCACCAATTTGATGGAATATTTCTTTTCCTTGTAATTTTTTTTTTTTTGGAGGGGGAAATAAGCCCTAAGGCTGGGAAAAGGCTCCCTCTTCCTCCCCATGATCTTCTGCATTGCAACCCCCGCTTTAAAAGCCTGTTTCTTTCAGTAAAAGTCCTTTACCACTGACCTCCTTGCTGCAGTCCTTCTCAAAGTGTTTTCCGGTGAGTGCAGTGAGTCAAAATGTAGCCTGATGTCCTTGAATGGAATGTATGACCCCATGGTGTCATACTGGCCTGGTTTGGTTTCCCTCCAAGCAGGTGGGATTAAACTCCAAATTGAGATGGTCTCTGGGCAGTGAGATGGCTGATACTGTCAGATCAGGGGCCATGACTTGGCTGTGATTTTCCTGCACAGTCTCCAAAAGGAGATTTTTCTCTCTCTGTGTCTCTGCCCAGCACCTGCACAAGGTAGGAAACCTCTCTTTGCTCTTCCCAGGCTGATCTTGGTAGGACATAAATCCTTTGGATGCCACTTCTTTGCCTTATACTTGTACATTCAAGGGGCAAAACAAACACAGCCTGTCTTTTAACTGCCCTGCTGGTACAGCATCATTTCTGCTTGTGTTCTTCAGAAGGACAGAGATAAAGCTGAGTTTGGCCAGCTGTCGCCTTTTTGATTTAGTATCTTAGGTGGTCAACAGCTAATGATTAATCTTAAATGTCACCTCTTTTCCCTTCAGACTGACTCTTTAAACTGTTGGGATGTTTCAGTACATTTTAAGTAAAGCAATGATGCCCTGTGCCAAAGAACAGGGAGCAAGTATGGCAGCTCTCCAGCCTTTGCACCTGTTCTGCTTTGCTTTTTGTGTGAAGTGCTGTCTAATTGTCATCTTCATTAGCAGCCCACTGAATTCTGGTGTGTGAGGGATTAAAAACTCTAATGAATATGGATTATTTCAAATATTTCCCTTTGGGACCCGGTACAGAATGGAGATTTTTGGAGCTATACGGTCGTGTAATAGCAAGGAATGGAGAATGTCTTCCCCGCCCTTGTTCAAAGCTCTCTCTTAAGAGTGAGCATGGGAACAGATTCTCCCACACTGCCTAAGGCATAGATGATTCTCAGATCCAGGTGAGCCTCTGGTTGGATCTGGATGGAGGCAAAATGCAAATCTTGCTGGGAGTGAGAAAACAGCACAAGAGTAACTTTCAGCATGTGAGTAGTCTCCTTGAAGTCAACAAGCCTTAAGCATCTGCTCAGTGTTAAGGATGTAGAAAAGAGGGAGCCAGTTATGGTGCAATTAAAGGACTCGGTTGGTTGAAGAGGGCAGGAGTGCATGCTGGCTAAGTTTTTATGAGAATAAAGGCATTTTCCTCCTCCATTTAAAACTCTTCAGTGCTTCAGGTTAATGTGGCATCTGCAATATCCATGAGGCCTGAAGAAATTGTTTCCATGGAACAGATGTTCAACAATCTGCATTTTAATCTTTCCCCCCTTTGTCATTTTGGAGGCTTTCTTGCTTCTGCTTGCAGAAACTGGATCCTTCCTATATCCAGGCCATGCTGTTCTCTGTCCTGGTCAGTTTCTGTGGTGCTCCTCAAGAAGAGATCAGGGAGCACTCTGCAGGAGTCTGTCCAAGCTGCAGACAGGGAAACTGAGGCATGCTGACACACTAATTGCTTCCCCAATTCCCAGGTCACGTTTGAGCCATAGACAGCTTTATCCCACACCAAACCTTCCATGCAGGCAGTGCCAAACCACCCAGCCAGGCTGGTGCCCACCTGATGTGTGCTCTACCCCCTTGGCCAGGGCTCAGAGCAGGCAAAAGGTGGTCACCTCCCTCAGCTGGCATCCTGTCCTGGTAAGCCACAGTGCAGCATCTCATGAGCCTGAGCCTGAGCCCTAGCATCCTGCGTGACTATTAAAGCCTCATCTGCTTTTTGTGGCTCTAATTGTGACAGTGCTGGACCCTGGAGCTGTGAGCTGTGGCTGTAATGGGCAAGAGAATCTTTATTTTCTCTGAGTCAGCCATCTGTCTTTATTCCACACTCAGATCAAGTCCTTTTCTCTCTCTGGTGAACCCAGCACTTGGATTCTCTCTCCTGGCAGCATTGCAGATCCAGCCTTGATGGAAAGGAGTGGGATGAAGCAGGGAGAACCTCTTTTTGGAAATATCCTCCCCAGCTGTAGAGCAAAAGCCTTCTTAAAGCAGAAATTCATGTAACAGCAGCTCTGCAATGAGCCAGGTTTCTCACCAGGGTGAAGGAGCAGGATGCCCTTGCAGGAGACCAGTTAGATCAATAGGCTGGTAGAGGTAGGGCAGCTTAAACTGTCCTGTTATTCTGATGCTTTTTTCTTTTTCTGGGGAAAACAAAGGGATACAAATTTTATAGGAACTTTCAGGCAGCTCCTGAGCAGAATCCTACTGTAGGGACAACCGAGAAGTCCACCCAGGGAAAGCCTCCAGCCCCAGGAGCACTGCAGCCAGCAGCTGGCACACACAGATGCTCTGCAGCCTGTGGAGAACATCGAGGTCTCTTTTGCCAGATAATAAATCTCAGTCCTTAACTGGCTGTACAGGGACACTATTTCTCTCCAGGTGAGGAATCACATGGCCATAAAATTTTGTAAGATAAACAAGGCAGATGTGGTCAGAATCCTATTTGGACAGATTTATAGCTTGACTGTGGAGCAGCAACCTTGCCTGGGCTTCATGCCACTGGGAATTAATATGTATCCTAGGGTCTGTTTTCCTTCTGGACAGTGTACTCTTGTGTGTTTGTGTTTTAAACTGTAATCATGAAAGTCTGCTGTCTTCTGAGAAAGAGACTTTCCTGGGAAGGCCGTGCTGGAAAGCTATTGCCCTGCAGGTTGCATGGAAGTGAAAGATAGTGAATGGGCAAATTTGGGAGAGCAGCACTTCCCCAGCATGCCTAAAGCCTCTAGGTAGCTGGCACCGAGGCTTTGTGCAGTGATTATCATAAAGACAGTCAATGTTTGCCATGGTTCCTGCCTACGCTGAGATGAAGGGGTTGCTGGAGAAACCACAGTGTCTGTTGACATTGGACAGTGAACTCCAACTCCCTGCCCATCTGTGAGAGATTTATGGGAAACAACAGTAGTGCCTAGGTGCAAATGCCCACACCAGATCTCTGAATGCAATTTCTCTGCTGCTAATTTATTCCAGTCCAATTCAGCAAAGCATGTACACGTAGGACTCACTCTCAGCGTGTGCTCTCGTCACGTGTGTACATCCCACCAAAGCTGACTAAAAGTGTGCTTGTGCTCTCTCTGAAGCACATCAGTGCCACAGAAGAGCTGGGTGCCTATTGAGGCAAGCTAGAGCACGGTGGTAACACAGAAAGGCAAGAATGCCAAGGAGAGATTTATCACCAGCAAACTCTCCTAGCAACAGAGATGGCAGCAAGGCCCCAGTTGGCCTGTGAAAAGGCAGGAGAGCAGATGAAGATAAATTCTGTTGCCCCATTACCTATCTCCTGTGCCTGAATGCTGAGTGAAGCTCCCATGTTATTTTCTCTTCTTGATGTCTTTTCTTGGACTGGGATCAGTATCCTTCCAGGTGCTGATGTCCAGAGGTGGCTGCAGGAGTTACCACCCCTCCAAGCTGCCCAAACTTGCCATTTCTCATCATTCACCCTCAGGTCATCTCTTAGGCATCCCTTTGCAACTCTGCACTTCAAAACCTTTGAAAAATAACAAAGAAATTAATGAAAGAGGCAGGAAAGGGAAAGAAAATGATCTCATGTCATCCTAGGGGCTATCATTCCAGCACTGGATTTGGGCATAAATTTTCCACCTGAAAGCCCTGCTCAGCATCATTCTGCTCTGCAGCCAGAAACTACTCACAATAGAGCAATTTTCCTTCTTCTCACACAACAGCTGTTCCCTCCTCAGTATCCTTCCCATTTTCTGTAGGCATTCAGTCATAGCGCTGGTGTACAGAGGAGTTTTGGCACTGCAAGCTGTCTCCTTCCTTTGCTGGGGTGGGGGGGATGCAGGAGGAAAGATGCATCTAATGACCAGTGACCCAGTGCCATTCCAAACTATTCATCACCAAGCAGGAGGCGAGATGCTGAGCACACCAAAACACGTTACCTTTAGGAGCTGGGTTTGAAACAAACCCTGCTGCATTGCTGGGCCGTTTGTTTTGCCATTAGTGAAATTTCTCTGCACTTCTGCCTCTGCACAGTTTTGGGAAAACACATCTTGGTAGACCAGCATTCCTAGAATCATGGGCCTAAAGAGCAAAATCAATATGGTTTCATTAGACTTAGTGCCTGGTGTGCAATTATGTTGTTTTCTCAACAGCAAGTGGCTGTCTCACCTCGGGCAGGGAGAAAGGCTTAGCTGAGAGTTTGCTGAGGCTTGGCTGGGTGTGGAAATCAGGCTGCTAGAAGCCAGGGCCAGCAGCTCTGCTGTAACTCCCCAGGGTGCTGTGTTTGTGTGCACTCTGTGTAAGAGAGTTTAGTCCTCAACTGTGCAATTGATGCCATGGAGACTGCCGATGGCAAAGGCTACCTTGCGTTTGTGACAGAGTTAGTCACAGAGGGCTTAATAAAAGCATTCTGCAGTGAATGATTCCATCACAGGTGCTCTGGGACCTTGCTGCACATTAACCCAAAAGAACACTGTCACATGGCAGCAGATGTATGGCCTGGATGACTTCTTTGTAGCGCAGTAAGTTAGGTAAAAGGATCTGGTTTTCTGATTAATGACTTAAGCCGTATTGATCAATGCAATTGGTCTGCAAGGCTGATTGCCATGGATGGTACCTCCAAAAAAGAGAAAGTTTCTTTGTGTTCAGAAGTCAACGTCACTCCAGAATTAACGCCAAGGCATTGTGGTTGGGTCTTGCTTATATTTCTCCAGCCACTGACAGAGATCTCTGGTGGCTTATGGGTTTTCATGTGAGACAAGAAGAAGCAAGCTTGTGCTGGGCTGGTGCAGAGCTCTGGGCTGATACCCAACATTTCCTGTGCTGGCAAAGGCCTGAGCAACCTTCACACTGATGGCTGTCTACATATCTCCATCCCCACAGAGCCCCTTCCTAGCACTGCTAGCAGTTCTGGCAGCATTTGATCAAAGTCTTTAATTTGAGGTCTGTGTTACAGGAAAACCAAAGCAAGCTCTCTCCTTTACCCCTGGCAGAGGGATGAGCTGCTTCTGCCCGAGCTGAGCCAGGCTTTTCAAAGCAGTGGAGGTTCATGGTGTGGTGCAGCACAGGCAGCCAGCCTGCATGTGCACTTCGAAGCTGTTGGAAAGGTGCACAAAGTGTGGGTGGAACGGCAGGTTAGTTGTTACTTGAGGTGAATAACACCAAAATCACCTAACTGGGTCTAATTATAGCGCTGACAGCTGTGTGATAATTGAGACTTCCAAGCGAACGCTTCCCCCACAGCTGGGGGAAGGGAAGGGAAGTGCAGATGCTACCACATTTGCTGCTTTTATGTTTGTTCAGTGATATAAGATGATTTCTGTGGAGTGAGGTGTATGTAGTGGCAGCACTAATAGTGAAGGTCAAAGGCAACCTGCAGATGTTACTTACAGGATCTGTCTTCAACTTCTAAATCTCTTCCTGCTGTCCTCCTGGCCCCTTCCTATTATTAATATTCAGGGAAGATCCAGGAAAAGGAGTATCCTTAAAATTTCATGCTCTTATATATGTGCAAATCATTTCCTGGGGTTTGCACCATTAAAAAGATATTTGCAGTCATCAAGGTGATGGATGATAAAGGCTCCTGAGCTTTTCTGAGGAGAGCTACTCATTGACTGCAGAATGAGAGGGTATGCAGGAGGATTAGCATTTGAGAAATCCATCACAGGAGTACCAAGATATTATCACTCGGGGTTGGAATATCCCAAAATAGCTTAACACCCTGGCAATTCTGCATCATTTCTATACTTCCAGCTGGGTAAGATGGCTTTCTAGAAATGAATTGGATAAACTGAATTTTTTTTTTTTCTTTAAAGGGGGTCTGTCTTTATTATTCATGTATTTGTTAGCTTTGCATTCCAGTAGAAATTAATCATTTTCCCCAGAGGCACTGCTCATTTGTATGTTCAAAACAGCCCCAAATGAGATGTCTGTCAAAACCGATGTTTTCCTAACTAACAGCCTCAGAGAGCCCCACATCAGGCAGGTAAATACTATCACCACTGGAGACCAAAGTACACTTAGAACCAGATGCAGCTGTTTACTAAAAGCTTCCAGACAGGCAGCAGTAGAAGTGTTTGTTTTTCCAGCACCTTGTGCACTTGCTGCTCTTTCCCTTGACGGAGTGATTTGTGAGGTGGTGAAAATACACAACTTGACCAACATAGCTGTAAAAAAATGCTGACTGAACAGGAACCCCAGGAAATCTACCTAGCTTACAGCTGTGTCTTGTGTGAGGGAGGAGAGGCTCTAGGGCAATATATACATATATTTTTTTTTTTCAGAAGGATGTATTGGGCACTGTTGCACAGAAGGTTGGATGCATCTCAGCAGAGAGGAGATCAGCTTGGTGCGGAGCCAGGTGGGAGGGAACACATAGAGGTAGCTCCCATTGGAAACTCTTTGTTGTGGGCTGGGAGTAGTGAGATATGTTCTTTGAGATGAGCTCAGCTTTCACAGAAACGAGCGAGGAGGTGCAATTTATATTATCCCTTCTGCAGTGATGTGCAGAGCAGGGAGCTGGAAATAGAGCAAGAGGTGTCTGAGCCCAGGAACAGTTCTTTGCGTTGGTTTCCCAAGGTGTTGGTGGCCAACATCAACAAAAGGCAGGCAGAGGGAACCACTCAGCTGAGAGCAGGCGACTGGTAGGGAGGATCAGATGGAATTAGCTGTGTTGAGGACAGGCTGCAGAGAGGTTGTGAGGCATCAAGTACATTGATTGTGGACCTGGGGAGCCATCTGGGCTGGAGGGGAACATTTTCACAGACTGTCACCTGCAGAGTTTTGTGACATAGTCTGTTATGTATAAAATTGCAGCTCCAAGTGGCTTTGAAGAGGTGGAATTCACCGTTTCAGAGGTGGCATTCACCATTTCAGATCCAGAGATTGTGGAAAAAAAAAAAAAAAAAAAGTGACTTTTCCTAAAGTAAGAAGCATGTCAAAATGCAATGCTTATTTACTGACCTTTCCAAAACCCCCTTAAAAATCCTTTTAGAGAAGTACCTACTGCCTCGTGCTTGGCCCTGGAGGATTGGGAAGCATGTGGGACCCAGCAGAGCTGCTGCTGGTGTTACTGGGAGCTGGACATGAGATCTGGGCCCTAGAGCATGAGCTCGTACATAATTCATTGGCATGTTTTCCAAAAAGGAGTCTGCTCTGCCTTGTGTCAGCTGCGTGCTTCTGACTCCGCTGCGCTGCTGCTTCTTCCCCGTAAGCTCTGCCTTTCTTCTGACAAAGGGTTTCTAGTGGTTTGGTTTTGATTACTAACAGCCTGGTAGAAAGGTACAGAGGGAGATGTTGTTTCCCCGGTTATGCGGTGGGGGTTTTTTCAGCCTGTCCATCAGACAGACGAAACAGGCTCCGGTTTCCTCCACTGTCAGACTTTTTTTTTTTTTTTTTTTTTTTTCCAAAGGTTCTTTCAAAGCAGGTGCATAAATTATAATAAAACCGAAGTCGGAGGAAAACTCTTAAGTCGGCACCCTGCTGAGGAAGGATTATGGGGAGCGGAAAGTATGAGTCATGACGCGGCTACTTCTTTTAGACAGAGTTAATACGGCTCCAGGCAGAGCAGGCGAAGAGTCCTCCGCAGGGGCAGTCTGCTCTCACCTCTTTACAGCACAACTCCGCTCCTGCAGTTCTGATCAGGATTTCAAGGAAAAAAAAAAAAAAAAAAAAAAAAAAAAAAAAAAAAAAAAAA
>VWZI01003571.1:1651121-1679524 GCA_013396835.1 Psilopogon haemacephalus | reverse complement strand
AAAAAAAAAAGAAACAACCCCACAAACCAAACGGCAAAGGAAACAAGCCCTTATCCTTTGATCTTTCCCTAAAGTCCAGTTTCTTTGCTTGATTTCCAAGTACTAAGGAGGCGACAGTGTTTAACTCCGTTTTGGCAGTTCAGCCACTGTGCCCTGGGATTTGTCCTGGCTGCTCTTTATCTCTGCAGACACACTTGCACGCAGAGCCTGACTTAAATGCCCAGGGCTAAAACTTTGCCTCAGATTCTCTCATTTTTCTGTTTTCTATCAAGTGCCCCACTGCAGCTGGGAAGCTGGCCAATGCCTAGCCTGGAGTAAGATCTGCTCTCCTGGACCACCCCCCTCTGGACTTTCTGCTTAATATTCTTCCCCTCTCACAGCACTGCAGGAGCATTGAGCTTTATAAATATTAACTGAGAGGCTAGAGGAGCTGTGAGGCTGGAAACCAGCTCCCATAAAGCTCCCTTCATACTGAATTGCTGTGTCTGGGCTTGTATTTGCCTCCCTCAGCCAAGGAAGTGCAAGGGAGGTCTGACACCGCTTGCACAGGCACACACACCCCACAAATGGCTTAGCTGCAACCGTGAATCTGGAGACATTTGCTGTGAAATTGGCCTCTTTCTGTTCTGCTGCCCTGCAGTCCTGTTCTTCAGTCTTTTTCAGTCAATGGGCTGCTTGCCCCCTGGCAACCTGTGGGATCCTGACATCAAAAGCCTTGGACTTTATAGCTCCTTGTCAGCAGGAAAGGGAGAACCTGACAATCTTCACTCGAAACCACGGGCTGGGGAGTTTGCTTCCCTACCATCTCAGGCTTTAAACCTGCTTCCTCATAGAGGTTTGGTTCCCTGTGTGCACTAATCAGAAGAGTCCAGCAAGTCAGAGTCACTTTGTTATAAAACAGCTGAAACAGACATTTTGGCAAAAGCATTCCCTTTGGTCTGCATAAGTTCTGGGTTTTAATTGGAAATGAGCACACTTATTCTAAGACAGCCTTGTTCAGCAAGCACAGAATTCTGGTTTCAGAAGGGCTGTCTATAGATCTGCTTTCACTGCATCTCAGTCTTCCCCATATGCATTTTGGACTTCATTGGGCTTTTTTTCTTCAAGGCATAAATGATGCTTTCAGCAGACACAGGTAGATGTAGCATGAGATAGATGTCAGCACAATCACTGGGTCCCAGAAGTCCTTGCAAAGTTGGAAGGAGGAACTTAACTCTCCATCCCTCATCGACAGCATCAGAGTTGGGGTCAAGCTTTTATTATCCTCATTACAAAACTCAGGATCTGCAAACCAAGTGCATTGGTCACTGCATGGTAAATGAACTTCAGGGTAAGGGACACTTGTGGCACTACCAGCGTGCTGGCATCTGTTTGGACCTTTCATCCCTCCCAAGAGAGCTCTTTGAAGAGGCAGAGAAGAAAACATCCATGGACAGTCTGTACTTCTGAAAATTTCTGAGGGACTAAGGTTATCAAAGGCTGATTTAATCTCAGCTTTCATGAAGGCAGGTTACGTGCAAAGGAGATAATAAGACTTCTGGGGTTTATATTTTTTTTTACCCCAGGCAGTCACAGGAGATGAATTAGATTGAGGAATGCCTTGTTCTTCAGTTTATTCTCCAAATACCATATATATCCAGAAAGATATAACTTTTCTGTGAAGTTTGCTACACTGTCTGTGTCATATTAATTTCTGATGTTTCAGTTGTCACAGTAAGGAGCTCTCAGCTGAGAAGCAAACCACCATGGCTCCTCTGCTGCTCTTTGCTCTGCTGCTTGCCTGGCACTGGGGTACCCAGCAGAAGCATTTGTGATGACACCGTAACATGCAGTGCAGCCTGCTGATGTGCGTGGGGAGTGGATGTCCCTGCCACCTGTGCCCCCCCAGGTGTCTGCTTTGAGCAGGCTTAGATTCCAGCTCTGGAGTGAGGAGTGAGCTTGAGGCTTTTGTTGCCCCCCTGCATCATGCAAGAGGAGATTGCCCTTAAGGAGAGAGTCTTTGTGCACCAACAGCTTTGCTGGCTTCACACAAGTGGAAGTTTTAAGTGTCAGTTACTTGAACCCCAGTGGGGTTTAAGGCATTAAAGTGTGTGATAGTGTGTGATGACACTTGTGGTGTGTCTCTTGTGTCTGCACTGACAGCTCCTCTCTCTGTGCTCTCTCATGCATATTTTCCCCTGACTCTCCTCTCCATCCTCCCATACCTGTGACTCCTTTATGTCAGTCTGGCCAGACTGAGGCCACATTCCCATGCCCACAGTGAGGGGGTTCATGCCAGGCAAGGCTGCTTGGTCCTTGTTAATGTGTTGGATACTCTTACTCAACCACTTTAAACCCAGTCTGGAATCATGCCCTTTCAATACCACCCTCATGTTGCTGTTCAAAATGGTGTTAATCTGTACTGTGTTTCCCCTAAAAGGTGCTTCTAGAATCCCAGCTCCCTGTCTTACTGACATATACATTTCCAGGTACTATACATTTCTTTCCTTTGTTGCTATACAAAATGCAGGCAATGCAAACTTACACAGAGGTTCTATTCCCCCTTCTGGTTTTGAGTTCTGGTAAGGGACAGTCCCACTGCCACCTTCTGAGCTGCTTTTGGGGGAAGGGTTCTTTTTGAGACATGAATATAGCTGGATTGTATTCAAGCTTGAGGTGGATCAGAATATGGTGAGAAACGTCTGAATGAAATCCTCTGCAGAGGCTGCAAGGCAAGACCTGCTCTTTTTTTCATGCTGTGTATTGAAATTTCTGCCCTGCTTTTGATTTCACTTTATTTTTCCTTCTCTTCTCTTCTCTTCTCTTCTCTTCTCTTCTCTTCTCTTCTCTTCTCTTCTCTTCTCTTCTCTTCTCTTCTCTTCTCTTCTCTNTAATCCCTGGTTGCTGGAACGATGCTTGGCCTGCCAAAATAAAAGCACTGCTGTCACTCACTGGTCAGAGGAACTGATTCACACCTCGATTAGCCTACATTTCTGCAAATGTTGGTGTAAGCGCTGAAGCCAGGTAGACTGCTCCACCAGTTTGTCAAGATCAACATGTTAATTTCTCCAATACATGCTTTGGAGCAGTGCTTCTGCTTACTATCCCATTCTGTTCCCCTGCAGCTCTTTCAAAGCCCTTTTGCAATTCGTATTATTTATTACCAGCATTCCAGGTGGCATCTCACCGTTCCCCCTTCCCTTCCCTTCCCTTCCCTTCCCTTCCCTTCCCTTCCCTTCCCTTCCCAAGTCTAAGGTGCCCCATACCCAATAGTGCTGATCCCCAGTGCTGCCCATCCCCAGGGTGCCAGAGGGGAGCCCTGAGATGAGGAAGCCACAGAGCAGCCTGGCATCTTCCAGGTGTAACAAAACCTGAGAGTGCCTCATCCAGGGGTGTTTTTCTCTGGGAAGGACTGTACCTGGGGGTACAAGTTCCTCTTGTTTTACAGAAGCAAAGAACTCAGTGAGATTTCAGTACTTTTGGCTTAAAGCAATAGAAATGTAGGTTTTAAGAAATAATAAGACTGTCATACCAGAGACCAAGGGATATTTCTGATGTTGGCTAGGAGCAGATGTTTTGAGGAAAGCTGCCCTGCAGACATTGACTCCTTCCCAAATCCTCACTGTCTAAGCATGGGAGCAGGAGGGAGTGATGAGACTTCAGATTTATGCTTCCCAGGAGATGCCCTCAGACAGTGATTCTCATCATATTTTCTATAACATATTTTCCATCTTCAACTGAGGTTGTGGTGTTAGGGCTCCAGTTTCCACAGATGAAGAGTTTTGGGGAAAGCTGGGCTGGCTGGTGTGAATACAGGGCAGATGCTGCCTCAGGCCAGTGTTATGGGACAGACAGACCCAGCCTGACCAGGGGTGATGATAGGGGCAAAGATGGTTAAGGAAGAGATTTGCAAAAAGCAGAGTGGCAGAGACACTGACAGGGAACCAGAGAGTTAGTTTTTAAAATTCAAAGGGTCCTACCCTCCAAAAAAGCCTGGGCAAACCCTTCTCCTGCCCCTCACCTCCATTCAACCTTCAATATAAAAATGCAGCATAGACCCTTCCCAGAGTAATGGAGCAGAAAAGAACTGCTGAGAGGTGGTACTTTTGGAGTAGAAAAAGTTTTATGTAGGCAGATATGATTTCCACCTGGGCTGTCACCCTGTTCCTGGGGTGTTCCAACCCCCTTAGCACACATTGGACTGTTGCAGCATTTTCTCTGTGCAACACTCACAGCCCAGGAACCATTCCTGAGTGTGACAGCCCCCAAACAGCTCAGGAGGTTGGGAGGATGGCCACATATCAGCAGAGCAGCTGTCTCTCTGGCTTCAATTTGCTCTTTCTGTAGATTCTTGCCTTTAAAATGTTTTATGGTTTGCCGCAGCCCCACTAATGGCCCTTGCTGATAAATCCACAATCATTGGCATGATGCACTTATAATTAATATTCCTATTGCCTTACAGAGGAGGATTGGGGCAGCACTGCAGTGTTCTGTAGGCTTGCAGCTGTATGGGCAGAAGCTGGCCCTGCACCTCAAATAATCCAAACAACCCAAAGACTCCACTTGCAGGGGTTTGGCTCATCCACCAGCTCTGCTGCTACCTGGGAGTCTCTGCCTTGCTGGACATGCACTGGAAGAGCCTCAGCTCCCTCACTGCTTCCTCTGCCCAATTTTTTGCTTGTATTTCTATGCCATGCCTCATCCTTTTCAAGCTGACAGCTTTACCCTGTTCAGACTCTTCCCGGAGAGACCTGTGGTGTCAACCAAGCAGTTATAAACCAATCTGTCTCCTCTCAAGCCAGCTGGGTGGTACTGGCCACTGGTAACTTACTGTCTAGGGATCACAGTGTTTATGTGGTAATATTTTGGCTGTTAACAGCAATATGTAACACAGTACCCATAATTTTAATCCAAAACTGCAGGCTACCGTAAAAGAAAAATGCTACTTTGGCACTTACTNTGCATGTCACTCTTTACCTGTTGTGCAGCTTTTCAGCTGGTGTTAGTGGTTCCAGTCCTGTGGCCCACGGTGGGTTTATGCTGGTTGATGCCAGCTCAGGAAGTGGCACTGCATGCTGATACTGAGGTAGCTGGAAGAGAGATGTTCTTTGGTATCAGTTTCAATGGGAAGGCCAAACAGTTCAAGATTATGCTGAAAACAATTTTCTGCCAACGCTTGAATCAGCTCTGCTGAATTCACACATTGGAGCCCTTGTGATGATTTCCTGCACGCTGACTAACATGATCACAGAGGCCATAGCTGGCTCCACCTCTTCAGGGCTTTACTCGCCATCTTGGTCCAGAGCATCCTCTGCCAAGTCAACATTAGACTGTGTGAATAATTTATTTGATTTAGGGCAATGTCTAAGGTAGTCCTGGACTGGGAGCCCACTGCTGCTCAGGCACCCTGGCTCAAGGCTTCCCTATTGCTTTTAGGATAAAAGAGAAGGGAAGGCAGGGGTCACCCCATGAAGACTGGGTAACACTGCCTTCTTGCTGAGTCTTTGTAGGAGGTGCTGGGAATGGAAGATGGATTTTACTTTCATAAACAGGGGAGAGGAGCTCACTACTGTGCGGCAGAGATATTTCCTCTCTAGAATGGTGCTAAAACCAGTCACTAGTATAGGATGAGCACAGGGGGTTGGGTTTTATTGGATTAGAGGGAAGCTTTCATAGCAAAACTTCTTTCTGAGGAAAAGATAAATGCTCCCAGCACTTGCAAATTAGTGCCTTGTCTCCTAGATTAATTACTGTAAAGCGAGATACGGCGCTCGTTATTTATTTGAAGCTTCACTGGAAATCCTTGGTGGATACCAAGCTCAGAGGCCTGGCTGGATACAGAGGGAAGGACAAAGCCATGCAGCGGGGGTGTAAATAACTACATTTACGCCTGCACTAGTTTGGAACGGAAAGGAAAGGGAACCCAGCAGCTTCCCCACATGGAGAGCAGCTCCGTTGTGGGACGGATCCGCAGCCGCGGTGTGGGAAGCGCCCGTTCTCGCAGGGAATCACCACGCTTTGCTCCCACTGCTGACACTGTTTTTTACACATGTCATTTCAGTGGCATCTCCACAGAGTTCTCTGTGCTTGCTGGCAGCTCCTTGGTTTTCCCTTACTAGTAGTGAGAAACTCCTTCCTTTCTAACCAGCTAACTGACCCACCCGCCCCTGACCTGGCAGCTGCGTAACAGCAGGGCGCTGCCAGGCTGCCCAGCGGCGCGGTGCGGGATCACCCAACCTTCTCACCTGGGAAGCCGTGTAGAAAAAGTCACAACTTGTCACATGTGGAAAGCCACTCAGTTCAACGGTGTCACGGCAGGGATGAGTTTGGCTTCAGGCGGTTTTGTCTGCGGCTCTCCGAGAGCGTTGTGCAAAAACATCAGCTGGATAACTGACAGGTTTGGGTGTCTGCTGCTGCTTTGTTTGCTTTTGCCTTCCACGCCTGATTGTGGCTTTGAAATGCTAATTGCAAACTTTATGTGGTCCGTCAAAGGGTGTTTGAGTTATTTTGATGTATTTTTGATGGGCTCTGGAGCTTCATAATGAAACTTCCCTTACTTGGGAAAGTAAGAACCACTTCCTGCCAAAGATGACAGCTGAAGGCAGGGGAGCAAAGGGGCTGAAAGGGCTAAAAGATGAAGAGCCTGCACGTAGAGCTTCAGGACTCCCCAGGAGGCTTTAGCAGCGGGGTTGGATCTCCAGAGGTCCCTTCCAACACCTATAGGCCATCCTGTGAGGTTCAGGCATTAGTATGTGGAGGCTGGGAAGGTGTCAAGCCAGCAACCCTCTGCTCTGCTGGTGTTCGCGTGGGGTTGCCTGGAGGTTGGCAGGAGTGCATGGGAGGGAACTGGCTTTTACTCCTCCCTTCACTTGTGCGCCACTAGAGCATCATTGCCCCTTTTGCCTTCATGTCCACGTGCATGCTGATCTATTTAAGTCTCAGACAGCTGAGGGCAGAGCTGGTCCTGCGTCTGATGGGGAGCATAGAGCCAGCCCTGGGGCTCTGGGGAGTATTTTAGGCATGGGTGTAAGACAAATGCAAAGTGCCGTTCCTTCAGTGGGATAGAGAAACTGGGTTGTATTGAAAAGAAATGTTATATAAGGGGCTAAAATTAGAAGGATGGAAAAAGAAGTCTGCTAAATACTCCCGTCTCTCTGTTGACACAAGCAGACTTCCACCAGAAGGGGAGGGCTCCTTAATTATACTTTTTCTGACGTATTCCGGAAACTAGGGATTGAGAGAGTCTGTGTGCTCGAGTTGCCCACCTCAGGAGCATCCTTATGTGGGGGGATGGATGGCCCTGGCCTGTAATCCCCTCCCCACACAGGGTCTGGCTTGCCATGTCACAGCACGGTGGAGAGGGAACAGATCCTGCCCCATTGCCTGTGGGAAGGAGACCTTGCCACTGGTATGGTTCATCATTGGGCAGGCAAATGCAGGCAACGTCAGTGGAGGAGGATTTTTGGAGGTAGCAAGGTAGAAGCTGTTAGTGTCCAGACAGGTTAATCATGGATGAGCAGCCCTGAGAGGAAATCACCACCCAAAGACATTGATTTATGTTTTAGGACTTTCCTGTTGAATTTGAGGCTGCTGAGGTTGGTTGTCCCTGCTTTTGGCTCTGCCCAGCCTGCCAGCAGACTGGCTTACTTGCTTTTTGTGATTTACCCCCTAAGCTGTAACCTTAGAGACTTTTCTTGCCTTCTCAGTACCAGTCGTGTTTTGCTTTTTATCCAGAGCTGTGTGGTGGGCCCAGGTGGGTGCTATTTGCACTATGTACCCCTCCAGGGCCGGGCAGCCGTAGGCTGCTGCACGGCTCCTGCCCTGCCCCTGCCGACGAGACCGGAGGCGCACGGCATGGGGAACTGAGTCGTTCCGTCGGGCCGGGCACACAGCTTCAGCGCCCCGGGGGGAAGCGGGAGGGCAGAGCAGCGGAAGGCCAGCGGGAAGCAAAGCCTGTGCCAAGGGATGGTGCCGGCGGCAGGGCAGCAGGGCAGCTCCAGC
This sequence comes from Psilopogon haemacephalus, assembly GCA_013396835.1. Classification (NCBI taxonomy): domain Eukaryota; kingdom Metazoa; phylum Chordata; class Aves; order Piciformes; family Megalaimidae; genus Psilopogon; species Psilopogon haemacephalus. Next base: position 1,671,544 of record VWZI01003571.1, on the reverse strand, counting down.
ACGGGCGGCTCCTGCCTGGCGCCGCGGCGCTGCCAGGCTGCGGGAAGCAGACGCTCACCCCGGCACTGTCATCCCTGACAGAAAACATCCATTTCGCTGACACCCACACGCTCGGCATCACAGGAAACCGGAGGCTTTATATAGAGGTGGGAACCACACTCCCCAGCCACCCCAGCGCAGAGGGGTTGCCTCGCACATGGGCTCCCAGAACCTTCCGAGCAGGAGGAGGAGAAGGAGGAGAAGGAGGAGAAGGAGGAGAAGGAGGAGGGGCGGCAGGCTCCTGGCTCGGGCTCACAGGCAGCCCGGTCAAATGAGCCCTTTGCGGGGCTGCTTCCCTCAGCCCAAAGGAGGGCAGGACCCGAGTCTGGGAGCTTCTCCGTAAGGGCACAGAGGCCTTTCGCCTGCGGTTCCCTCCCGCTGGCAGCAGAGCAGCTCATCAGCTGTGCCAGGGCCACTGGAATCCTCGCTGGCTGCCTTAGCTACAGCTGCAAAGGCACTCGCTGACTGAAAACTGCACTTCGGTTAAATGCAAACTCTTTTGCTGCAAGCAGGTTTCTTTCTTGTTGGCTTGGTTGGTTGATTTTTTTTTTTTTTTTAACTCTACAGAACATTTGGGGAGCTTTTGCCAAAAAAAAAAAAAAATTACTCAGAAATGCTCTTGTAGGTGTTCATGGGAGTCGTAGTTCAGTGCTTTATATCCCTATTCACTTTTGTAGGGGTTCATGGGAGTCACAGTTCAGCGCTTTATATCCCTATTCTTGTCACCGCTCTGAGCTCCCGGGACAGGATATAGTTTTTGTGGTGCACCTCATAGACTTATGAAGGGAGGAAACCATGTAGGAAGTGAAATTTGTTCAGAAGCCATTGTACAGAAATGAAGGTTCAATTAACAGGTGTGTGTATCAGGTTCAGCAGTAGCTGGAGTTAGACACCTCACCTGAGAGAATAACAATCCAAGAGCTACCACTGCCAGTTATTACAGCTTGAACAAAAAAATCATTTGTGTTTCTTGAGGGAGTCTATGGCAGAGCTTTGCTTGGTGCCTGAGAGGTCCACAGCCTTCACAGTGCCACATCACAGCAGAGCTGGACATAATGTCAAGGTGCCAGTAGCCACTGACTTTGATTCCTCTTTCAAGCACTGCTTTACTCCGGTGCTGCTAAGAGCAAAACCAGAAATTCACTGGTGAGAATGGGCTGAGCTGTTTTCAGCAGAAGCTAATAAATCACCTAATATCTAAAGTTTTTTTGTTTTGCATGTTAAATTCAGACAATGGAAAATAGGGCTCCCAGATAAAATAAACATTCTATCGATGGAAAAACAAACACGAGCTGCTTAAATATCTGTAGAGCATAATTTATTAATCACACGAGGATGAAAAGCACAAACCCACTGTGATCCCGAGAAAAGTATGAGTCTCAGGAGTGCATGAAGGGCTGGGAGAGGTCAAGGCTGTTAGAGCTGGAAAATGAAGCAGTTGTTGTTTCCAGGCTAGAATGTGGCACGAACAAAAATTTAGTATCTCCAGACAGCACTGGATAGGAGGAAACAGAGATATGAACCACATTCAGGTCCTTTGCAAGGTTTCCTAATTTCCCTTCATGGACCACAAAGGAAGACTGTGGCTGAGGCTGTGTTGGCAGCCTTGGAGGCAGCCCTGGTCTGCAGCTGTCTGGAGGCAGCAGTGCAGGATCCTGGCATTGTTTGACTGGCACCAGCCATGGTCCAGGTCCCCAGCCTCCTCCAGAAAGGCACAGTCAGGGCTGAGCTGTGCTCCTGAGGCCGTGGGTAGCATGCAGTGTGTGCCAAGTGTGTATTAGGCTGAGTAAGGTACTCTGGCCGAGAGTGGGTGGTCTTGGTGATGTACGTCCTCTTGACAGCAAAGGTCCCTCTCCACTAAACCCTGCCACCCTGAGGCTTCAGGCTGCATCATGCATGCAGAGGAAAACTCTTGCCCAGTCCCTTTTGTGCAATTCTACCATCCTTTAATTTCAAGTCATTTGAATTTGGGTTCTCTTGGACATCTTCTAAGTGTTTTGTAAGGAGAAATGTTTTGAGGTGGTACCTAATGTCATGACAACATAGTGCATATATGGTTTGGAGTGTGCTTATATATCATGGCTGTGTCTATAGGTACCCCATACCTGCTGACCAGTTCCTAGCATATGGACTCTCTTCATATACTACATCTACCTGGTAGTTATAGACTGTGCATGCATAGAGCTGTTAGGAGCTGCAAGCACAGATTTGTATGGATATGGGTATTTGACCAGTCATAGATAAAAGCAAGGTCCAAAATCACAAATGTTTTTTTGGCAAGAGAATACAGCACTAATTCCAGTCTGGAGTCATTCAACAAACATATGCAACACCTCTGAGAGGCTGCATTGCTCCATAATTTTTAATTATCACTCTCAATTATCATCCAACGACTGGGGACCTGTCACAGAATGGTTTCTTTCCCGCCTTTGACTGACATGCTTGAAGTAGCAGCCCTGTGCTGGGAGGACTGCTCATGTCCTTCCCGATGAAAATCAACACGGGTTGTGTGATGGGATCTGCACAGTTGAAAAAAGCAGAACCAAAGAGTCCCACAGCCAGCGTGTGTTCCCAGAGGCATGTCCCCAGGCTCAGCAGGCTACTGTGGGATTAGGAGGCACCATGGGCAGCCTGTGCATGGAGGTGCCTGAGGGGAGCTGGGACTCCCATCTGCTCACTGCATCAGGCTGCTTGGTTTATGGCAGTTTTCAGGAGTTTCTTCTGCACATGAAAAGGCTGACTTGACAAGGTATTTTATCTGCAGAGAAGGCTCTAAGAAATGACTAAGCCATGGATCCATTGAGCATATGACCTGAAGTATGCAAATCCATGAAGGAACACACAGGGGGAAAATTTAAGTTAACTTGGATAAACCTGGTTCTTCTATTTCCCATGGTATTGGTTTCAGTCAATTTCTTTTGTACTAGACTAGGTGAAAGAAATTAGCCAGGTAATCCCTGAGAAAACAAAAGCAAAATTAAATTCCAAGTCCTGTGCTTTACTTCTTCAGCAAAATCTTTGCTTTCTTTTGACTTTGGAAAGAATCCATTTAGAAAATGGTTGGGAGGTGGTTTCCAGTGGCCGTAAATCCAAAGAGTTTTGACAGATTTGCCTTTTCAACTACAACAGGAGACTTAGCTCTGCTTGTGCTAACAATCAACTTCCGAATTTCAAAGCTCTCTCTGAGCACTTTTCCATTCCAATGCTTCAGGCAGTCTCTTCCAATAAAAAAGGCTCAGATTTTCTTTCTGCCATACGACTTCTCCAATGTTTCTCCCTCCTGCCATGGAGATGCCAGCTTTGTAGATGTGGGACTTTTACAGACCTTCAAAAGCCTCTCTCATCAAGCTAGATCTGGGACCCAGTTGGAGCTGTCAGCACAAATGACTCGGCAGAGCTGTGCTCAGTGCCAGGGCAGGCAGGGAATGGAGGAACACTCTGCATCTTCCAAAAGAGCATCAAATAGTGGAGACAAGTGGAGCAGCTTGTGCAAAGAATCTACCTGAGTAGTCATGTCCCAAATACAGATGGGCATCACCTTTTTGTTTCAGTTCTGGTCTTACTGAAACAGGACGAGGTTGGGGCAGTTGTGTTTTACCTTCTATCCAGCACTCAAATGCTGCTAACATGCCCATGACCCAACCAGCCAAGTTTACTGAGAGCATGGGTCTCATGTTCAAGTGCAGGAACTGGAGAAGAACACCCCACTGAAGGACATAGTGGCCTTCCCCAGGTTTGGGTAAAACATTAGCTCATACAAACAGTGTGTCCCTGGCTGCTCAGAAATCCTTCTGAGGTCTGTAGTGCCTTCCTTGCTCACCCTGCCCATGCCCAGCCCTGACAGCAATGGCAGTGGCCAGCCACCCACCACTGGCAGGAACCTGGGACATATGCTGTGGCATTGAAGAAAACTCAGCCTTTAAACCCTCCTTACTCAAAAGGTGGAGGCAGATCTTTTATCCAAAACTAGAAGAAGAGACAGTGAAATCCTTTGTCTGCCTCTGAGGTTTGCTCTTGCTGGGAGGGAGGGCTGACCTTTCTGTGCTGCCCAAATCTGTACTCTTTCACAGAAAGCTTCTGCTTTTCTTCAGACTCCAGCATCTTTCCCAGCCCTCCTTTGCCCTCCCACTATCAGCAGGAGCCACATGCACATACCATCCTGCTTCATTTTTTTGAGCAACTTCAGATGCAGAATCCTGAAGGGGGGGGAAAAAATATTGGTCCTCTCAAGCTGGACATCTCTGTGACCTTGAGTTAGTCTGAACAAACAGTTGTCTTTTAAGGTCTTACCAACAGTGAAAACTTATCTTTCCTCCAGCCAGTGCAATTCTTATTCCTTCTGCTTTCCCTTCCAAAAGTTGTCAAGCAGAAGAACAAGCTCCCTCCTCCTCTCCCTTTTTCCCCTCACTAAGCTCGGGCAGTTTTAGGATGGCTGATAGCTCCCCCCACAACCATTTCCAGAGCAAATGGAGCAGAGGCAACCTGTGATGTTGATTGGAGATCCTGGTTTTAGAGGAAGTTCTCCAGATGCTGAGAGTAGATGGGAATGGTCCACAAGTGGATGATAGCTCCTCCAGCACAGCCAGCTGCACACACTAAGCAGGTTCTTTCTTTACAAATGCTGTGATTTCCATCCAAATGGGAGCAAAATGAGGCTTTGTCATGCCCTTGCCTCTGAGATGGGAAAATGTGATTCAAAGGGAAGAAGTGACTCACCCCAAACTGCACTAGTGGGAGCTGTGGGGTTAGTGGGAGCTGTGGGGTCAGTAAGATCTGACCCCTTCATTTTTTGCCTCTGAAATATGCTCCTCTCATCTCAAAAACATCTGCTTGCTGTATCTGGTAGTGCTTGAGGGGAGGACCTTGAGGCAGCTGTCTGATGAATTTTTATCAGTTTGGGCAAGAAGAGAATAAAGGCTGGAGAAACAGAGTCAGGGAGGGGAGGATATCAGGAGAGGCATTTTGGGGGGGACTATCCCCAAAAAAAAGTTTAAAAGGAGCAGTTAGCAGGATTAAATCTTGGCTGACACATGCCTGGAGTTAAAAGAAAGAGAACTTCACTCCTGCTTCTTTTCAAGGAGCCAGGGCTGTTCATTCTGCATAGACAAGTAGGATTTCATCAGAGAAATGCCCAACTCCTTTGTACATCTTTTCCTGTTAATTGGGTTATCGAGTGGGGCCTCAACCTCTGATCCAGATCAAATGGGGGTAAATCTGACTATCTGAAGCAGGAGCTAGTTTCAAAGGAGGAAGCTGTGAGCTGGTATTGCTGCTGAATCTGAAGGAGCAAATAACCAAGCCATGCACAGAGCCCAGCCCTGTAGGCCAGAAAGCTTAAAACAAGAGTTGGAGATCTTGCAAAAGGAATTAAAGTCGACACAAAGCAGCTAGAGACTTTGCAAAAGGAATTAAAACAAGATTAGAACAAATTCTAATAAAGAGGCAAAGAAAAAAAAAAAAAAGATTTAAAGGAGCTTCTGGAAGATTCCCAGAGAGGCTGAAAGATGTCTTGCAGGCAGAGATAAAGTCTGTTCTGGGAAAAAGAGGACAAAGATTCCCAGCAGTGGATAAGCAGAAGCAGTTGTGCCAGACCTCCCCCAGAACTGGAGAGTCAAGAGACCTTTGGCCATCATAGAGCTTGCTAACCAAGGGAAGCTACAGTGTGAAGTGAAGGGGCTGAAAAAGCACCTACAAAAGGTAAGGAAAATAGGTAGATGGAATCCCTGGCTGAAGCTGAGTCTAGAGGTCTAACTCCAGGCCAGGAATATGTTGCAATTTTCTTTACTGCCAACACACAGAGGCCTTAAGGAGAGAGGTCAAACTATCTCCATTCAAGAAGTCCTTGAGAGGAAAAGAAAATTCCTGAGGGGCCTTATTTGCTCAGTTCAAGATCAGTGAGCACAGGGCTGGCTGGAAGGTGAATGTTGAAGCCATTTCCAGCCACGGGTGATGGTGACACAGCGCTGCTGGTGCTGCAGCACTGGGATCACAACTCAACACAAAGATTTGAAGGTTAGAAAAAGGGAGAAAAGCAAGCCCACCTGAATTCCTGTTATTTCCAGGTGCCCACAAGGGCTTCCCAAATGGCTTGTCACTTGACCAGCCCAGAACGTGCGTGGTAGGTTTGGGCTGCAAGTTGGGAGGCCAAAATAACCCAGGATCATATGGAATCTGAGCAGAGCAGGGATGTCCCTCTCCTGACAGCAAGAGGAGATAAGCCTTGAGCCAGCCTTCAGTTCTTCAGCATCCATGGAGACAAAGAGGGAGAGTACTGCAGCCTACTGCATGGAAAAACCTGCAGGGGAAAGGATAGAAACCTAAGAAAACATGTGAATGGGCTCTGCTCTGAGAGCTTTTGGGTGGAGTGCTGGCTGTGGGAGGTGGGGTGGAAGATGCTGCTAATTGCTTTTCTCAGGTACAGAAAGGGAAATGATTCCTTGTAGCTGAGCAGGTTTCCAGGACGTGCAAACTTGGGCCATGATGTGATAATGAGGTGAAATGCCAGGGAGCACTGGGGCAAACCTGGGCACTAAGCCTTGGTTATTCTGTATGTCAGATATGATGTACCATATTTTGATAAAGATAGTAGCAGCTTCTTGATTCTTGCTGGTAATTAGATGCCAATCTTACACCAGGTCTCTCTTTCTGCATAGCAAAATTTCATGTTGTTATCTTGCCAACAAGGGACCATCCCTGACTGACAACACAAGAGCTTTGCAGCAGCAAAACCTGGTAGGAGCTTGGCAATTAAAGCATATAAATGGCATCTCCCTTGGATGCTGGATAATTTGGAGCGATTAAAGACAGATTAACCAAGCACAACAAGTGAACAAAGCAGTGGATGACAAGGTGTACCCCAAGCTGACACATTCATGCTGCAGGATTCCTTCTTTTGATGGTCAGGAGGACACTAGTATTTGAGCAGTGAGATGAAATTCAACAAGGCCAAGAGTAAAGTCCTGCACCTGGGTGGGTGCAATCCCAAGCACAGCTCCAGCCTGGGTGGCAAATGGCTGAGAGCAGCCCTGAAGCAAAGGACCTGGGGGTCTGGGGTGATGAAAAGCTCAACATGAGCCTGCAGTGTGAGTGCAGCACAGACAGCAACTGTGTGCTGGGCTGCAGCAAGAGCAGGGCAAGGGAGGGGATTCTGCCCCTTTACTCTGCTACCTGGAATACTGTGTGAAGTTCTGGAGCCCCCAGTGAAAGAAGGACATGGAACTGTTGGAGCCAGTCCAGAGGAGGCCACCAAGATGCTGAGAGGGATGCAGCAGCTCTGCTATGAGGACAGGCTGAGAGAGTTTGAGCTCTGTAGCCTGGAAAAGAGAAGGCTTTGAGGAGACTTTGTAGTAGCCTTCCAGTACCTGAAGGGAGGGGTACAGGAAGGCTGAGGAGGTCTTGTAATGACAGGATGAGGAGTAATGGGTTTAAACTGGCAGAGGCAAGATTGAAACTGGATGTTAGGAGGAAGTTCTTTGCAGTGAGGGTGATGAGATACTGGCACAGGTTGCCCAGGGAGGTTGTGGAGGTGTTGAAGGCCAGGTTGGATGAGGCCTTGAGCGACCTGTTCTAGTGGGAGGTGTCCCTGCCTATGGTGAGGGGTTGGAACTAGATGATCTCTGAGATCACTTCCAACCTAAACCTAAAATGATTCTATGAAGGCAAAGAGAGAACACTAAGGGGGGGCTCTGTGGCCCCATAGCTGAATGCTAAAATCCAGATTGATCATCTGTCCTCCGAAAATGAAATCCGGTCCTCTCCTCTACTTTCCAGCTCTCTCAGCCTTTCCTGCAATGTACTCTGGCAACACTCATGCATTGTTTAGTCAAAATAATTTCTAGCTGGCTTGTGCAGTCCTCCCTCCTCTCGTCAAGGAAGGAGGCCAGGCAAATGACTCGAATGTCAAGTAGAAGAAACCCAAAGCTAAACCACGCATTGAATGACTTGTACAGTATTTTTGAGGCTATTGCTCCTTCCCCACCTATGCTCCTGTTTCTGCTGTCTGGGCATGTCTTGGACATTGCACACTGTCTTTTGGGGGAGTCCTTCAGCTCTGGAGGCCTTGTTCCCAGAGGTTGGTACTGTTCATTAATCTTTAAGCCGTCTGATAACTCATGTTGCAAGAATTGCATTTAGGTGCTTACCAGCCTGTCAAAATTTCCCTTGATGGTTGTTTCAGTTAACTTGCACAGACTTTATCTGCTCTTCTGCCTTCGGGCCCCTGCAAAACTTATTAAAACCTTGAGTAAGCTGGGACATTCCTTGTACAAGCCAGGGTGGCTGGTGTGAGAGCTTGGCTCTGACAGCGGAGGCTGTATCAGGAGGATCTTCCAGGACTGAAGGGAAGGTTTGGGTGTTTACATTTCTGGCTCCCTTTGACACACCTTGAGGTAACTGTTTTGTATGTCTAGAGCAGGAGATGGGAAGCCAAGATGGCACCTCTTGGCAACCTGAGGCTCTAACTCTGGGACAGATTCTAGAACGCTTCTGAGTACAAAAAAATATGTACTTGATGGTGACTTTCCCAAGGACCTCAGTCAGCTTAAACATCTCCTGATTTTTCTTAAATGATGTCCAATGGAGGACTACGAGAATGATGGGGGGACTGGAGCACTGCCTGCTGAGGAGAGGCTGAGGGACCTCTCAGAAGACTGAGAGGACATCTTATAAATGTTTATAAATATCTGAGGGCTGGGGGTCAGGAGTGGGGGGACAGGCTCTGCTCACTTGCTCCCTGGGATGGGACAAGGAACAATGGATGGAAGCTGCAGCACAAGAGGTTCCAGCTCGACACAAGGGGGAACTTCTTGAGTGTAAGGGTGACAGAGCCCTGGCACAGGCTGCCCAGAGGTGTTGTGGAGTCTCCTTCTCTGGAGCCTTCCGAGGCCTGTCTGGATGGATGTGTTCCTGTGTGACCTGAGCTAGATTGTCTGGTAGGGGGGTTGGACTCGATAATCTCTTTGGGTCCCTTCCAACCCCTGACATCTGTGATCTTGTATGTTCATGGGCCAGTAGATGTCAAGCTGCTCCATTAACATGGACATTTTCAGCAAATTTGGGTAGCATGTTGGGTTTCTCTGGCATTTGTGTTTCAGGATGCTCTCCAGATTCTTTCAAGCCCCTGCTGTCGCCAGCACCAAAGAAGCTTTAGGTTTTGAGGGCTCCTGCCTCTCACTGCCTTGGTGTGCACTTTCTGAGCACAATCTCATGCCTCCCTTTGCCCATTGGACTCGTTCAGCTGAGCAACTGGTGGCTTACTGACAGTGCTTTGTCATGCCCTAATGAGAGAGAGGTGTGGGTGGGGGAGAGGATTTGAACCATGGTCTAACTGCTAGAGATGGAATTATTGCTTTTGTCCTTGCAAGACTCACAGCGCCAGGAAATACCTTTGTGGCAGCAGATGTCATTGAAGGGAATTCGTTAGCCCAGGACAAGGCTGAAGTACAGTGGCATATATCTGGGTGTCTTTGAATTTCTGGCTTATGATCTTTCTGTGCCCGGCCTCGTTTGCAGTGAATTTGCTCACAAGAGGTTTCCAAACCATTTATCTTTCCATTGCAGGAGCACAGAGGATCCCACGAGGGAGAGCAGGGGTAATTTCAGACTTGTGTGTCTTGGGCAGGGGAGGCTCTTCAGCTGTGTGTTAGGCAGCACTGGTAGAAAAGGGCATTTGCAAGGTTTCCATGGCAGCTGATTCCCACTGCTGGAGCCGCAAGCTGTGACTGGGGACACTTTAAAAGCACAAGAAGGAAAATGCAGACACCTCGCTCATTCAGAGCCCGCCAAGCCTGCAGGGCAGTTAGTGGACTTCATTTTGTTTGTTCGGTTTTCAGAGCTACCAGCAGGCAGGGGCTGGGGACAGAGGTGTCACACTGAGAGGTGCGGGGACATCGCTCCCTTCAGAGAGAGGCTGGGCTGGAGCCCATGGCTGGGGAAACCCCAGCCTGCATGGCGGTGGAAGGGGCTGTGAGCATCCTCCCCTCCAGCAGCTCTGAGTTATCCCCTGTGTGACAGAGGCAGCCCACACATCACGTGTGCTTAGCACGGAAGGCAAAGCAGTGTGACAGTGCCACTGGCACCCAGCGCCGGCAGAGATTACCAGGAAAAGAGGAAGCGCTGAGCACGGAACAGATTTCCTGGGCTTGCTGCAGCCCTTTTATCCCCTCATTATTCATTAAACTGGGCCCTCCAGTAAATATTTTTCCACCCACAGTGAGTAAACTTGAGATTTTCCCCTCTTAGCAGCTCAGCGGGCCCCCGAGGGCTGGTTCGGGGGGATGCTAAGCCCCTCCTCAGGCAGAGGAGACCTGCAGCTCACCAAATGCTGCCAGCTGGGGGGCACGGAAAAAAACCCCCTTGAGTCCTTTTGCAGAGAATGAGCCACACTGTTTATGACTGGAGCAACTTCTGCAGAGCTCCCACCTGTCCATACTCGCACCAAAGGGAAGGGATTCTGCTTCTCCAGCACACCTCTTCTCCCCCTTGGAGAGCACTTGTGCAAGCCCTGCAGTGTGCAGGGCTGCATTTACAGGCTGCTGTGAGTTAGCAGCAAGGGAATGTATTTAGTGGCATTGCATAAGCATGGCATTTGCAGACGCAGGCGAGTTCTTGTGCTGATGTCAAAGAGCAAAGCTCAGCTGGAGTCAATGCAAATCTCCACCTACTAAGGATCAGCCTGTGGTGCCAAAACTCTGGAGTGGTTTTTGGGGTTTTTTGTGTTTTGTTTTTTTTGCAGAGCACCAGAAGAATATTTTAGCTCTTTTGTTATGTGGGTTATGTTTTATCCACCCCCTCTCCCTCTTTTTCTTTTTTTTTGTTTGTTTGTTTTGTTTTGTTTTGTTTTGTTTTTGCTGCCAGTGGAAAGCTGCAGTAAACAGTGGCAGAAAGCAGCTGTCTCAGTGCTAAAGGACTCTGCTGGACAGGCTTTTTGTCAACTAATGAGATCCTGGGGTGTTTCAAGAGGGCAGGCTATTTCTCAGTATGAGACATGACCACAGGCCAGTTTTAAAGACCTTCTTCAGACACTCAGCTTAAGACTTTTCTGATGCAAGACCAGATTCCTGTAAGCTCTTTGCTGGTGGGCACAGCCCTGCTGGGATGAGGAAGCCCAGCAGTGGGGAGAGGGCCTCCTGCCAAAGCTGCCCTCTACCAAGGCTGCCAGGTCTCCCTGTCCTCCTGGCCCAGGAGGCAGAGTGCCTTGCATATCATAAACACTTCCCTGAACCCAGCTCATACATCACCAGTTTTGCCCAGCCTGCAGCTTTCATCAGATTTAATAGATTGCTCTGTGTGTGGTTTTGCTTTGCAGTCATGAAAAAGTAGATAGGGAGAATGAAGCTACCTTGACTTGCCACAGGAGTCTCTTCAATTGGGAAAGAAATTGATATGGGCTTTGAGGTTTTCCATCTTTTTCCTCTATCACAGGAGGTGCGGATGGCTGGTCACAGCCTGGACATGGAGCAGTTGTCAGTGGATTTGAAATGGGGTGGGGAGAAAGTGCACAGAGCTGTCAGGCCTTTGTGAGATGACTCTGCCTGCAGGAGTCTAGAGAAGTGAGTAATGAGCGGAGAGAGAGGCTCTGAATAAATGTAAGCATTGTCCTTAACAGAGCAAAGACCAGCACTGGACTGTTCTGCTGTCTGCTGAGAGCTCCTCACATCACCTCCTGTCTCATATTGGTGCCCTGCTTCACAAAGTGGAGCTGTGCCCACTGATCATGAGAACAGGCATCCCAACCTGGAAGCATGTCTCCTGTGTGATTCCTCTGCTCACTCTGGATGTGACAGATCCTGGGTTAAGAATCAGTGTCATGTCAGACACTGTTGCCTTCCATCTATGCAAGCAGCTGCTCCCTTACCAAGCCAGTCGGGCTAGCAAGAGCAGAGAGGTCACCAGGGATTTTGATACCAGACACACAAGGGGATTTTTTTCAGAGTATGAATTGTTTTGGGGAATCCTGCTGTTGGACAAGAGCGTGTAGGTCCCAGTCAGAGTAAAATCAGCCCAACAGGGACATGCTGAAGGAAGGCAGAGTCAGATGTGTTGCAATAATCTGTCACTCTACCAGCGTTATGAGTAACAAAGTGCAGTGCCAGCACCTCATTACCATCCTGTCCTGGTACTGTGCAGCTGAGTCAGGATGCCCTGGGAGATGGAGTCTGTTTCATGTGTTGACATCTTCTGTTGGGCACAGGGAGTTGTTAGGGGCCAAGGAGGACCAAGCTCATAGGTTTCAGAGCTGTTTTGGGAAGAGCATCAGCAGTCTTGGAAAGGGGGGAATGTGTCTTGCAGAAGCTCAGAGCCTGAGAGTGCTTTTAAATGCCACTCTGAGAGTCAGCAGTGTCACTACGTGTATGAGGAATGGTTATTTCCCTAAGTGGGTCTCTGCCTGTAATCTTCGGCCTCTTGGCAGGCAGCTGCAGTGCAAAAGCCAGGGACCGAGTGGATGGCAGCACCCAGGTACATAATGCATATTGCACTGGCACAGGAGGAATTCACTCTCTAAGGGCACTTTTCCAGCACACCACCCCTCTGGGCAGCCCGGGCAGAGTACAGGAGGCAGGCAAGCTGGGCAGCGTCTCCTCTCCTGTCTTGGTGGTGCTGCTCTGCACAGGACCATGCAGTCCATGCCTTCACCTGGCTTTCTCTAAGAAATGAACATGTCAGGTGGTGCCTTTGCACAGCCCACAGGCTGTTGGCTTTCAGGAAAAGGCTGAGCAGAGCAGGGGCCTTGCTGTCCAGCATCTGTGGCAGAGAGCAGCTGTGCTACCAGCAGCACATGGGGACACATGGCAGGGCTGAGCCCCTCCTCAGCAGCCACCCTGAGACAGCCACCAGGGATTCCAGGGTCCAGAACCCTCCCTTGGAAACTTCCCGTGCATGAGCTACGGCGAGATCCTGCCTCATTAGCATTGCAAACACATCCTGTCTCAGGGCTGCCACCAGACCTCTGCTTTCCTCTCCTTTGTCCTTGAAAGGGTGGGTAGTTGACAGCTTGGGAGAACCCCTCTGCTTTTGGGGGTGAGGGCAGCAGGGTGCCCTTGTGCCCTGCAGCCTGGGGGTGCCCATCAGCCGCCGCCTGCCTGTGCCCCAGCCGGCCAGGCACAGTGCCGCTGGCAGCAGCCAGCACTCTGTCCTCTTGACCAAATTCAAAAAAGGAATTATTTATGTCTCCTGCATATTTCTGGGCTTGACTGCCAAAAATGGCAAGCAGCACTGGGGCACACTTGTAGTGCAGTAGCTGGAGGAGCAGCCCTGGGGCGGGGGGACAGGCAAACAGACACCCATGAGCCTGTCCCCCACTTCGAGTCCCTGCTAATGGTGGCAGGGGGCAGGCAAGGGGAAGGAGCTAGTGAGGGGGTTGAGCGTCTGGGGGGGATGAGCTGCTCAGAAATTACTGAAGGTTTCAGTGCAGAGCCTTGTTTTCCCTGAAGTACTTCATAAGGAGAAAAAAAAAATCATCTTTTTTTAGCTCTCTGTAATGGATAAAAATAGCTAATATGTTATAAGAGAGCCTGAGGAGTGTCTGCCCAAAGAATCGCTGTCCTGCTTTGTGTCCTGCGATGTTTGATTGCAGCAGCTCTGTCAGATGTCTGCTGAGGGGAGGAAGAGGTGGCATTTAGAAGCAGGGTTTCAAAACACCGAAGTCATTAGTGATGCAGGTCCCTTGAGAAGACAGCAAAAAGATTCTGGAGACAACTTGGGTAATGTTTGCTTAAAAATGGTGGTTTGTTACGTGCTTTCAAGTCGGCAGGAGGCTGCAGGGCAGCAAAGCAGGAGCAGGAATTGTGCTCCACTGGCTGGGAACAGCCCCAGGCTTCAGAGATGTTCAGATCTTGTCCGGGGTTTTTTTTTTTAGTGTAGGGCTGTGCCCCAGGAGAAGTGGTTTTGCTGTTGAAGGCATGTAACTTGGCTAAAAACTTTGGATTTGTTCACAAACCTGCCAGCAGGACTACGACATTTCAGTCATGTTGAAATTAAGATGCTTTGTGGGCCATGTTAATTTTGTCTAAATTCCCCACTGGAATAGCCCAAATGAACTGAAGGTCTTGTTTTGGTTAATTTAATGTTAAATACAGATATTATATTTAACTATAATTTCCTTGTTATAGTTGTTATTCATACCATATGTATCAAACTTGTTCAAGCACAGCATTTCAGTGAGTCTACTTTCCATAGGAAATGTCAAGATTCCAGCCTTTTTTTTTTTTTTTCTCCTTCCAAGGCAGAAGGATTTTATTATCTCAAGTTATAATAATCAGGATTTCCTGCAGCTGGCAATTCTGGTTCCTGCCCACATGGCTCTGTAGGTCCCCAGCTGCAGCCATGCCCCTGTTGCTTTTCAGGGGCTGTTTGGGCAGCTGCAGTGCTGTGCTGGTGCTGCTGGCACTGCTAACTGGGACCGAGTGGGGTGAGCAGGACTGAATCCTGCTGAGCTCTGGGGACATACTCTGACACACAGTCAGAGGTGTTACTGTTTGGGTCTCGGTGGCTTCACATCACCTCAAATTGCACCAGGAGAGGCTTAGGTTGGCCATTAAAAGAAATTTCTTCACTGAAAGGGTTCTCACCACTGGAACAGGCTCCACAGGGAGGTGTTTGAATCCTCATCCCTGGAGCTGTTTGGAAGACGCAGAGATGTGGTGCTGAGGGACATGGTTTAGCACCAGACTTGGAAGACAAATAATGGTTGGACTCTGATCATAAAGGTCTTTCTCAACCAATGCAGTTCTGTGATTTAGGAATAGCAATCCCAGTGTGCTGCATGCTGGTGCTATGTAGGGACAAGGAGCAATGGACGTAAGTTGCAGCACAGGAGGTTCCACCTCAACACAAGGGGGAACTTCTTTACTGTAAGGGTCACAGAACACTGGAACAGGCTCCCCAGGGGGGTTGTGAAGTCTCCTTCTCTGGAGACTTTCAAGGCCTGCCTGGATGTGTTCCTGTGTGACCTGAACTGGATTGTCTGGTCCTGCTCTGGTTGAGGGTGGACTCGATTATCTCTTTGGGTCTCTTCCACCCCTGATATCCTGTGATCCTGTGACAGTCACTGACAGTTAGATGTATGTGTGTGTGATTCCACCCCTCACCTTTATACATCCATCCCCAAACTAGGGACATACTTGTTGGTGAAGTCCTGTCATCATGAAGCCTTGATTCAATCACCACAAGAATAATGCAGAGATGAACTCCCCTGCCCAGACCACAGGTTGCATTTGTGATCTTTTCCCTTTTCCTGTAAACAGGAGTAGAAAATGCCATCCCCTGAAATACTGCTAAGTGTCAGGATGCAGCACTCAGTACAGCCCTGCGAGTGGAATTACTAATAACCTCCTAATGAGGGAAAATGACATTAGACAGTCTTTGGCTGGTGCTTCCTTTGGATAATATAATCCAAGCGTGCAGGCTGTCAGCCTGCAGCCTAACCCCACTGCCACAAACAGAGAGATTCGTCGGATATATTGGCATTTATCTCCTAATAAAATTGGTTGGCATCTAGAGTTTCTATGGGCTTGTGCTGCAGGAGCCTCAGTGCTGAAACCTGCCGAAGCAGAAGCATTAATCCACAGCAGGGTGCAAGGCACAGCTCCAATCCTGCACCCAGGCAGGGAGCGGTCCCATCAGGGACACTTGCTGGCTTTGTTCTGCTTCCGTCCAGAGATAAAAATCCCATTAATTCCCAGAGCCCCAGAGAGTGCCTCCAAGCTTCCATCTTTGCTTGGTTGACAGTAATAACAATGAAGAAGCTCCCTGAGGAGGTTAAAAGCAAGTGCAGCCAGAGCAGACCATCAGCAGCTGAGGAAGGCAGGGCAGTGTCTCCTCTGTCCCTGGCCATGAGTGTGGTTACTGCCTGCTGTCTGATGGAACCCATATATCTCAGAAGTGCCAGAATCCCACCTCAGGGTGGGGACTGGGCACCCACTGACTGCTTTGCCAAGGCCACCTGAGAAATCATGGAATCGGCCAGGCTAGAAGAAACCTCCAAGATTATCCTGTCCAACATATCACCCAACCCTATCCAATCAACTAGACCATGGCACTAAGTGCCCCATCCAGGCTTTTCTTGAACACCTCCAGGGACAGCGACTCCACCACCTCCCTGGGCAACCCATTCCAATGGCAAATAAAGTCTGGCAGTGCACAGAAGGGCCAGGGGTACCCCAGCACTCTGCATTTTCAAATGCAGAATGCTCTTGTATCTGCAAGCACAGCTTTGTGAGATTATGGTGAGACATCATTTAAACTGATTTTGGGAACTTGTCTTGCTTCTCCACGTAAGGATGAGCCTTTTCTGCTGTGTTCTCAGAGGTGAGTGGTGTGAAGGTACCATCAGTGTGTTCCCTTGGCTGATTCAACACAGTGACACTAACTGCTTTGGCACTGCTCTGTCAAAACCTTTCTGTGTGTTTGTTTGGTGGCAAGCTTCAAAAATGTAATTCCCTCCTTTCTATTTGGATCAGAAATTCTGTTCTTCATAATCCAACTCTTTGCTCTGATGGCTGAGTGCACATCCAGTTCCAGGGAGCCCATCAGCTGAGAGACAGATCTCTCTTAGACGGCAGCACACAACTTAATTATTCTTGCCTGGCACAGCTGGCCCAAGGTACTTTCAGTACTTCAGGACTATTACAAGATCAAATTCTGGCCCATTTGTGTGTTCAGGCAGGGCTCTGCTGGGGCTGAGCTTTCCAGACCAGCCACCTGAGTTCCCTGGGATTTTAGAAGTGAAACAGATTTTCAGCTCAAGAGGTAAAGGGAGCACTCAATGAGCAACCTCATGGCATGGCAAAAATGTGGTCTAGTCTGAGCAGATGAAAGACAAGGAATCTCTGTTGTATCTCCTCCATCCTCTCTGGCTAAGCCAGGGCTTGTCCTAGCAGAGGGCAGTGCTGTCCATCTTCCTGGGGACATGGCATGACACCTTCTGTTCAGTCCAGCACTGGGCCTGGGGCTCCCCTAGAGACTTTTTTGCTCTCACACACCTCCAGCAGCATACCTGGCACATCCCTGAGGGTATGGTTACTTTGAGAAAAACAGAAGATCACTAATCCATCAATCACAGATTGGCATGAGTTGGAAGGGACCTTAAAGATCATCTAGTTCTAACATCCCTTGCCACAGGCAGGGACAGCTCAGACTAGACCAGGTTGCTCAAATCCTTACTCATCCTGGTCTTAAATGCTTCCAGGGATGAGGTGTCCACAACTTCTCTAGGTAACCTGTTCCAGTGTATGCACACCTGTGCTTGTGAAGATGTGGCCATGTCTGCACATAGGCTCTCCTGCCCATTTGAGTGTGCATATTGATGCCCAGATGCACAACTCTACCTATACAAGCCCAACCCTTCACCTGACAACTCTTTTGTTAGTTTTGCAAGGCCATTTCTCTGTTTATTTTTAAGTCCTGTTTGGGAAGTAGCAATTTGTCTGCTGAACAATTTTAGCTTGCAGTCTGTTACTCTGTATTGTGGATTTCTGCCACTTCTGTTTATTGAGAGGATGTCTCCTGTTAGCATGTTGTTGTGAACCATCTTTCACTGTCAGGATTCAAGTCCTGTTGCTGCTACCTTTAGAACAAAATCCTGCAGATTTATCCTTCCTCACTCAAGTTGCTGAGAGCAGCCCCAGCTCTTTAAGTGGCATGGGAGTGGTAGAACTGATTTGGAAAGGGGATTTGTTTGTTTAATTCTGGGGAGCCCATATTTAACCATTGCTTGAACTGTTCAATCTGGAACTTCTCCATCTGTGGCTCCTTTTGCTCTCTTCCCGGAGACACATGCAGTTATGTGGCCAGCATTCAGTGGAGCTTGGTTGGATTCTTTCCTCCTCCTATAAGCTGTCCAGAACCATTTTGCTTCAAAATGAGATTCAGATATACCAGGATTTGCTGCTCCCTGATGAGGAGGGAGATGCAGAATGGCTTTGATGGGATCCTGCTCCTACAGCCAGGTCGGAAGCCAGTGCCAAGTGTTCTGGCTAGGATCTTTTCCTCTTTGCTGAGGAGTTCTACTCAGAACTGAGGCTGAGCAAAAGAACAGAGAGATCTTGCCTGCCAGTGCAAGGGAAGGCATGTCCAGAAGTCACTGCACGTCCCCAGCATGACCAGCTGGAGCTGTTCACCAGCTTTTTGCTGGGATACTAAGAACTGAGCTGGGGCACAGCTGGCTTTTAGGCTGTGTCCACGTCAGCTGCAGCACAGAGATACTATCAAATCAGCCTTATGGCTAGCAGGCAAGAGATAACTCAATGTTTTATGGTCTTGTGGTCTGAAAGCCAAGGCATACTTCCATGTCAGAAAGATACTTCCTCAGTCACTCCTTGCTGAGACCAGCTTGGTTAGATGTGTCTGTGAGATTCTTCTGCCTCTGTGGTGCCCAGGTGTTCACAGGTACCTGGTAAAACAAACCAGAGGATTTTGTATCCTTGTAGAAATTTTCTAAACCTGGCCATAGCTAGAACACACACTTTCCATGCAATTCTTTTGGCTTGGCCAATCCCTGCCTGTTCCTCACCAGACGAATGAAGATCAGCATGGGGAAACGCTGAGCACAACCACACTCTTGATGCTGCTCATGGACCACTGGGAAATCGATCCTGGATCTCTGCTTAGATGGTTCTACATGTGCCTTACAGCACTGCTGCCTGAGGAGGCTCAAAGGAACACAGGCTGTCAGGGGTTGGAAGGGACCCAGAGAGGTCACCCAGTCCAACCTCCTTGCCAGTGCAGGACCATACAGTCTAGCTCAGGTCACAGAGGAACACATCCAGACAGGCCTTGAAAGTCTCCAGACCAGCCACCTGAGTTCCCTGGGATGTGAAACAGAGATTTTCAGCTCAAGAGGCAAAGGGAGCACTCGATGAGCAACCTTATCCTCAGGCTCCATCCAGCAGCTCCCAGAGACCTGAGACCTCCCCAAGACTCAGGCTCAGGAACTCAGCAAACAAGACGCAGATGTAAATAGGAAAGGCAGAGAGGAATCCCATCAAAACAGAACCATGACAGACAAGCTAGGAGCAGCAATGAGGCTTTATTTACATGCTAATCAAATCAGTCCTGCTTTGTCAGCCACGTTATCTGGATTGAAGGGGGCTATAAATACACAGGAGCAGCAAGAGGCTCCGGAGAAGAACACATCTAATTCTGGTGCAGTTTTGCCTGAGCAGAAGGATATGCACTCTGCACAGGACCCGACGGAGAGCACAAACAGCTATGCCTGCAAACCTCAGTCTGGACAGCTGTAAAGTGTCTCTTGTTATTTCTTTTCACTGGCTGTTTGATATAGCACTCTTGTGACAACCTTGTGTCATCTCCTGTCAGATGCTACAGCCTGCGTTGTGTTGCTTGCTTCTTGTTGTGTGAGCTAATCACTTGCTGTAATGTCTGGTCTGACTCCACACCACAGCCTTGGTGCACAGGAGCTAGGTGGGAATGGTGGGAATCATAGAATCATAGAATGGCTTAGGTTGGAAGAGACCTCAAAGATCATCTAGTTCCAACCCCCCGCCATAGGCAGGGACACCTCCCACTAGAACAGGTCACTCAAGGACTCATCCAGCCTGGCCTTGAATACCTCCAGGGAGGGAGCAGCCACAACCTCCCTGGGCAACACATTCCAGTGTCTCACCATCCTCACTGTGAAGAACTTCCTCCTAACATCCCACCTAAATCTCCCCTCTGCCAATTTAAACCCATTACCGCTCATCCTGTCATTACAAGACCTTGTATTCAAGGTCCTGTAGGCCCCTTTCAGATACTGGAAGGCTCCTGTAAGGTCTCCTCGAAGCCTTCTCTTCTCCAGGCTGCACAGCCCTAACTCTCGTAGCCTGTCCTCATAGCCTCATCTTCATGGCCCTCCTCTGGACTCTCTCCAACAGTTCATCTTGTGCTGGGGGCTCCAGAACTGCATACAGTACTCCAGGTAGGGTCTGAGGAGAGCAGAGTAAAGAGTGAGAATCCCCTCCCTTGCCCTGCTGCCCACAGCTGCTCTTGCTGCAGCCCAGCACAGTTGCTGTCTGAGCCCTGTGTGCACACTGTTGGCTCATGTTGAGCTTCTCATCACTCCTGACCCCCAGGTCCTTTTCCTCAGGGCTGTTCTCAGCCATTCCCCACCCAGCCTGGAGTTGTGCTTGGGATTGCACCAACCCAGGTGCAGGACCTTACACTTGGACTTGTTGAATTTCATGAGGTTTGCCTGGTCACAGCTCTGCAGCCTGTCCAGGTCCCTCTGGATGGATCCCTGCCCTCTAGCAAGTCGACTGTGTTACACACCTTGGTGTCATCCACAAACTTGCTGAGGGTGCACTCGATTCCTCTGTCCACGTCACTGACAAAGATACTAAACAGATGTTAAATTGAGATGAATTTCCTGACTCTCCTACCTCCCCCCC
>VWZI01003571.1:1626283-1651043 GCA_013396835.1 Psilopogon haemacephalus | reverse complement strand
AAAAAAAAAAAAAAAAAAAAAAAAAAAAAAAACAAAAGGAGACATCAAAACTGCAGTGCTTCAGTGGGAAAAGGGTTTTCTAGCAAACTTTGTTCATCAAAAAATAAAAAAAAAGCAAATGGAAGTGGGGGGCATGCCAGGTAACCAGCTGCCACCATGGAACAGACAGCATGTGTTAGCAATGGACAATGTTTGGAGAGAGTTTTAACGTCCTGCAGGATTCCAGTGTTTGCAAAGGATGTTTCCCATTGGGATATATTTCTCGGAGCCAAATATTTCTCCTCCCTCTCCCATTGTGTCTGTTTCTGTCGCGTTGGCAGAATGAGCACAAAGGGATGTCACGCCAGCCTTTGAAATGGAAATTTTACCTTGACTTTAATGGGATTGCAACTTCGGCTTTGAGGAAAGCCAAGATAGAAGGCAGCAGTGGAAGCTGGTGCACAGCACAGCAATTTTAAGGCGCTTGCCCGAAGTTCATTCAGATTCTATATTAGTTCAAATAACAGGAGAAAGGCAGAAAGTGCCTGCTTGCTTTGAGAAACAGCATGGGACTCACTCGGTAGGTATCTTTTGGAGGCAGAACAGTATGTGGTCATTGAAGATCAGAAAACTTAAGAAACTTGCATCGATGTCCCTGGCAGATAACTCCAGAACTTGTTTCAGCTTGCTTCTCTCTGCATAATTTGGGCAGCAAGTAGGTGGCTACTTTACAGCTAAGGAATAATCCATCGAACTGTGGCAAACAAACACTTTACACTCTAGTGGCTGTGTACAGATGGACTAAGTGCTTCAGCACAAGCTGTCTGGTCTCTTGGTCGTTCTCTCTCTTTAGAGCCTCCCATGCTAATGCTGGGAGTACATAGTGGTCTCACCTTCGTTTAAGAGAAGAAAAGAGTCTCAGGTCCTGAATTCAGGAAAAAGTCTAAAGATACAAACTCTAAAGGTTAAGAAAGCAGAAGGCAGATAAAGAACCTGAAAGAACTGTATTTGTAGCAGTCTTATCATCAGAACATTTAAAGTTAGCAGTGTGTCCCTCAGGCTCTGAATCACCTAGATGGTGGCATGTGGGCAGCTGTCTGTAACACCCTGTGCACCTCCTGTCCTCTCATCCACTGACCTCCACCATGTGTCTGGAGAGAGATCTGACTACTACCCCGAGGAAAGCAGCTTCCCCGTGCCCTGGCTCCTCTCCTCACTGCATGTAAGCCATCCCTGGGCAGAGTGAAGTATGTGCTTCACTGACAGGTTCCTGCCTTGTTCACCCTTGATTTTATAGAATCATAGAATGGTCTGGGTTGGAAGAGACCTCAAAGATCATCCAGTTCCAACCCCCCACCATAGACAGGAACACCTCCCACTAGATCAGGTTGCTCAAGACCTCATCTAGCCTGGCCCTGAATACATCCAGGGAGGGAGCAGCCACAACCTCCCTGGGCAATTTTCATTGCATTTCCAGCTAAGGGTCCAGGCCCTTTCAGAAGTTTTTTAAATGCCTGTTTTATAGGAATTTCAGACCCATGACATTGCCCTTTTTCTTAGGGACTCGAGAGCTGGAAGCTACCCACAGAAGTTTTACCAAATCAAAGCCATGCACAGGAGGGCAACCTGATTCTTCTGTGCAAACTTTACTCAGTTAGGTTCTTTTCATGCCATTGTTTGTGAATTGTATCCTCAGGTAGAATCATAGAATCAGTCAGGGTTGGAAGGGACCACAAGGATCAGCCAGTTCCAACCCCCCTGCCATGGGCAGGGACACCCTACCCTAGATCAGGCTGCCCACAGCCTCATCCAATCTGCCCTTAAACACCTCCACAGATGGGGCTTCAACCCCCTCCCTGGGCAACCCATTCCAGGCTCTCCCCACTCTCACGCTGAACAACTTCCTCCTCACATCCAATCTGAATCTCCCCACCTCCAGCTTTGCTCCATTCCCCCTAGTCCTGTCTCTCCCTGATATCCTATAAAGTCCCTCCCCAGCTTTTCTGTAGGCCCCCTTCAGATACTGGAAGGCCACAATAAGGTACTCATCCTCTTTCCTCTGAAGTGAAGATTGCCTCCATCCCTGAGGCACAGGCTAACCATCCTTTTCCTTGCATCTCCTCTTCAACAGGCTCAGCTTCCTGTAGCTCTATTAGACATCCTCTGAGCTCCAGCTCATTTGCAGATAATTTTCCTCTGTTTGCTCTAAATAAAAATAGGTCAGTTGTAAGTAATTTATTATGCAATGATTTTACTATAGTTTGCCAGACAGTTGCAGCAAATTTTAGTTTTAGACAAGTAATGGTTGCACTCCAGCTGTTACAGCTCTTCATGTAAGTTGCTCTGGAATATTTTTCAGAGATCTCAAATATTGTTCTTCCTGCAATGAGTGAATGCATCAGTGAAGCATCTGTTTTTCTTTAAAAGGACTGAAGATACTGACAATAACAAAAGTATTAAGTGCTGGTAGAGATTTACATCCCCAAACTGTCCTCCAACAGAAAACCAATTAAACTTCCAATTTCCATGGGAGTAGGTGAATGTTAGGCTACTTTTAATGCCAGGTTTTAAAGAGCAGCAGAGTTGAGATGTGGACATCTTAAATACAGGCATACAGCTGGAGTCTGAACTGGGCATTGACTGTGGCCTGCACGTGGGCTCTCCATCCTCACTTTTTTCCATGAGTGGGGTTGGTCCTGCAGTAAGAACCTCTGCTGTGGTGCTGGAGATCAGATGCCACAGGAGGTAAAGCCTTCTCCTCATGCTCTTGCCTACAGACATTACAGACTCTAGGTCTGCGGGACCCAGTGTCTTGAGCCAAAATGAAGTACTGTGATTACCCAGACTGTGAGAACTCTGACTAAGCCTAGTTTTGGAGTGCGTGGGGAACCTGGCATGTGCTCTTCACCCTCTTCACATCTATAGAATACAAGTGGAAACAAAAAGAATTGCTCTACCTTTTTTTCTTTTTTTCCTACTTATTTTCACCTACTAGCCTCTAGACCGAAAAGCATAGTCAGTGCAGCTTGGAAAATCACATAGGCTCCACTAGAAATAAGAATCTGGCCCAAGCGCCTGCTCTTTCATCTGATGGTGTGACATGGTAGGACACATTAGGTAGGGTTGCTGCTATATTACCAACAGGGCAAGGGAGGGGATTCTCCCCCTTTGCTCTGCTCTTGTCAGACCCCACCTGGAGTATTGTGGGCAGTTCTGGAGCCCCCAGCACAAGAAGGACATGGAA
The DNA here is from genome assembly GCA_013396835.1 of Psilopogon haemacephalus. Classification (NCBI taxonomy): domain Eukaryota; kingdom Metazoa; phylum Chordata; class Aves; order Piciformes; family Megalaimidae; genus Psilopogon; species Psilopogon haemacephalus. The sequence goes on along the minus strand of VWZI01003571.1, from coordinate 1,647,820 downwards.
CTGTTGGAGAGAGTCCAGAGGAGGGCCACAAAGATGATCAGAGGGCTGGAGCAGCTCTGCTATGAGGACAGGCTGAGGGAGTTGGGGCTTTTCAGCCTGGAGAAGAGAAGGCTTTGAGGAGACCTTATAGCAGCCTACCAGTATCTGAGGGGGCGCTACAGGAGGGCTGGGGAGGGACTGTTCACAAGTTCTTGTAATGACAGGACGAGGGGGAATGGGTTCAAATTGGCGGAGGGGAGATTTGAACGGGATGTTAGGAAGAAATTTTTCACAGTGAGGGTGGTGAGGCACTGGAACAGGTTGCCCAGGGAGGTTGTGGCTGCTCCCTCCCTGAAGGTGTTCAAGGCGAGGCTGGATGAGGTCTTGAGCGACCTGATCTAGCGGGAGGTGTCCCTGCCTATGGCAGGGGGTTGGAACTGGATGATCTTTAAGGTCTCTTCCAACCTAAACCATTCCATATGATTCTCTGATTCTATATCCTTTTGCATGAATTTGAAGCACTGTCGCTCACAGGCTCCTCTCTCTGTTCCGAGTGCAAGTCGTGCCCTCTGCGAACAGGATCAGAGTTTCCTTTCTGGACTGATTAAAGAGCATAGGCAGATGAGAGAGACCCAAACCCAGGCCTGGGAACCGAAACGTGTCCATCTTTGCTCTCCCCATCTTTTGCTTCCCTTGCACGAACCACCTCCGCACCCAGAAACATATTTGCAAGATCTATTTTCGGCCTCAGCAGGCACCATGATACAGATCGGCTCACATTTGTCAACTGAAAAGATGTTGATTGGCTAAAAATTACAGACCTAACCTTCCTGGAAGTAAACTGTGAGAGCTTTACAGCCATTCATTCCTACCAGCTACAGAGCTGATACTATTTTTACCACTAAATATTAAGATGTTCTTTAATGCATAGACTATGCTAATGTTCCTAGGCAATTACTGGCAATGCACAGGCAAAGGCTATTTTGTTCTGCAACTGCAGTAATTAAATGTGCATAAATTAGGTACATTTTGGTGGAAGAGTGTTTGAAATGAGAAGATCTTCACCCTCTTTATTAGGAAAAGCTTATTGGGGCTGGACATGTCCAACTTTATGTGGGGCCTTAGAGGGCAAAGCAAGGTTGGTTTTGATTGTGCAGAAGTCTGATATCTTTCACTGCTGCTGGTCAAAGACATCACGTGCAAGCATGGTGAGAATCCTTTTACAGATGTTCTCCTGTCAACCTGTGGTCATTACATATGCAAGAGATTGATTTCCACCTTGCCTCACAAGACTTGTGGGAAGCAGTGTGGAGCCTGAGCTCTGTGTGTGGCCAACGGATGTCCTGGGTGGGAATTGCGTCCGGTTCTGGAGCTCCTGTTACAAGAGGGATGTGGACATGCTGGAGGTGTCCAGAGAAGGGCCACAAGGATGCTCAGAGGGCTGCAGCACCTCTGCTATGAGGACAGACTGAAAGAGTTGAGGCTGTTCAGTCTGGAGAAGAGGAAGCTCCAGGTGACCTTATTGTGGTCTTCCAGTATCTGAAGGGGCCTACAGAAAAGCTGGGGAGGGACTTTTCAGGCTGTCAGGGAGAGACAGGACTAGGGGGAATGGAGCAAAGCTGGAGGTGGGGAGATTCAGACTGGAGGTGAGGAGGAATTTCTTCACCATGAAAGTGGTGAGAGCCTGGAATGGGTTACCCAGGGAGGTGGTTGGGGACACATCCCTGGAGGTGTTTAAGGGCAGGCTGGCTGAGGCTGTGGGCAGCCTGATCTAGGGTAGGGTGTCCCTGGGCATGGCAGGGATTTGGAACTAGATGATCCTTGTGGTCCCTTCCAACCATGACTGATTCTGTGATTCTAAGAGGGAGAAGGAAGAGGGAAGCAGCACTCCTGGCATGCCAGGGCCTTTCTTAGGACAGCAAGTGTGACTCTTTGCAGGTCTGCCATCCTGCATGGCAGCCAGCAGCAGTGCAGAGCTGATGCATCCCTTTTCACATGGAAAGTGAGATTTCTGTCCCCTTGGGTGGGGGAATTCAATGTGATGCAGAGAAAAATAATGAACAGCTTGACCTTCGTTCCCAGAGCTCCCAGAGGAGAGGAGAGCTAGTGGGATATCTGGGCAGGGAAAACCAGGTTATAATGTGTATTACAGAGTGGGCTGTACTCACCTAGATTACTTTAATGTGTTGTTTGTGTGATGGGATAAAAGGAGTCACCGTAAGGGTGACAGGGGCCTTTTTGTTCTCTTGCTTTGGGTCCTCTGTCCTGCTTGCACTAATAAAGAGCACCTGCTTCAATGCAAAGTGCATTGCTGCATTTGCCCAGTTACTGCCAGCAACACTCAGACAGGACACATTCAAGCAGCAGGTTGTCAGCTTGTTCCATCAGACCGAAACATCTCATTTATGGTGCCCGGTAAAGGCCACTGGCAAGAGCAGTCAGCGGCTGTGTCGCTCCAGCAGTAAATTCTTTATTCTGCTTTAAACATTTTGTTGCCTGAGCCTCCTCTCTGGAGGACTTGGGTGCCTTCTGGATAGCTGTTTGCTCACTGGAAAAACAAAATTGCTCTTTTCATACAGCAGCAATAATGCTTCAGGGTATGAATTATAGTCAATAAAAAGATGGCTGTAAAATATGCATCATGCTCCTGCAGAGCCCGCGGAGCGCTGCTGTGTGCTTTAGCCTCATGGACAAGATTGCTAAAATTACAGCTGCCTTTTTATCTCTTGCTCTTAGGCCTGTAGCATACACTCCTGTAATACCATCTGATTTTAATGTAACGTTTTATGGTTGCCTGTTGTAGGCAGTCCCACTGAGTTAAAGTCTCTGGAGCGCTAAAAATTGGCTTTGTGTTCTTTTGTTGCGGGTATTGTTTCTTTCTTTCTTTCTTATTTTTTAAGGTGGTAAACGGAGTCCTGGGGACGACATAGCAAATACATCTGTGGTCATTGAGTAGGTCAAAGCAGTGCAAAGCAAGAGTCCATCTGCTCGCTTACACAAGGCAGACTGGCCAGCTGCGGGGAGACGCAGACTGCAGAGAGATGTGTCAGGCACCATTTGGGTTTAATGGGAGGGTAATGGAGCAGGAGAAATTAAGGCAGAAGTATCAGAGCCTTTACTTCAATGCACTTCGTGTCTGTTGGTTTGTGCGTGGTGATCAGGTCTGTCCCAATCAACACTGAGAACTGTGAAGTCAGAGGGCAGTTGTGCCTTCCTGCTGCTCTTGGCTCTCTGCAGCTCTCAGTTCCCTTGTGCTCTTCTGGCTGTTTGCAGCAATGGAAATAATCTCTGTCTGCCCTGGCCATTGGATTAGCTGTTTGAATGTGTAGAGGCTTCTGGATGCATCTCTCTTGGTTGCTCAAATTTGAGTGAGCAAAGCTGGTGGAGAGGCTGTGTGAGGACAGGAAAAGCCAGGGAAGGAGATGTTGTCAGCCAAAGCATTGACCTAAGAGACTCAAGACTGGATTCAACAAACTTTTTGTCATTCTGTACAAAGCTGTCTATGTTTTTTTCTTTTAAATAATCACCCTGTACATCAGTTCCCTCATGTGCAAAACTCAGATACTGGCACGGGAGCTTGAACGACATCATGGCAAAAGCACGAGAGGAGAGCTGGCCTCTGTGTCTGCCTTGCTGCCCTCCCAGAGCAAGGTATTTAAAGAAAACCAACCTTAGACTGTGCATGTTTTAAAAGAATAACCAGAGCAGTGAAGCTGTTCAGACAGAGCAAAGCATGCTCCACACACACTGTATTTTAGGAAGGGCATCCGAGCTGTGCTAAGGAAGGCTGCTGACCTGGGAGTCAAGTTCAGGAAACTTTGCTGCTATGAAGGGTTTCGGTCCCACTTCCCACTTAAAATCCTGCTAGGTGTGAATAGGCTTCTCCTTCCCTGGTGTTTAGGGCTGCAAAACACCACCACAGCTTCCCAGTGTGCCCTGGCAAGAGCCTGTGGGCTTGCACCTCCTCAGAAGAGGAGCTGCCCACAGACACTCCTTTTTTTGTTTTCACAAGGCAACACAGGCAAGTGACAGGGATACATTTGTGGAGAGGCTCTTGGGCAGCAGCTACTATTAGAGGACTCCAAAGAAGAGACACTTCTAGGGGAACACAAAAGCGACGTTCACCTCCAAGAGATTTTGGGCTGCTAATCAGATTTCCTCTGCCAGTCTCTGAATCATTATGATAATAACATAGTAATAATAGTAATAGACTGTGACCATCTGCAGGGGAACATTAACCACTTATTCGCTAGCTTTATGGTTCTTTTACAAATCCATCATCCTGGCAAGAAAAGTCAAAAATATTCTCGTGTCATTAATTTCATGTTGAGATCATCATTCACCACATTTCTTTAAGGCCAGAGATTTTTGCCTGAAGTGGTCTTGTTGTGTGTGTTTTCCCATGGATTTCCAGAGTTCTTAATGCCCAAGGGATAAGGCAGTGATGTGGAAAATAGCCAGCCTCCCCGTGATCTGTTCTTCTGATGATGCCACAGGCTTTCTGCTTCCTTAAGGAGAAAACAAAGTTTGACTCCAGTTTCAGAAGGCTCTAAGGTTCCTAGTTCAGATGCAAATGCCTAACAGTCCGTGTTAAGTGTCTGAATATTTTGTTATTGCCATATGTGTTTGACTGTGGCGCCCTGCAGAGTAGGGCAGAAGATGGTGAGGAGGAGCCAGGGTGCCTTAATTCTGGGCAGAGACAGGAGCTCATGCATAACCTTTGCTTTCTGTGGAAAACTTCCTAATCCTCTGAAAGGCTAAAACACAGTAGGCAGGATCCAACTTTCTGACCTGCAGCTATTTCAGCTGCTGCCTCTGGGGATTAACCCCTGTATTTCATGTTGTGCTGAAGCTGCTGTGAAAGGCTGGAGCCTGACTGAAGTCAGGTTTGGAAAGAGGATAGGGCTGCTGCGACAGGGCATCCTGAACACCCTCCAGTCACTGTGGTTTCCATCTCCTCTCCTCTGCCTTTTTTCTTCTGCAAGAGAGGAATGAGGTCAGAAGGACCCTGGATGTTTTCATTTTTCAGCTGGCCAGGAGGTCATTGGCCTTTCCATGCAAAGAAGGCTGTGGGAGTTGCTGGCACTGAGTTATTTTGTAAAGCTTTTGACTAGAAATAGAAAACTCAGACAGATCTGTGCTGACCCTGATCTTAGCATGCACACAAAACCACTCAGCTTTCCATTTGTGGCCCAGGAGAAGATGAGAATGGCTCTTTTCTTTTGTTTTCTCTGTAAGAGTGACTCTAACTCAGACTTTCACTAGAACCTGTGCAAAACAAAGTCACTGTGCAGAAGTCAAGAAATTTCTGTTTGAGTTTGGCTGGAGGACAGATCCAGAAACTGTGCTGTTCTTCTAAGCAGGCATTTCTGAGCTTGAGAGGGAAGTTAAGCTAGGAATTAACTGATATTTTTTTCCTTTAAGTGTCCTGTCATAGTCTTATTTTCAGCGCCATTGCTTAAAAAACATACAAGGGCTCAGAGAAGTCATTTGTGTTGCTGGGAAGACTTTGGACAGAAATGTTAGGGATTAGATCCCAGTCCTGTTGCTCATTGTGCAACCTCATGGTGGCTGCCTCAGGGCTCCCTCCATGTGACACCATGGCTACATGACTTGGTGGCCATGAGGCAGCTGTGGATGGAGGGGTGCAACTCTCTCCAGTGCAGTCTGGAGTTCTGAATCTTCCGGAACAGATGGAAAGAAAAAAGGCTTTGTTTAATGCAAGACAGAAAAGGAAACTTCCAGTAGATAATTGCTGCTCCATTTGTATTGTTTGCTTTAGACTTTTAAAGCTTGCGAAACTCCCAGGGGAGGACTGTGATCAGTGACTTTGCCATCTTGGAACATTTTGGCTGTCCCAAAAGACACAAAAGAACAGAACTGCAAGCTAACAATGAGATCCCAACCAGCTCCCAAGCCATTCAGTGTCCCCATCCGCTGACCTGGCAGAGAGCACACACTGGGCTCTGCTGGTTTGGTGCTGGCCTGACTGCTCTGTGCTCCTCCTTCAGTTCTTCTGCCCATGACCTGGGGCTGAGCTCAGAAGCTTCCCTGTGCTGTAACTCCCAGGGCACGTAACCATGTATGGTATAGATCTACTCTAACTGCATATTTCTCTGGCAGCTTGTGTATATGGTTTGTGGCATCTCATGAGCAAAACTGATTGTAGCTACTTCTGAAAGTGGCAGGGGAAACAAGGAACCGACGCCAGGGCAACCGTGGTGTTGAGAGCGAAAAAATATGGGGCAGTGTAGAAGAAAAATCTATTGCATTCATTTTTAAAATAGCATGCTAGAGAGACCATGTAGTTCCTTGGCTCACAAGCATGGGAGATATGAAGAGCACTCAGGGAATGAGAGGTTCCAGAGACAGAGCACTTAGAGAATCAGAGGTTCCAGAGGCAGACACTTCCATGCCTGGAGTAGAAGCACAACTCTGCCAGGACACCATTTTTAAATGGGCAGAAAAGGCAAAAAGCTTCCAGTTCTGTCTCTGCTGGATTTGGGCTCTACAATTTTCAGTTCCCATACTGGAGGACCTCCTGCAGAGCAGGCAGGAAATGGCAAATGGAGCCAGCTGGGACTGCACACTTGCTGGTCCTGCCTGTTGGTGAAGGTGGAGGGCTCCCATGGGAGAAAGCATTTGTCTGGGGAGTTTAGAAGCACCTTCCCACAAAGCTGTGCTGGAGAGTTCCGTGGGTGAAGAGCTGCTGTAAGGACCCGTGCAGGGAGCACCGTGGCTGTGTGGTGGCATTTGTTGCTCTCCTGGTGGGGGCTGCGACCTCTCAGCTGCAGCATTTTGCTCTTTGGTGAGTGGTGGATCCTAGAAGACAATGTTCCCATGGCTGCTTTGCTCTGTTCCTGTGGAACAGCATCCAACATCACAACTCCTAGAGAAGGGAGCAAAGGCTCCTACTGCTCAGCATGAACTCAGGGCTATGTCACCCCAGAGGAAAGTGCCCATGGCACTCTCCTTTTCCTTTAAAAAAAAAAAAAAAAAAAAAAAAAAAGAGAGTTTATGGCCAAGAAAGACTTTGGGAGTGATAACCCCAAGTCGCCTATTTTAAGATCTGGGAACAATCTGATGCTGTAGAAATGCTGTTTGTGAGCTTCCTGGCAAAATATTTATGTTAGAAGCTGACTGCTGAAGCTGCATACAGAAATGTGTCAGTTTTCAGGGCTCTCTTCTTCCAATCAAGTTGAGAACAGGAGTTTAAGAGGAGCTTTGAAATGAGTTTTTCTGTGTGATTTGAAACAGTTTCTGTAATGAAACTTCAGCTAGATTTATGATAAAAAATAATATTAAAACTTAGCCCAATTTTAAACTAAAAAAAAACCAACCAAAAAATTCTAGACATAAAATGAATTATCCTACTTGTATGAACTTTTCTATTTGGAAATAAACTTTCCATCACTCTCCTGTGCAAATTTAGTCCAGACACTGGGTGGAAGTGGAGGAGGGGGCACCTGTTTTCCACCAGTGCAGTTCCTTGGTGGTTGTTATCTCCTGCAAAGATAAAGGGCCCTGAGTCTTCCAAAGCCCTTTCCTCACTGTGCTTTCACACAGACCCCTAAATCTTGATATGCAGGCCACTTGGCACTGGGGTTTGTGTTTGCTTTATACTGGGAGCATCAGTAACTGCTAGAGCAAAGGATGCAGCTAGAACCACCTTGTGTGTCTGCATGTCTGATGGGTGGACTACAGAGATGCTAAAAGACTGTCAAGGTCAAAGGCAGAACATCTTCTCCTCCTGAATACATTGCAGCGAGTCTGAAGGTGTCCTTAGGGAAATGATTCACCCCTGCTTGCAAACACTTTGTCATCCCAAATACCATCCCTGGAAATACCACTGCTGGCCTTCAAGAACCAAGACCAAGGAGACAATGTCTCTAAACAATCTCATTGTGACATATTGTGGTATAAAAAGAATAGGAGCTTGGTGAAGACCTGAGGAGGTTTTCTGTTTTCCTCTTCTGGGAAAAGCAAGTAAAATCCCATGACAGCCTACAGGCTACAGCTTCCTGGGTGTGTGTCTTAACTCTATGTCCATCTGCTTCTGGGGCTCAGAACCTTTGGAGGAGAAAGGATGTTTGTATACCTTGATTAATAACCAACCAAAGCTCTTTGGACCTGTTTCCATGGGGACCGCAGCATGGCTTAGGCTTCTCTTCAATGTAGTCAATGTGGATAATAAAGGCAACGAAGATATTGCAGAGCAGACTTCCAACCTGTGCCTCTGTGGGTGGTTGCACTGTGTCAGGGCTGTTTCCCTGCCTGCTGCTGTAGCTTAGGCGAGTCTGGAACTGGAAAGGGATCCCTGGCATCTCTTGGCTTGCCAAAACCCCAGAAAAGCAGCACAGTAACAAACACTACATCATTTGAAGGATGCAATAAATAGGCAGCAATGGCAAAAGGTTACCAGGGAGAGAAGTTTTTCAGCTGCTGCTGATGTGCTGTGATTGCTTTCACAGTTAATCTGAACCAAGAGGCTTCAGGCTCTGTCCAAGCACTCCAGATATTCTGAGCTGTACCAGCCTAGGTGTGTCAGGATAGCCAGCTTGGAAGTACAATTCAGGAAAACAGTAACATATTAAGGAGGTCTCACTTAAAACCTCTGAGCTTGGGTATGGCTGCAAAGCCATCAAATAAGCAAAAGTACTTTGCAGTGGAGGTGAGAATGAATGAGCACAGTAAAGAGCCAGTGCTACAGACATCCTTGGTTCTGGTATTAGATCACTGTATTCCAGGTGTGCTTTGGTGAGCAGAAAGAAAACCTCTATATATTACCTTCCATCATTTCTAGGAACAATATAGGTTGTCAGACCTGATTTATGACCATATAGTGGCTCTTCCAGTCAGAACACAGGTGAGCTGAGGGACTCAAGCACTGGTCTCCTTGTTTCTTACCTCTGCTTGAAGTGATGAGCTGATGCTACAGGAAAAAAAAAATAAATCCTTGCTTGTCTAGCTGATCTTGCCCCATACCTTTTAAATGTCCAGTTGACATAGCATGTGAACAGTGCTATATATGTGCCTGGGGTACTATCTTCAAGCATTTTGAAGTGAGATAATTAGTTGAGAAAGCAAACATTCTTGCATTTCAGGCACATAAATGGCAATCAGTATGATGAACACACGTGGAAAGTGCATTAAGCAGCAGGTGTGAGAGGCTGCTCCTGTTCTGCAAGAGAGCATCACTGCAGTAGAGAGGCAGGCAGACTGAAAGGATGCCAGCACTTCCTCTCCCTCTGTTGATAATATCTCATCACTCAGCACAAAAGCTGCTGGAGCTCTTGGAGCCTCCCAAACCAAATGCACCCCAGATGTAGCAGGGGGACAGTGCTGCATGCTGACCTGTCATATGGTGTGAGTCTGGCACACCTGGATGGGGTTTGCTTAGGCACTACACTCACCTTCCGTCCCCCAGTTCAGCAGAGCTTCTCAGGCCCATTCCATTCCACTCCACTCCATTCTATTCTATTCTATTCTATTCTATTCTATTCTATTCTATTCTATTCTATTCTATTCTATTCTATTCTATTCTATTCTATTCTATTCTATTCTATTCTATTCCATTTATTCAACTCAACAGATTCACTCTTCACAACAGTCACACCTGACTGACCATGTTGCTTGTGTGGCATGAACAGATCCCATGAGTGCCATCAGAGTGACCCACAGCATGGTGTCCCCTTCAGTGACAACCAACCTGCCTGTGCCTTGCCACCCAGCAGCATGTTCAGTGAGGTTGATGCCAACCACTAGATACAGAGCCATTCAGTAGGTCTCCAAAGCCTGCAAGAAACAAAGCCTCATCTCATGCCTTCTCAGGGTTCAGGCATTCCAGGACTTCCCCTGCATTTCTCCAGAAGTTGTCTCTTCCTCCTACTCCAGCCAGGCTGTTTCTGAGCTCAGAGGCTGTTTTCATGCAGCAAGGCTGAAGCTTAGCTCATCTCACAGCTTCCAATTTCCAGGACCCTGTTGTTCTGTGAACAGTTGTCATGCGTGAAGAGCAGGCAAAGCTTAGCAGATGAAAAAAAAAAAAAAACACAAACAAAAAAACAAACCCTCCAAAAACAACCAACTTTATGGAGAGGAGTTTGCAGTGTGTTCTCCACTCTCCACATCTTATTTCCACATCTCTTTCACAAGGTGCAGGAAATATTGAGCTGTTGAATACAGCATATCTCACACTGCAGATTCTTGGATCAGATACAAACCTTCTCTTAAAGAGGTAAATCTCACCTCCTCACCTTCTGTCTGAGAGTGAGTTGATCATGCCAGCACCTAACAAGATAATAAAAAGCATCCTATTCCAGCCAGCCTGTCTCTTCATCACCTTTTTTTCAAGACCAACTCATTCTTCAAGGTCTGAGTGGCATCATGCAATGTATTCATGCCCCCAGCTTCGCAGGAGCTCCCACATAAGCAGAATGAACCAAAGATAAAGCAAAGCAGGCTTGTTTTGAGTCAGGATGCTGCGAGGATTACATGTTGTACAGCTCCCAGCACAAGTGGAGCACATATTTAGTTGAGGGGCTGGGGGAGTTATGGAAACAGAGACAACACTACAGCAATAAATTCCTTCTTCTTACGTGCCCCAAGCTTACAACTCTACAGCTCCGCTAGCTTCAGAAGAGCTATTCCTGCTTTTGCCAGTGTATGAGAGGGGACCCAAAGCTGGAAGAAGCAATGTGTTTCCTTTGTGCAGCGACACTAAGCAGCAAAAGCAGCTGGCTTTGGCAGTCAAGATAATAATAAGTTTGAGTGGTGGATTATTCACAGCGTTTTGGCTCGAAACCAGTGATGAATAGAATATGAGCACTTGGGCTAGGCTCTGCTGAAGGGACTGGCATGGCTGCAGCTTGTTAGGAGAGGAGCATACAATGTGCAACATGTAAACAAGGAAAATCACTATACTGCCCAGGAAAAAATGTTCTCATCCTACTTCAGGGATCCAAGCAAAATAAGTGTCTTTTTCTGCTTAGATCTAATGGCATTGTTTGGGCTAATTATTCTGGATACTTCCCTGTTCTTTTTTTAGCTTCCTCAAAGAAAGGAAAAGAATCTCTATCTTTGTGAAATGTTTTCATTTGAATATGGGCTTTTACAGATATTCATTTTCTCCTCCCACACCTCCATAGTATCATTACATGAAATAACAAAGCCAGCATGGCTTGTTACCTAAGAACGATTTTTTAAAGGCTGACTCTGGCTTTACTCTCATGCCCATTTACTCTACCCTTCTTCTGTTGACTGCAGTACAATTGGTCCTACTTGGACCCATGGAAATAAGAGAATCACTTCAGATCTTATCCCAAGCTCTGCAATGAATTTGCTTTCAGCTACCTTAAATGGTTTGAGGCCAGGCTTTTAGTTCCAGCATCTAACATTTCCTTTTAGAAAGAGACCAAATAGATCACCACTTTTTCTTTTTCTTTTTGTTCTTAAACCTGTCTAAAATGATCTCTTCAAATAGGGAATGTTGTTTTTTTCCCCACAAGGTTTCCAGCGTTCCTATTTTCAAGCACAATTCTGAAAAGCTTTGAGAACAACATGGATAAGTATGGTGATGTGACTCAGTTCAGCTCAGCCACTTCTACAGGACAAAGAGATATAAAAAATAATGATTGGAGGCATTGTCCCATTCCCCCTCCCTTGAATTTCTTCCAAACATCAGCACATTTTTTTATTTAGTTAGGAGGGACTGATGTATTGCCAAATTACTTGATCCATGGACAAGTCATCCAAGACAGTGCCAAAGTCCATAGGAATCAAGTTGTGAAAGTTGGTTTTTTCCCCCCTGTGTCCTAATTACTATGACTCCTGTGCTACAGGAGGGTAGAATTCTCTTTCTCTCTCAGACTGGACTTCCTCTAGTCCTCTCTCTTTCTGCAGTATTTGGGATTAGAAGTGAGGAGTACTACAGAAGTGATTAGTCATAACTAGAAGCACTATAGCAGCTTCTGGTTCTAATTCTGATGCCTAAGTTTGGGGGATAGGACTGAGGACTCTAAAGTGCTGCATCAGTCAGCAGGGTTAGCCCTGCATATGCAGCCTGCAGGGAATCCCATCAGGCTTTCAGACAGGACAGCCACCAGCATCTCCTGCAGATATGCAAAACTATGGGTGCGAGGAGTCCCTCTGGACTTCTGAACACATTAAAGATCTGAGTCATGCTCCCTGAGAAAGAATCAGAAAAATCACCATTTGGTCAACTTCCTTAGTGAGTGAGTGAGTCTGATGGAAGAAGTCAGCAAACTGCGAAGGCTCTGGGCACGTCAAACCCTGACGGTTCCTCAGACACTCCCTGCAAATTCAGGTCACAAATGTGAGGAGTTTCGTTGAGCTGCTCAGCTGCAGGTGTCCACAGCAGGGCAGATCTCTCTCTCTTACACACACACACACACATTAACTGGAGTAAGAGGACCCCAAAGAGGTCATGAGGAAGGACTGGACCCTTTTCATGTCCTTGCAAGTGCTGTTTTAGAGCCCAGAATAATGTTCTAAAGAAGGGATTAGATCCAGACATATTTAATGTTTGCAGGCTCCTCCTGTCACTCTCTTTCCAGTTGTATAATTCAACTCTGCTTCAAATATTTTGCAGAATAAACTGATGGTAAGAACTCAGATGAATCTGTCAGGCACAAAATGCTCTGCTTTCCTCAGAACAATAAATCTGAGCTGCAATGCACTGAGCTGCTTGCAAACCTGTGCATCAGGTGACAGTGACTGAGATGCTTCTCTTGTTACAAGAGCTGGCAGGAAACTGCTAATGTATAGAGTAGGTTCTGGTGGCAGTGAAGAGGAATAAATAGTTATTTGCCCCCAGCAAATGCTTGGCAGAGAGGAAATAACCTGAACACACATGATGAAAATAAGCACACAGGAGGTACTAAGCTGAAGGTTGGTCATTTGAGCCTGAATGCTGGGTAGATCCATGTCATAAATATTCAAGACTCTTGGGTCAGGTTTGCTTCCCACAGTCTATCAGATGTGTTATATGGTGACTGTTGATGTGGTTTTGTCACCCACTCAGCATTTTTAATGAATTCAGATGACTCTTCTCTGCAGAGGAGTCTGTCTCCTTCTACCCTTTGAACTTTGCTCCTGGTGCATCCAACGTGAGGATGGTGGGCAAGCTGGCTTTTCAGAAAGCTGATGCCTTTTGGGGAAGCCAATCATGCAAAATTTTCCCTTCTACTTAGGAAATTTGGCACAGGTGGTTTGCCCTGTACCTTTCCAGCAGCTGAGCCTTTCCATGAACCAACTGCTTGCATTGGGAAACTGTGGCCCTACTGTTCAAAACTTTGCTTGTTTTCACAGAGGTCTTCTATTTTATCTGGAGGCACTGTTTTGTCACATGGTTTCATAGCTTCAGGTTAGCTTCTGTTACAAGCTCCTGTTAGCTCCAGAGATCATATTGTCTCAGGTGTATCATCAAACAAACAGTGTTGTAATATTGATGTGTCATTACCATGTCAAAGCAGTAGTCAGAAAACTCTCTTTTCGAGTAAACAGTGAGTCACATCCTTCTTTAACCTTATCATGGCTGCTTCTGGATGTCCCAGGTTTCATTAGACCTGCTGGAACAAGAGAAACCTGCTCCTGACCCCTTCTCCACATCTGCCCTGTGAAGCCCAAGGCACATGAGCACAGGTCAAAACTATTTGCCTCTTCACATCAGGAACTCGTTTTTGTGGAGGACTTTCCAGAGTTTACTCCTGTCTGGGTGCAAAGCTCCACCTCAGCACAGACTTGGAGCTCTTGTTCTTGCAGCAGGAGGTTCTTCCAGCCATCTGAAGTGAGGCACTGACATCCCTGGCCTCTCTGCACCAGACACAACCACCTCTGCTGAAAAAGCACCCAGACCTTCTCTTCTCACACCATCACTGCTTCACTTCCCATGCTGCTAGAGCTGCTGTCCTCTGCTTCTGACCCTGCCAGTGTCACCAGGCTCTCTGGCTCTGTGGGCTTTGCCTGTTTAATTGCTGTAAGGGCAGAGGGAATGAAAGCTCTGATAAACCAGGAACCTGTCAGATGAGTTTGCAAAGGCTGCATGCTCAAGACAGTGACATTTTTGGGTCTGTCTGCATCTATATATGGAAGGAGATGCAATTTTAATGCTGTATCCTGTCCAGGAGAAGAGAGAGATGGGGAGCTCCTGTTATCTGTGAGGAGGAGAGCTGTGGCCTTCACTGCTTGGACTTGCTGTGCAGAAGCAGCTGGCAGGAACAGAAAAGAGACCTTGGACCTCGCTGTGTCCCACTGGGATGCAGAGGTTGTCACAGGCTGGCATTGTGATGTCCTCTGTTACTGCTCTTGTCCTCCAACACCTGAGCATGGCCGAGCTGGACCGTGGGGTGGCTCCAGACAGACACTGCAGGCTATATGAAAGGATGGTGATTAAATTAATTTTACTCTCCTGTGGGTGAATTGGCTGGAAGGGACACAGCAAATTACTTTTGGCTGGGCCAAAGAATGAAAGAGAGGCAGAGAGTGAAAGAGTCCCAGAGCAAGAGGGAGATTGTGTCAGGTGGCAAAGGTAGAGGAACAGCTTAATTGAGTCACAGATGATGTCTCTGTTTTGATAGTTAAATGTTGGCTCAAACACTGCTCTGTAAAGAGGTGGTAAACACAGGTTCCCTGAAGTCCAAACACAAACCCCAGCATTTAAGACTTCTCCTCCTTAGAATATTAAAGGGCAGAGCTAGAAATACCACCTGTTTTGGAATACAATCACATAATAATTGAGTTTCACAATCAATTCCTCCACCTGTAGTGGGAGAGCTATGTCCTGACAAGTTGTTTTTTTTTAATTTCCTTGTTGGACTTGATTAACTTATTTCCTACTTCTTTTTTTTTTTTTTTTTAATTATTATTAAGACAATTTTTGAGTACTGAATGAATCAGATGGAATATGCAGTTCTTGTTTCCTTTCTTAAGTCTCTCACAAAAACTCTTGTAGGATTTTACAAAGGGTAATGTTCTTTCTTAAACCAGAGTATGTGATATAGATGAAGGGTAATTCTCAGCTGAATCATGTGAGTCACTGCATAAATTTCTCTGCAAACTTTCTCCTAATGCCTGCAAGTTCTCCAGATGATGCCTGGAGCAATGGAAGTGATTACTCCCCACTGCATCCCTACAGAGACTCTTGTAGAGGGGTAGATGGGCCAGAGCATCAAAAGAAAGTGCCAATGCATTTGAGTGGCTGCTTGTGCCAATAGAGAGAGTGTAGATGTCCACAGAGACATCCTGCACCTCAGTGCAGCTTGTAGGCCAGAGTTGTGCCATCTCTATCCTCCCAAATCCACGTGATGCCTTCCTGCAGTGGTAGCTCAAGTCTGTGAATTCCTTGTGCTGCACTGGCCACCTGCCCTCCTCCTCTGCAGTGTCTCAGGGTGACCTGAGCTAGATTGTCTGGTCCTGCTCTGACAGAGGGGTTGGACTCGATAACCTCTTTGGGTCCCTTCCAACCCCTGACATCCTGTGATCCTGTGGTCTTTGGGAGCTAAGGCAGCCCTGCAGGAATGGCATACAGCCTTGCAGGACCTCCAAAATCTGTCCTGGCTGGCAAACCTGAGCCATTTTGCAGCATCTTAATGGCTTTCTAATGGGCCACAGCACCCAGGAAGGGAGCAGGAGGCTGATGTAATGGGGAGGCTGAAACTGGAATGGTGGACTCCAGGTCCTCCTCCAATCAGAACTGTTTTACAGAAGAGTGCCAGTACTGACTAAGTGTTTCGTGGGAAATGTCAAATCATTTTGACTTCCCTGTTTAGTTTCAATAACATCAAAGGTGTTTCATTTTGCTAAGGTAAAAATGTTTCCCTTTGATTTGATCATTTCAATTTGTGTCATTCTGGCTCTGAGTTAGATGAAAACACAAGCTGCAAAATGTGAGTGTAGAAGATGTAGGAGAGTATAAGGTGCATCTGCTGTTGAGTCTTTAATAGTGGATTGCAGCTTCAGAACCAAACATCAAACTGAAACCATTCTACACTACCAAAGCACATTATCTCACAATCCCTTTTCTGTGCTCCAAAGAAAACACAGAAGTGGCAGCTCTCCAAGACCATCATAAGTTTCCATAAACCAGATTTTTTTCTTACTAGTTTTGCTAAGGTAGAAACAAACACATCATCATGCCTGTTGAGTTTGGAGACCTGAGTGCTCTCTGTTGTGTACAAAATTAGGGAATAGCAGAGTGGAGAATGTGCAGACTTTGTCCCTCTTGCCCTGATCAGAAGAGCCTTTGGCAGGAACACTGGCAGGGCTTATCAGTACATACCTGGGTTGTGTTTCTTTTGCTGTGCACAGAAAAACCAAATGGTCTTGGAAATGTGATTTCAGTGCTGCCATTGGCTGGCTCTTGGTTCAAACTGCTATTATTTCCACTTCACATGCTCCACAGATCTCTGCTAATCACTTTTCCCAGCTGCTGCCTGCTCTGTACAGCTCCATTGCCTTGTGCAGGTTGCCAGCTCCCATCTGGGTTGCTCGGGGACAGCCCAGCTCCTGGGGCAAAGGGACACTCCTGCGGTCACTGCCCCACCTGGCTCTGTGTTTGCAGTCAGAAGAGAAGAGAACAGCCCCTGCACTGCTTCCAAGCAGTTCATATAACACATTAAAGGGCTGAGTGTACAGCAGCCTTATAACTGGCCTGGTTATTCAAGGAAGAGACAAGCCAGAGGGTGCTACAAATTAAGAGGAAAAAGCAGCATTCAGGTCTGTGTTGGGTTTATTGCTGCTGGCCCTGGCACAGCACCTGCCATACCAGGCTGACTGTGCTCTTATGGCTTTCTCCACTACCCCACCAGACTCAGTTGTATGTATTCTGGGTAGAGAGGAAGGTTTTCTCATCATGCCAGCACCATGCTGGAAGATGGCAGCTGCTCCTGGGGAGTCCTGCCACTTTGTACCTGCAGGAGTTTTCAAATGAGTGCCAGTGCCCAATTATTGTCTTGTGCTACAGGGAGGGGCTGTGACTGCAGCAAGTTTCCCCTCAGTTAGTGCCCCTCTATGAGAAACAGGAGGCCTCCAGGGCTTTTCTCACAAAAAAATGAGGCTTCCTGAAGGTTCCTGGCACAGGATGGACCTGGGGAGAACTTTCAGGCCTGAGCATAAGTGATGCTGAGGGACTGTAGATCTTCATCTCTCAACCACTGTCAAGAAAGGCAGAGTAAATTTGCTTGTTCATATGATGACCAATTAAAAATTTAATACTCCTCCCAGTCGCAGCTGTGATGTAAGCATGATGTGTGTTTGCCATTTGGTTTCAGCTCACTGAGAGCCATGATTCTCAGGTTAATTCTCCTGTGTGCCAACCTTACCTCCTCTCGGAAGTAAATTATTAATAAACCCTCATCTATCTTGGGGAAGCCATTCCAGGTTTGCATTTTTTTTAGGTTGTACGTGTTTGTTTTGTTTGGTTTTTGGTTTTTTTTTTTTTCATTCTCCCCTCAAGGCCTTTCAGCCTTATCTAAACAAAACATCCCTGTTGTCATACCAACCATGTAAATTTATGTTCACATATCTTTCTGGCTTTCTGCTTTACCTTGTTTGTAACTCAACCCCTATCGCTTCCGAACACGAATTCCAACAAAACAGGACAATATTATCCTGTCACCTATCAAAATCATTCATTTCCTAAGTTGGTTTTCAAGGAAGTGGATAGTTCTGTAGCTGCCAGACCTCAAGCAGAATAAGGATTTAGAAAAGTTGTGAGAATTTTGACCTTAGATGACAATGAGGACCAGGGAGAGGATCCCCAAGTTGTATTCCTGCAGAGCATCCTCAGGCTCTGGTCAGCTGTTCCAAACTGGTCCAAAGGAGGAACTAAGAGTGATTGCAAAAGCCATCTTAAAGATTAGTCAAGAGATTGCTGCTGCATACACAGGCCAGGAAAAAAATAGTTAGAGTGATTAAAAAAAGACAGTCCATGACTGTCTTTGGCAGCTATCAGTGCAGACCACTAAGGCAACACAGTACGAGGATATTGTGGAGCTTTTCTGCTAGATTATGTCACATCTACTCTAACAGGAGTCTGAAGGCCTGACCAGGTGGCTGAGAATTGAGAATATGAGGACTCTGCTCTCAGCCAAGGTGGAAATACAGATTTCAGGGCATCCAGAAGAAAGCAGGCAACCAAGGGTAATGGATTATTTTTTAATAGGGCATTAATAAAGTAATTTATCTGCTGGAAGACACAATGTCATCAATAGAACTGGGGCAATGGTCAATTTTTCTTTGCCACAGATGCCACTTGGTGCTGCAAAATGCAAGTATTGCAAAGTAAGACCTGGACAATGGGTAGCAGCTTCCAGCTTTCCCCTCCTGAAAAATTCCTGTTATCAGAATGGCATATTCAGTTTGCTTATCTGAACAGGATGAAATTCAGTCTCCACTGTTTAGGGCTACGTATTCAAAAAAAAGTATTTTTAACCTCCCCTCTGTGGCTTGCCTGCTTGTATGCTGCAGATTCACTGATGGCATGAATAGGAGAAGAACACCACACTGAGAATAGCATCTCAGGTCTCAATGCTGCACTGTGATATGCTTTGCTGAGTCTCCTTAAAACCAGTGAGATCTTATTTTATTGCTGATATCAGCTGTACTGGCCAGCCTAATGACAGACTGGGGACCTCAGAAAGTACACATCTGTCTTGCCCTCTAAAAGAATCATAGAATGGTCCAGGTTGGAAGAGACCTCAAATTGCATCCAGAAGTCTCTGTTCCTTCTATTGTACATGGTAGAGGTCCATGTACAGAACATACAGGTCATGAGGATGCTCAGAGGGCTGCAGCACCTCTGCTGTGAGGACAGACTGAAAGAGTTGGGACTGTTCAGTTTGGAGAAGAGGAGGCTCCCAGGTGACCTTATTGTGGCCTTCCAGTATCTGAAGGGGGCCTACAGAAAAACTGGGAAGGGACTTTTTAGGCTGTCAGGGGGCGACAGGACTAGGGGGAATGGAGCAAAGCTGGAGGTGGGGAGATTCAGATTGGATGTGAGGAGGAAGTTGTTGAGCATGAGAGTGGTGAGAGCCTTGAATGGGTTGCCCCTGCAGGGAGGTGGTTGGGGCCACATCCCTGGAGGTGTTTAAGGGCAGGCTGGCTGAGGCTGTGGGCAGCCTGATCTAGGGTAGGGTGTCCCTGGGCATGGCAGGGGGGTTGGAACTGGATGATCCTTGTGGTCCCTTCCAACCCTGACTGATTCTATGATTCATAGAATTCATGTTAAGTACATGTGCCCTGCAGTGTGATACTGCCTCTGCAGAAAAGGGCTACTTGCCCTGGGGGAGGATGGGGAAGTTTTATTGCTCCATACTAGCTTAGATATCCTGGCTTGCATTATCCATCAAGAGTTATTTTTGCTTCAGAGAAGTCTAAAATAGTTCTTGGCAGATGTAGGTAAGGAAGATGTGTCCTTTTGGCCATGACAAACATTGTAGGTTTGAAGGGTGCTAACTACAGGCAGTGCTTAGCAGAGGCTGTTAATTAAGAGTGATTTCAGTGTGTGTAGATGGTAGGCATCAGCATAACCAACCCCAGCTGGCAGACAAGGGCCAGCTCAGGCTGCAGTGGGCTTGCATGGAGAGAATGTGGACAGAAACCGTGTGGAAATGAATCTAAGAACAGTGAAACACCTCTTTGTGAGCCAAACTTGTAATCATCTGCCAAAGGGAGCAGCAAAGTTTGTATCAATAAAACATGGGCAGCAGCAGAGAGGTGATGGTACTCAGGTGTTACTGGGAGGGGAACAGATGGGAACTGGCAGGCTGAAACAGCTGGGAGGAAGAGGAGCACACAGCCTTGCCCAGCATGAGGCAAGAAACACGTGTGAAGGAGCTTTTCTGCAGCCTACCTGCAGGTTCCTTGGCCAACATGTGGTTACAGGAGAGCCAAGATATGTCAGCTTGGTCCTATATGGAGTCACCATCCCCGGAGGCATTCAAAAAACACATAGACTTGGAACTCTCTACAACTACCTGAAAGGACATTGTGGAGAGGTTGGTGCTGGTCTCTTCTCACAGATGAAGATAGAACAAGAGGGAATGACCTCAAGTTGCAAGAGGAGAGACTGGACATTAGGAAAATTCTTTTCACAGCAAGAATGGTCAGACATTGGAATGGGCTGCCCAGGGAGGTGGTTGAGTCGCCAACCTGGATATGTTTAAACGTTGTTTGGATGTGGTGCCTGGGGATATGGTTTAGGGCTGAACTTTGTACAGTAGGGTGACCAGTTGGACTTGAGGATCCTGAGGGTGTTTTCTGACCTGAGTGTTTCTGTGATTCTGTGATCGGGTACATGGTTTAGTGGGAACTGTAGTGTTGGTTTGGTTGTGGCACATCATGATCTTAGAGGCCTTTTCCAGCCTTAATGGTTCTATGATTCTGTGAAACAAGCATCATCCAGGTTAGTCTGAATACTCACAACCTCTCCCTTCTCTAGACAGACACTGCTGGTCTAGGCACTGCTGAAAACTAAGTCAGTGGGTGAGCTACCAGGGGCAGGCAGGTAGCTGAGGGGATAGGTGGATCTGTGCTTCCCAGTGACAGTTTCTGTCATTTCACATATTTCAGTTACGACCAACCTCTCTGTGCTACTGCAGGGAAATTAATCATCCCTGTACTCCTGATGCAGCAGGAGTGTTAGTGACTGCCCAGAGAAAGTGCTTCACACCTTTGAGTACCTGGACCCATTCAGCCCTCCTGACACAGCAGGATCCATCAGCATCAGCACCATGACTTGTACATAACTTCATCCTAGTCAGTGCCTAAGCTGCCTACAAAACAATACAAAAATCAGCTATTGATTTACAATTAAGGTTGATCCAGCAGAGAATTAGATTTTGCTCATATTTGCTCCCTGAGGCTGTACTGTCTCATCCTTTAGGAAGAAGGTCTACACAGAAAGAGTGATTGCCCATTGGAACCGGCTGCCCGGGGAGGTGGTGGAGTCACCATCCCTGGAGGGGTTTAAGAGGAGGCTGGACGAGCCACTTAGTGCCATGGGTTAGTTAATTAGAAGGGTTAGGTGATAGGTTAGACTTGATGATCCTAGAGGTCTTTTTCCAACCTGGTTGATTCTGTCATCCTGGCCAAGAACAGGGCAGCATTGCTGACAAGGTGGATGGGCTCATGAGCTCTGCCAAGATCAAATTCTTTTGGCTGGAAGCTAGTAAGAGGATTAATATGCTAATGGATATATTCTTAAATTTACCTCCCTGGGATGCATTTGGTGGGGTTTGGGATGTCTCCCAGTATCATGAGAATTCTCCAGGTGGCTCTCTTGAGCAGTGCTTGTAACCAAGTGGCCTGTGTCTGCTGAGTAGGCAGAGGTGGCCTCCAGGAGAGGGGCTAGGTATGGCAACCAGGCTGATCTAGTGACTTGTGACGTGGTGAAGCTCTAGAGAGACAAAACATGGACAGAGGGGTAAACTGATTATAATTCTTTAGCGGACTAAAAACTCTTCAGTTGGCAGAAGCCAAGTTTTTCCCTTTCCTATCCCTCCCTTACCCAATTTTCTCCCTCTTTTTTTTTTTTTTTTTCCT
>VWZI01003571.1:1607033-1626257 GCA_013396835.1 Psilopogon haemacephalus | reverse complement strand
TTTGTCTCTGCTGTTTTTCATCCCCTCATCCTTTCCCCCTTTGTTTTCTCTTGATTTTTTTTTCTAGGGAAATTTCAGTGAAGTTAGAAAACATATGAAGAACTGTGTGTGCTTTGTAGACGTTACCATAAAGACCTATTGGTGCAGCAGAGTGCTGGGGAGTTGGGAACCAGTGCCCTTTCAGCATCTTCCTTAGCATGAGTCAGAGAGATTGATACTTATCCTCTGGCAATTAGAATTTTTATTAGCACTGCTGGTGGCCCTTGGTGTGCAGTGAATGGAGGCCATTTTCCTGGAGTGTTTAGTCTTTCATGATACTTTAGGGAAAATAAAGGCAGGCTGGAAGTCACTCAGCGTACAATGCCGAGGGGAAAATCGTGCTTTGGACTGCCTTAGGCTGAGTTTTCAAGCTGCAAACACCAGGCAGAGAACCCACTAGGTATACACACAGAGCCAAGCTCAGCAGAGTCCACATGTCCCTGGGGCTCCAGAGCACCAGGAATGGACTGAGGCCTGGAAGGTGGAATGAGAATGGAGAAGAGAAGGATTCCAGGAGACCTAATAGTAACCTTCCAATATATGAAGGGGGCCTACAGGAGGGCTGGGGAGGGACTACAAACAAGGACTTGTAATGACAGGACGAGGGGGAATGGGTTTAAACTGGCAGAGGAGAGATTTAGGTGGGATGTTAGGAGGAAGTTCTTCACAGTGAGGGTGGTGAGACACTGGCACATGTTGCCCAGGGAGGTTGTGGCTGCTCCCTCCCTGGAGGTATTCAAGGCCAGGCTGGATGAGTCCTTGAGTGACCTGTTCTAGTGGGAGGTGTCCCTGCCTATGGCGGGGGGTTGGAACTAGATGATCTTTGAGGTCACTTCCAACCTAAACCTTTCTATGATTCTATGAGTATTTCAGAGAACTGGTTCAGCCCTGCTGCTCTCCTCATTCCTGAACATTCCTGATCTGAATTCACAGAGAGGCACCTTGAGCACAGTCCACTAATGCCCAGAGACCTGCATCAGCACAGTCATTTCATTCCCCAAAAGAATTTGCCCTTCTCTACCTTTTTTTTTCCCCTTGGGACAGACGCAGCCTCTAGAATGACCCAGAGTGTTGAACAAGCATTGACACTCTTTTGCAGGAAGCTATTTTTGTGCAAATTCATTAAAACCCTGCTATCATATGGACCAATTAGACTTTTCCCCTATCTATAGGGTTCATACTGAACTAGAGAAAGTCTAACACATGTGCTAGAGCCAAAGACTACACTGGGATATATTTTTCCTCTGAGACTTCCCCATCACTTTATGGTCTTCAACTCCTGAGCAATGCAAGAGGCTGTTTGTTTTAACTTCACATTTGCACAGGGCATTTCTTTCTTGCCCTGATGTTTCTGGCAGGCAGGGACAACAGTTTTTCATGGAGCACCCTCCTGGAGCTCTCAGCAGTCTTGGGGAACATGATAGGGCATTTTCTGAGCCTGCTGAGAAAAACAGTCTGGGGATCAAATCCCCATAGTAATACAGGTGCTTCTTACTCTCTTCTCANCCACACAGTCCAGCTCAGGTTACAGAGGAATGCATCCAGACAGGCCTTGAAAGTCTCCAGAGAAGGAGAGTCCACATCTCCTCTGGGGAGCCTCAGGTTCCAGAGCACCCACTGCAAACAAGGCTCTGAGCACATCTCAAGCATTTCAGCTGCTTTCAAATCACCAAGAGGCAGCAATGCTGCACCTGTGGTGGGATTTGCACTGCCTTCATCAATGCCTGCAGGGCGGGCTCAGGATCTGTTTGCCTGCTTGGCTGCCTCTAGCCTTATGAATGTGTGCCCTGCGGTGCCTGTGCCTCTGCTGAGAGGAGGAGGCAGCCTGATAAATCGGGAGCTGACTTCTGAGCATCACGCCTGCCTCACATGCCTGTGCCTCTGCCCATGTGCCTGCGGCCGGCGGCAGCTGCAGGCTCCGGGTCCAGCCCTTGCTCATTGAGCCTCATGTGTGAGGAGTTAGAGCTGCCAAGGAAGGAGCCCTGGGGTGTCTGTGCCTGCCTGGCAGTGGAGGTTGCTGTACGGCGGTGCCGAGCTACCTCCGGGGGTAGTGGCACCCACTGAAGGTCTCACAATATACCAACCAAAGCAAGCCTAAGCCGAGCACACAGACGAGCCACTTGTAATGCAAAGCAGGCCTGGTTTCCCCTTTAAAACCTCATAATATGCGGGTTTATTTTCTGCAACTCTTCCAGGCCGGTTACCCCAACTGTTGGCAAACTGCAAGGATGGGGTTGCTATGGATACGCTCCGCACTGATTCACATGAACTACATCATTGCATTATCCCCAGAGTGGTGAAAGCCTTTCACAGCTGATAATTTTTAAGAGAATGATTCATCGTTAAATATATCATGGCAGCTCTGCATTGTTTGCTCTTCCTTGGAAGCATAAGCTGGAAATAGGCAGCTCTTGGGATGTTCCTGGAGTCGAGAGCAAGATGGTGAGCAAGATGCCTGCCGCAGAGCACAGTGGCACTTGGATTTTGTTCAGCCTCCTCTGAGAGCACGATGGGGGCTTGCGGCACGGCTGCCTGCTTGCTCAGGGCCAGGTTTTGGGGAAGAAACCCCCCACTCTGAGTCACATCCCACTGAAACCCACGGGAACTGCCCAGATGCTACCCAGAATGGAGATAGGTGTCAGGGTGCAGCCCCATGACTGCAGGGGCCCTGGGCTATAACAATTGTTATGACTTCTTGTGTTCCACTCTGAAGAGAGTGCACTGTAGGAGTTAGGGGGAAAACAAAATCCACGTCAGAGCCCAGTGCCTGAGAGGGGACATGTCTTGCTCCTGGGTGCTGTGCTGCATGCAGTTCCTCCTTGCCACATGTCAAAGGCTAGAAACCAGAATGCCATCCATCAGAAACAGAGCTGGGATGAATCCGTGGCTGTGCACATCCAACACCCCTCCCAGCTCTGTATTGCCCATCCTCATCACGCCACATTGCTCCACAGCCCTCCCAGTGCCACGTTCAGCCCAACTGTCTGCCCTGCCAGGCACTGCAGGCAGCAGAACAGACCTCATTTCCAGCCACATTCCCCAAATTATCCATGAACACGATCAGCCAGACGTGGGTTTGAGACACCAGCTGTGCTTTGGGCTCCCTGCAAGGGGAAGGAGATTTAGAAGAGGCTACATTTTTTTCCTTCAGAAAGAGCTGGCATGAAGCTAAAGGTCATCAAATACCCTTTTTATCACTGAGAGGAATGAGAGGGGAAAGCCAGAGCTGGGACACACAGACTGACCTGAGTGATCTGGAGCAGACAGAAGTGCTGAGCCCTTTGCTGTGTCTTAGCCCTGCAAGAAGGGATAATGCCATCTCTCTCTGAGGGACAGACATCTCAGAACTGCCATGGCACATCAGGCACTGCCCACAGAGGCACAGGGGTGAGCACAGACTGGGATTAGTGAGGAGTGGGTGGGAGAGATGAGTGCCACAGAAGATAAGAAAGAGAAAAGGGGGTGTGAGAGGAGAGCAGACACATCTATCTCAGGTGGGTTCTGTGAGAAAGACCAAAGGGAGAGGAAAAGCAGCCAGCATGGGGCTAGGAGAGCAGGAACGGGGATTAAGGTGGAATCTGCAGCCGTGTGATTAATACTTTCCCCCCCCACAATGCTTCCACGTATCTGAAGGCAGAGGAAGAGCTGCAGTGTCTCTGTGCTGCCTGTCTTTGAGGCAGCAACTCAGAGGCAGATCTGATGCCCACTGGCTGGATGTGTACAGAGAAGGAGGAGGGAAGTCAGCAGCATCCGAAGTGTAGCTGTGAGTGCAGGAAAGTGTCGTGTCCTCAGACAGACACCCAGCTCAGCTCGGTGCAAGCAGCAGCTCTGCAGATACGTGCAAGCCCTGGGGCAGAGTGGCAGCCAGGGCTTGCAGGTCAGTGCAGAGGGCACGCACGGCAGCGGTAGACGAGAGGCAACATTTTTCTAAGGTACTTATGTGATTTGCAACCCTTTTTTTTTTTTTTTTCCCCAAGCTCCTTAGCCAACTGTTTGAAAGCTCCTTAGGTGTCTAGGAGTGCTGGAGGATTCGCATCTGGGATTTCAGGTGTAGAGAGGAGAAGCACAGCTAAGAAAAGAGGCTACGGATTCAGCTGAGACCTGCGAGGGGCAGCCCTGGAGCTGGGGAAACATTGCTCCTGGGCTGGCTTCCGAGATGGTGCATTGAGAGGATTTGCCCAGCACACAGTAACTTCTCTTTTCTGTAGGAAATGGGCCATCGTCGAACAGCTGCCTGCACTTAGAAAGTAACCCAAAACCAACTGAAATGGACAAAAACTGAGCTGTGTGTTCTTGACTCCAGGCCAAAATAATTCTCGGTTATTCCCAAGACAAAACTGTTTCCTCTGTCCCTAAAAGCCAAAGACGTACATTTCATGCATAATTAAAGCGAGATTTTAGTATACATCAGAGCCTAGGGTTGTGTGAGGCACAAATGGGACTTTCCAAACAAGGCTTTTGATTACCAGTCATTTTAAGTGCAGGAAATAATGGCACTTCGGAGTTCTCCAAGCCCTCAGAGAGGAATTTCTGCCGTGACTGATGGTTCCCGGTATATCAAGGCTCCAGTCAGTGTAACAGCTTCCCTGGGATGGATGCAAGCACCGGGGGAGATTGGGATTGCTGTTGGACCCTGAATCCAGGGGCTGGGACTCACTCCCTGCTCTGCCATTGCCCTACACCCATCATTCTCACCTAGCCTGCAGCAAGCCAACGTGTGCCAGGAGTATTTTTGTAGCTCTAATGCCCAGTGAGTTTTCAATCCTTTAATCTCCATTTCTATGCTTCTGTGAGAGCAGCCATTAATGGGTGAGGGATGAGGATAACAGTTCCCATTCGTGCCCTCTAACAGTGCTGTAAACCTCTCTCTCTTCCTTGGGTTGGACATGGCCTGGCTGTTCCCAGAAGTCTTTGAAAGAGCTACCTCTGTTTTGGCTGAAATCAGTCATAACTATCAGTACTGCAGTGGTGATAGGCAAAAAATTGGCCCTCTTGTGCTGGACACAAAGCTCATCCCAGCACCTTTTCCTGCCATCCAAGGCTCAGGTATAGGTTTGGTGAAGTATGGCTGGCATCCTGTGGAGTAACCTGCAAATTTCCCTATCCCCATTGCCACCCACACTGCTTGCAAGGAAAACACTTTTTTGGTGGAGATGTCCTGCAGCACTCCTGCTTTTCATGGGCTCTTCTGCAGAGCAGAGCACACTGTCATGTCCTCTGGCTTTGCTTTCTTTAGAAAAAGGAGGGAGATCATCTTTCCATCAAATAAACAGACTTGAATTTTGCCCTTTCCCAAAAAAACTTAGAGCCATGGGAACTCAAATAAAAGAACAGTAGTGAGGACTGAGGGTCCTGGCCAGGAGAGAAAGAATTTGTCAGATGAGTGCTACTACATTGTGTCCTAGACTTTGGGGTTTGGGCTCACTTGAACCCCTGACCCTGTTTGCCCAATGCAATGTTTGTCACTATCAGGCAAGTAAATTATCCAGCCTTTTCTACAAGGTTAAGAGAGGGCAGCTAGCACTGTCTGCCCAGGCAGACACCAGCTGGCAGTGGCAGCCTGGCATGGCAGCAAGCACATGTGCCTGCTCTCTGGAACAGAGGCTGATGGCCCATGTCAGCACTGCCCAGGACAAGCTGAGCCCCCTTACCCAGCAGCCCAGCAGCTTTTCAATCTATCACAGGTAACCCTCTCTTCTATCCAGGCTCATCCCAATCCTTATTAAGGGTTTGCTTTAGATAAGAATATTGAGAAAACATGATCTCCTTTCCCCTTTTTTTTTCTCCCTTTCAATGACACCATCCCCTTCCTATGGTAAATGAGCTGCCATGGGCTCTTCCTCCCTGAACCCAGGCATGGTGCTGACCATGGATGTCCAAAGATCAGCAGAAACAGGTCAGAAGAATTTGAAGCAGATGATGGTCTTTTAAGAGACACAGGTGCAGAAAGGAGGTGTACAGTGGGGGAGAGCTGTGGTCTCTTCGCCTCCCCCCCATCTCTCCCAGTTAATAATTGAAGCTATGTGATTTTAGGTGGATCTCCATTTGACATATATCCATACTCTTAATGCTCCTGTCTCTCTATAATTACCATCTCAGCTCAGTGAGGTTGCAAATAGCCAGCATGTGTCAGGCCTAATCATTAATAATTGTTCATAGAAGGAGATGTTGACATACACAACACTTAGAATAGCAGTCATCCTTGGGTAAGGGAAGGGGGAAAGAAGAGAAGTGTTTCCTTCTCCTTCATGGAGCACTATCAGTGTAAGAAGCTTCCCAGCCCATGCTAACCTGCTGTCCCTGGCAGAAGTGCTGCCCTGTCCCTGGGAACAGCTCACACAGTCCATAAGAGGGTAACAAAAAATAACATCACAATTAAGCTCTTGGCTTCAAAAGGATTCTGTTTGGAATGATACTTGATGTGTGTACTGGTACCAGGGACTGGCTGAGCTGCAGGGACCTTCACTGTGAGCAACCCCCAAAGGTGTTCTGTGCCTTGCAAAGGTTGCATTGGCAGCTTGCACCCTGCAGCACCTTCCCAACAGCACTTCCAGATTCTGCTGACAGTAAGCAGGGAGTTCAGACTGTCTGATCTGCTCAGTCCTTGCTGTTTAGCAACATCTACTCCCTGCAGTAGTGACAGGCTAATGGGAAGTGGTCAGAGCAAATGGTAAAAGGGTTTGTGTCAAATGGATTGCAAAGAATGCGGTGGAGACCTCACCTTTGACTCACAGGGAAGCCCCATGCTGCTTCCTTCCTGCAGGTCATCAAAGCTTTGAAAGATCTCCTAATCCATGTCCCTGAGGCAGAATCTGCTGGTGGACCCAGCTAAGGAGGGTTTTTCTCTCTGGAAAGCTCAGCTAGCAAAGCCAGTGGGAAATCAATATATTAATGGCCAAATAAGACCTGAGCTTGACCTGCAGTCCTCTCTCAGGAGCACAGGAAAGCTCATGTCTCAAGGGGTTTTTGACTTGTTGTCTGGAAAATGCAACATCTTTGGAAGGGCAGCACTGTATCAGGCTGTGTGTGCTTCTGGGAGCTAAGGGAGTGCTGTCCTTCTCCTTATAAATAGCAGAAGAAATCTCAATATTCCTCCAGCTTGCCCCAGAGCATTTTCCCTGGCTGCCACTCTCTGTAGCTCTCAAACTTGGCTAGCTCCTGGGGACAGAGGGATTTATGGAGCCAAAGGCTCCAGAGGACTGTGTGAGTTCTGTCCCAGCACCTTTGCCAGGGACAGCAGGTTAGCATGGGCTCAGAAGCTTCTTACACTGGTAGTGCTGAGGTGAGCTTCTCTGACACCACTTTGTCTCTTAACATGTTTCTGCATTTCATTCTCTGGGTTTTCATCTGCTCCACTGGATGTAGCACTACATGTCTGGTAGTTCATTTGCTGTCTGCTCAGAGCATGGCAAGTAAGAAGCACAAACACAGGGCCCTGAAATACTCCATCATGCTCCACTCTGTAAAAGGGACATTTCCAGGCAGGAGAAATTTTGGATACTTGGTCAGTGGAAATGCTGTGTGTTGGCAGATGATGGCTCTGAGCTCACCAGCCCACTCTAAGACAGTACAAGGAAGGGCTCTTTTGAAGGCATCTTTATTTGGCTCCTACAGATGCTCCATCAGCTAGGCTCCTCATAACCAAAACCTGCTGGGGATCAAGTGCTCAGCACTCCTGGTTCAGCCTTCATGCACACAGCAAGTGAGAAGTAGAGAAGAAAACTCTCCTCCTGTGCTTCTGGAGATGCAACTTTTCCCATAGTACCTGTTCATGTATGATCTAGGGTACATTTTTAACTGGTTACATATTAAATAGGTGTTTCCTGGCTTGTAAACTGGGCTGTGCATTGACTACCTGCGTTGCTCTTTATGCCTGCACTTGGCTGGATGTGGGTGTGAGTGGATTTCAAGGGTCAGAACAGGTGTGTAGAGAGGAGCATAACAGTTGCAGCCATTATAATCAAAATCACTTCTGTGGCTCTTCTACCTCAGTTAAGGGACCTGAGGGAATCCCTCAATTAGGACAACAATACCCCAGATTCTCCTTTTGCAGCCCAAACCTTGACATTTGCAAGTGTCCACAAAATCAGACCACAGGGGAGTTAAACCTTGCTTGAGCCCCTAGCTGCATTATCTATTGAACTCCTTAACGTTGTGGTGGCTTTCCCACTGGGGAATACAGTAAATGGAATTGCAACCTGTTTGTAATGCCTCTTAACTGGAAACCTCACCAGGTGGTACAAGCACAGCTCTGAAATACTCTTAAACCTGCAGCATTAACACCACACTCAAGGAGGGGAAATGCAGTAGTCAGTGGCTGCTCTTGTTTGGGTGAACTCTGGAGTGCAGGGGGGAGGAAAGAGCTCCCTGCCCAGATCTGCTCCTGCTCCTGTGAGCAGCTGAACATCAGCCTCTGCCCAGCCCTGTGGAGTTCATGTGAGGAGCAGGCTTTGCACTGTTTTGTGCAGTCTCGTGGTTCTGTGTTTGGGGCTTAGTCTGGGCTGATGTAGAAGGTCTCAGGTCTGTACTGAGTCTGAGTCCATGGGCCCTCTCAATGCTGGGGCTGCCATATCTCACACCCAGCACAACAGCCCCCCAGGACTCCCCAAAGTGGGATTACTGGGGCACAAGGAGGGTTTAGTCACACTGGCAGCTACCCACCAGGCAATCAGCAGTTCTTGCTCCCTAAATTCTCTGAGCTGCTCAGGTCATTCCCACGAAGCACTTTGCCTCCAGAAGCTTGTTATTTGTTGAAATCCTTGAAACCTCTGGCATTTTAGGTCTGCAGTCACAGTGTGCTTACTGTTTGCTAGCCTACATTGAGTTTGAGCAGCTCTGCTAGGGAACAGAGGCTTGCTCAAGAGCCAGCCCATACCAGGGTCTGCTCCTTGCCTGAGCACAGAGTTACTTAGACAATGAGATGTTTAACCTGCCTGTTCTACAGAGAGGCTATCAGCAGAGATGTGTCTTGTAGAATAAAACATTAAGAGACACAGTGCATTTGATGAAGTTGAGGTGACATGACTTTGATTGAGTTTTGGAACTAATTCTCTTTCCAAGATCCACCTTATTGTCTGTCATGTAGGCAACGCAGTCGTGTTTTTAGGTCATGAGTGGAACCAAATTTTTCAGTTTTCTCAGAATGTTTTAATTGATCTGAAACGTGTTATATTTTCAGATTTAAAAAAAAAAAAAAAATCTTGTTCAGCAAATGTCAGAATGTCTGCATTTCCTGTGGGAAGCAGAATTTCTACCTCTCAGCATCCCTAGTCTTAGTGGGGAGCTGCTCGGTTAATGGCAAAGACTGGAAGCTGCACACTGGAAACCTTCAGCTCACTTCATTGCACACCAGAAAATTATATATAAATACATAGAGCTACTGTGTGGAGTGACCCTGAGTCATATTGTCTGAGCTGCTTATCTCAGCAGAAATAAGATGTATATAGTAATCTTCTTACACTTACTGAGAAACCTAAACGAGGCCCTGCAGTGGGTCACTTGTCTCTGGCTACAATAAGGTTACTATAGAAGGAGATATTAATGCTGGGGGAAAATACATGCTGCAGATTTCATTATTAAATCAGTGTAGAATCATAGAATCATAGAATGGTTTAGGTTGGAAGAGACCTCAAAGCTCATCCAGTTCCAACCCCCCACCATAGGCAGGGACATCTCCCACTAGATCAGGTCACTCAAGACCTCATCCAGCCTGGCCTTGAGCACCTCAAGGGAGGGAGCAGCCACAAGGGTAAGTGGTGATTTAAAGTAAAATTAAATGTACAGATACAAACTGGGAATCACAGATGGGCAATGCATCCAGATCCCCTTTCTTTTCATCAGAGGCCTCAGCAAACTCCTCTTCCTTCTATGAGCTCTTTACAGAGGCTCCTTCTTTCACATCTCCCCAGATTCTTCTAGCACTGAACCTGTGAGTTGGGCAGGAGCCTGGAGAGGGTAAGGGGAGGGTGGGAGACACATCCACATCCCAGCTGTTTAGGCACACTGATTCTGAACCGGCGATTCTGAATTCAGAAGGTCTTAAGCCAAGAAGTAACTTTATTTTTAAGGGAGACTTGAAAAAACAGGGCGAGCCAAGGAAGAGTTAATGGCTTAAAAGAAAGATTTTTTTCACTTTGTGTTTGAAACTTCAGCAGCAAAGCAGTTTTCTGTAAGGAGAAAAAAATTGTTTTAGCAAAAAAGCCTCTGTTTTTTCCCTGGGGATATTCCCTAGTTACACTAGGAACTCCCAAAGTGGGATCTACAGAGGGTCTGTGGAACATTTTTGGAGTTGTTCCTTGGAGGGCAGAAGCAGTCAGTGAGGGAAATTTTCTTTCACAGTACTCTGCTGGAAAAAAATGGAGTCATCAGTTCACATCAGAGGGGTCACTTTCAGGGCTTAGCTCACATGGAGGCTCCCCTCTCAAAATGGATTTTTTGAGACACAGTGAAGTGAGCACAGGAAGGGGCTGGGGTAGATCTGGGGCAAGGATGACCTATTGGCCTCTCTCCTGCATCTGGCAGCAGCAGAGCTTTGCACTGGCACCAGTGATCATGCAGTACAAAATGGGCTTTAAAAATAAATTTGGAAGCAGGCACTGGCCCAGTTCACCAGCACTGGACAAGATGGGCATGGGAACAGTCACGGGAACAGGGAGCAGGAGCAGAGGGAAGGCATGGCACAGAGATCTTGTTAATACAGAAATAATTCTCCAGAAGCACAAACCTGAGATTGGGCAATACGTTTCTGGGATAAAACCAATGCCATTAATCTTAGCTGCACTGAATGCTTGCAGCTCCTTCTCAAAAGAAAATGCTTCAGAGAAGAGGTCCCTGAAACAATGCCGAAAAGACGAGGGGGAGCCTCTGGCATGCTTTGTACCTGCTTGTTTATTTTTTATGAGGGAGATGTCTCCCGGGTTTTGGTTGATGTCAAGCCAATGTGGCATAGTGGATCAGGTTTCCTGAAGTATTCACCTGGGACATTAAGCTTATTAGGCATGTGTCTGGAGACAGGGGCTGTGTGTGGAAGACAAGGGAAATATAACCCCAGAGTAGTTTGGGTGCTCAGTTGTCACCTGAGCTGGCAGAGGACCTCCACTTGCTCAAAGTGCCTAATCCAAAAGTCTTGATTAGGCATTAAAAGCACAGGGTTACCTGTGCAAAGGAAGCACCTCAGGATTCAGCAAGGCTGTGCACCAGGCAGAGAAGTATTTCTGAGCTCTCCTCCTCTGTCTTGATGCTTGAAGGTTTAGGGTTTGATAAAGCACGCACACATGCACACCAAACCTAGCTACAACATCCACCTTGCAATTCCTTTGTCTCCTAAAGATGAATATTCTGCAAAAGGCCAGTTCTCCCACTCCTCTCCTCTCACAGCACTCCCTTTTTCTCCTTCTGTGGGATCTTGAAAAGCAAGAGGCAGCTAACTGCAAACAAAAGGGGAAAATTTAGAGGTCTCATCTGTTTCTGATTGCTCTAAGAGATGATCATGCTTTAGACCACTGGGCTGGTCCATTGTGTAACCCATCTCTCTTGGTATGGGCCAAACTTGAGCCCCCTCCCCCAGGTCTGTGCTTACAGTTTGGCTCTCGCTGTGTGGGTGAGTCACCATTCACTGCTCATTCATGAAAGTCAAAAATGGCACTTGGGAAATGTGCCAAATCTTTCAGGAATATTAGCTCCTCGATTGCTGACCACTTTTACAGCAGCTGCGGGGACGGGACACGACAGGCACTGCAGTGAGCTGCAGACAGTCAAAGCAGTGTGATGGATGGCAACGTGCTGCATCTGCTCTCTCACTGCTGCCTGCCTCCTGCCTGCTCCACAGCCCGGCCTGCGCCTCCGAGCCTGGCTTCTTTCCAAAGGCACGCTGATGAAATAGCTATTGTGCTCAGAAATCTCTTTTTAAAAAGGAAAACACATCTAGCCAGCCCCTTGCCCTTTGGCTTATGACTTGAGCTCTTCTTCACCTGCTTAACCCAGAACATTTATTTTGTGAGCAGGGTGTTAGTTCTCATTTACCTACAAGCTCCTGATACTCTCAGTGCTTGCAGACACTGCTGCTGCCATGGCAACAAGGTTATTTATGCATAATAGGTACCTACGGGGTTTTTCCTTTCTTTTTTTTTTCTGTTGCTAAGTGGAGATAGGGTCACAGAGGCCATAAAATGAAGCGGGAAACTCCCAGCCCTGCACACACGTTAATAAGTCCTCCAGACCTCCTTCCTCTTCTCACTTGGTTCAAATCCCTATCACTGCCCTCAGTCTAACCTTTCATCTGGCAGGAACAAGTGACAGCAGGAGGGCTGGTGGAGATGTGACCAGAAGTCCGTGTCCCTTTCAGAGCGGGCTGAGACACACTGATCTCCACAAAGACTCATAGAATCAGTCAGGGTTGGAAGGGACCACAAGGATCATCTAGTTCCAACCCCCCCTGCCATGGGCAGGGATACCCTACCCTAGATCAGGCTGGCCAGAGCAGGCTCTGTCATGGATCAAAGTGCCATTAACCAAGCTGCCTTCATTCACCCAACCCATTACTTAACTTGATTTGTAACCTATGTTTTATCAATATCCCTGTTCAATTATTTAATAGCCAGGCCACCAAAGAACCAGGCTGATTAACAAGGTTCTATGACTACAATTCTAATTTAGTTAAGTTCTCCTTTAAATTATTTCTTGGTTTCATCTGTCCATTTCCCATAGCAACAAGCAAGGACCAGAGGTCAGAGAGAGAAAAAGAGGGAGTCGTTTCATTTAAATTAGATGAAGCTCTCTTAGCTACCAGAGCTCTACAAAGGGCCTCTTGGCTCAAGGAGAGACAGTCCTGGCAAACCTTCCTTTGAAGAGCTTTGTTCGGTTCCTTTGCTTGAGGAACTTCTCAGGGCCTAAATCAATTCTGTTTACATACAACACTGAGTCCAAAGAGCAGAAAAACTCTCCGCAGAAAGAAGAGAGTAAGTGGCTGCCCAGAATTCATTGTCAGATAACGATCCGATCTCCTTACACATACAAAGCTTCCCTTCACTGTGAACATATGCATCTCCCTTGGCCTCACAGATGCTTGCAGCTGCCTGCTCCAGTAAGGCCTTTGCTTTGCTGAGTTTCAGACATCCTAGATGCTGTAATACTGTGCAGTCATGATGGCAGCTGCACCATCACCTGTCCACACACGTGTGACAGGAACTCTGATATTGGGTTCTTCTCTGGAGGATCTCTGAGCCCCCACCCTGTGCTGGGTGCCTTTGCTGGTGTAGCCCCTGGTGCTGTTTGCAACCCACCCACAGCATCAGATCCTTGGCACATGGCTGAGCACCTCAACCTTTGGCTGTCGCAGCTCCCAGGGGATGAACAGCCCTGTCCCTGACCAAAGCTGGAGTCACACAACTCCACAAGCTCAGTGCACTGCCATTTAAACCAGTTTTCAGGGCAGCTCAGCATCTGTTGTGTCAAATTGTCAGAGCAGGGAAGCACAGGGAATTTCCCTGTCCTGGGCATCCTGGCAAGAGGGTGAAAAGGCAGATGGTAGGGGGAGAGAAGCACTTTGAACTCAAGTGAATTCTCCTTCCCCATCAGCATCTGGAGCTGTTCCTGCAGCCTGAGCCCCAGAGCAGCAGAAGTTAAAACAGCCTCCTACGCCTGCAGTCGCTGAGCAGGCAGGAGCCAGGAGCACTGTCCCGGGAAAAGGAGGGCACGTGAAGGAATAACAATACTTTCCTCTTATGTAACCCTTGCCTAAAATACTTCAAAAGTGGGCTCATAGATAAATAATTGAAGATAATGCAGAATTAGCTGTCATTTTCTGTGTCAGAAAGTAAAATTCTCCATTGCTCCTGTGCTGGTTAGGTGCAAAATTCAGCCCATTTATGGGCTGAAAGGAGACCACACATCTTCAGAAGCTGACCAGGGGAGCACAAAGTGTGCTCACATACATTGCAGCTACTCAAGGTTTAGGGCCAAAATGATTTACTGAGCAAAATTTGCAAGTAATTCTTGCAACAATGGATAATTGAGAAATCTCTTATTTGCTCACAGACAGTTTGCAAGGATGGGGTGCAGGGAGAGGGGAAGCAACATTTGTCGGATGAATTATTTGTGAATTAATCAGCCTGATGCTCTCTGAAGTCAATGGGGTGCTTGCATAAATGCAACTATTCATAGAGAAGACCAAGTCTTTAATGGTACTCTGAGAATGGTAAATTCGTTAGCTAAAGCACTGATTGTGAATCAAAGGAACAGGGAGGGGAGAAAATCAAGTCATAATTAGTCACTTAAACTGCATCAAGTAGCAAGCAACTGATTTTAAACAAGTCCAAACAAAGGGGGAATGATTAGTTCTGATTAAGTCTGTCTCTCTTGCCCTTTTAAAGATTTATGAAGTAATGTCAATAAATGATGGCTCTTGGGACACAACCTATAAAAACTGCATAGAAGCACATTAGAATACAAGAGACAAGTGGGTTAGACACAATGGAACAGAAATTAAATACATATTTATTAAGGAGGTATATAATGAGTCTCGTGTCACCCAAATATTGACCAACTGTCTCTAGCCTGAACTCTCCTCTTCACTCCTGTTGTTGCCACTTCTCTCTGGCTGCTCATCTAATGCTGAAGTTGGACCTTCTTTGATCACTGTTAAGCTTAATTACCCTGCTGAAGGAGTCCTTGTAAAACTAAGTGATCTGGATTAATGATGGTGCTGGTGAATGGTACAGCATACAGCACAAAGACACGTTTGGAGCTTTCCTTCTGTCCCACTGAGCAGGGGATCTGAACTTCCTACAATACAGTTTTTAACTGCTGACAAAACGATGCTGCAGGGACAAGGCAGGTCTGTGGTCCAGGGGTCTCTTTCTGCAAGGCAAGGTGTGGAAAGGGCAGTAGAGAAGAAAGCCAAAATGAGGTCTTTGCTGCAAAATGGTAAATTCAGAGACATCGTTTCTGGTGCCAGGGTGGTAGCGGTGGGTGTCACTGTTACTATGATCATTACTGCTATGAAGGAAGCATCACTAATGAACTCAGTGCTCTCTCTAACAGACTTTCTCAT
The DNA here is from genome assembly GCA_013396835.1 of Psilopogon haemacephalus. Lineage (NCBI taxonomy): Eukaryota > Metazoa > Chordata > Aves > Piciformes > Megalaimidae > Psilopogon > Psilopogon haemacephalus. The sequence continues at coordinate 1,611,169 of VWZI01003571.1, read as the reverse complement.
ATCATGGTGGGCTCCTAAACGAGACAGAAATAAAGCACAGTGGTAGACTCAGGGAAGGACAAACTATTTTTAAAGCAGAAAGTACTGAACCTCTTCTGGGTTTGATCCAGAGCTAATGGTCCCTCACAGTAAGACCTACTCTTACCCAGGATTTCCCAGCATTTTGCATTAAGGAAGAAACACTCTCATATGTGTCTGGGTACTGGGAGTGGCTCAGCTCAATTCGGCAAAGCACTTGGAACAGATGCTTCGGCTTGGGTCCACAGAAGTCCCACTGAAATCTGTGAGACTCAAACACACGCTCAAGCTATTTGTCAGAGACTGATGGGGCTGCTAACACGCAGCATGTGCGCAGGGGTTTCCTTCAGCTGGCAACCCCACTGCTGGAAACTGCACTTTAAAACTGGGGAAGGTTTACGAGCAGTCAGCAGCACCACGCTGCCAGCAAACGGGGAGCAGCCCTTCTGCAGAGAGCTGGCTGCCAGGTCACTCAAGCTTGTGATGGTGTCTGTGAGGACACAACACATGCCGAGCTTTACCAGCTAGACTTTCCTCCACCCGTCAGACAGCACTGGAGAGGACTGGCAGGCTGGACTGGCACCTGCCTTCCAGACGCAGAAGGCTCTGCTTCACTGAACTTCTCCAGCCACCCAGTCCTGCCTTGCTCTATTTTTGGTACCAATAAATCTCCTGTAGACACCCCCTTTGTCACAGCCTGTTCCCTAGCCCCTAACTCCATAGGTTCTTCTCTGTTCCAAATGTAATTGCTCTTCAGCCNTTTTTTTTTTTTTTTTTTTTTTTTTTTTTTTTTTCTTTTTTCCCTTTTTCTGCTCCTGTCTGGAACTGTAGTTCATCATCCTACACTTCTCATTATCTTAATTAAACCAGGGCAAATCAAGGGATGGTTTTATAACCTGACATTACCCTGTACAATTTTTTTTTATCTCAAAAGACGTGAATTAGTGCTGAGATGTCTCCTTGGAGGAAACTGGCACCTTGGTTCCCTTGGCTTTCAGTTTTGTGGCTATCTGGGGAGGGCTGAGTAACAAGAGGAGCTGAGTGCTTTGTTGTGCCTCATCAAACCTGGTAAATTGGTCTTTCCCATAGCGCCCAATTCTTTTCCACTGCCTCTGGTCCTCCTCTAGAGCAGCTTTGGGTGAGGTGAGGAGATTCAGACTGGATGTGAGGAGGAAGTTCTTCACCAAGAGAGTGGTGAGACCCTGGAATATGTTGCCCAGGGAGGTGGTTGGAGCCAGGCTGGATGAGGCTGTGGCCAGCTTGATCTAGGGTAGGGTGTCCCTGCCCATGGCAGGAGGATTGGAACTAGATGATCCCTGTGGTCCCTTCCAACCCTGACTGATTCTATGATTATATTGCAAACCACTCAAACTACCTCTAGCCTAGACTACTCTACTCTAGTCTAAATTCACTCACTGCTCACAGTACTGGCTGATGGGTGTTTTGTTTATTTTGCATTTCTGCTTCCCAAAATGCTGTCTGTCAAGGCAACTGCAGGAGTTTGGTGAGAAAGCTGAGAGGCAACCCTAGCAAGAGGTGGTAGAGGGGATGCTTCATGGTGGCTCTTACTCCAGCCTTTGCAAGAGCATTTTCTGTGGCTGATGCTCCAGGCACAGCTCCACTCCAAGCCTGGCCACAGCAAGGTCCAAGCGGCTGAACTACACCACAGGGAGGCTAATTGGTCCCACTTGAAGTTCCTAAGCAATGTCCCTTGAACTGATTAATCCTCCTCCTGGCTCCCCTCTGAGCAACATACAATTTTATGTGATGTGGCATCTGAGGACCATTACAGAGATCAGGACTGGCATGCTCCTGGTCCATGCAGGCTCATGTTTTCAGCACTAATTTGCTGCTGACCTGGTAGTGTTATTATCTGGATAAAGGTGGTTTAGGTTTTCTGTATTGGAGCTAGATATTTCCTCACACTAGTTCTTTCCAGAGTCTTGGTTCTGAGAGGATCGGAAGGTGGAAAAAAAAGGAGAGAAGATAATTTAAACCAATGGAGGCTTTTTTAATGTTGCCTGAGGGTCATGCCCCTCCTGTTCTTTCATATCACTCAGAGTAAGAGCATTTGCATCTCTTTACTCGGGTGTATCATCTTGTCATGCTGGACGTCCCTGGGTAATGCTTCCAATTCCAGGAGGGGAAAATTAAATTAAGAGGATGTAGAGGTGCACGTGGCCAGGAGAGGGTGCTGGGAGCCAGGTACCATAGCCACCATGCCCTGGGTTGGGCACCCACAACCTGGTGTAAACACGGGGGCAGTCATCCCATCCCCATCCTGTGTATGTAAATGTTGATGAGAATGATGCTGCTCAGCCCTTCCAGGAGAATTATCTGCTGTTTAATGAAGCAGTGTTTGTACAATATGTAGGAAAGGCTCTGTGGAAAACATATGGCATGCAGTGGGGAAGCTGCTGTTTACTTCTACAGCAGTAACCCATTTGAGGCTGTGCTTCACCTCTGCACCTCTCCAGATGGGCTATGCAAGGGAGGTAGTACCCTTAGCACATTTGTTTTTCAGAAGAGCCCCTGAGGGCCACCCCAGGAAGGTGGTTTGTATCTCTTGCTATCTCACAACTATTGTGTCAATTCTCTGAGTAATGGATAGTGACATTTTATGGCATTGGGGTGGCCAAGGGGACGGCCTGCGCCTTGAGATAACAGAGGCTCCAGAACAGAGCACTCAAAGAGTTTACAGCTTTCTTCTCTTCATCTTGATGCCTTTTATCTCCAGTTTCAGGTCTTATTTTGGAGCTTTCTGGCTGACCTGCCAGCACAGCTCTTGCTCTGGGCAGTGGGAGGTCTGTAGACCAAAAGGGTCTACCTGGGTGAGGCACTGGGAATTGTACCTGAGGGCTTGGAGAAACATTAACACGGTATTAGACATGAGTCACCAAACACCTTTCCCTAATGAGCTTTGAAAGTGGAGCACCATCTGGCCTCACCTTCAGCACCTCACCTATAGTAACATCCTGCAACCTCCCGTCCAGGCGCAGCAGGGAGACTGCTTTGTGTAAGAGGTTTACACCTCCCCCGGGTGGGGACTGCACCGTCCTTGGGTCTGCCACTTCAGTGAGAGCAACCAGGAGAGCAGGCACATCAATGCCTGCTAGGAGAGCCCCGGCAGAGCAGTGGAGGGGAAGAAAGTACTCACAGACAGGCTGCAGTCAAAGTGCTTGTACCTGTGGCACAGCAACTCCGGTGGGAAGCAGGAGGGGAAGGAGGGCTGAGCAAGGAGACTTTCTTGCAACGAAAGGACACCTTTAACACCTCGTACAAAGGAGGTGTTTAGCCTCGAGAACAAACAACTGACTGCTCTGATTTTATAGGGAAACAGGCGATTTGGATGCTCTCAGACATCGTTTCTTTTCAAAACGCTGCCAGAAGATTTTCCATTTTTACTCCGAAGTGAAAATACATTTTTTTAAAAACATGCCTTCCCCCCCTGCTGTCTGCCCGCTGCAAGACATTCAGCGATATTAGCAAAGCCGATGGCTGCTAAATGGCCTTCTTTCCAACAGTAATGAGCTGCATTTAATAATGAATTAAACATCATTAACCGGGGGAAGTTTTTGGTGAATGCTTCTTTAATATCATTGTGCGGCAATTATCACTGGCGTGAATAGCTCAGCCGTGTCCAGCTGCACCATTCCTCATTATTTGGAGGAGCAGTAAAAACCACTCTGGTCCAGGAGGACTAACAGCGTTAAGTGACACCGAGTAAAATTTAACAAGTGTTTGTGTTCATCGTGCGGACCAGAACAACACAGACGCTGGGTCCTGCTCCACCTTTCTTCTCCGTGTCGCTGACCCAGCTGGCTTGACTGAGCTTCTGCAATCAGAGAAAAGTCCCTCTCAGTATGACCTAATTCATAACCACATGAAGTTTCTTTATTAAAAATTGATTCACACAATTAAACAATGATAGAAGATGATAATGGGAGTAATGAAGCTATCTGGTATCTGCAGTCTTTATATTATAGAGTGCCGTTCGGTAGTAATGAGCCCTTCCAGACTTACTTCTTCTGTCTGTTACAGGGTCACATTCAGGGAAACATGCTTGGTACTTTTCCAGAGATTCCTCTTCTTAAAATAATGGGCTCTGAAAAGGCGGG
>VWZI01003571.1:1587010-1600212 GCA_013396835.1 Psilopogon haemacephalus | reverse complement strand
AAAAAAAAAAAAAAAAAAAAAAATCACAAGGAACAGCTGGTAAAAACAAAAAAAAATAATGCTCCAACCTCCCAGTGCCCTTAATATACCATAAACAAATCTGCCTCATTTAAACCACATGCAAGGTGGTTTGGAGACTGGCCCTGAGATTTATGGGCTTTAATGGCTGCTATTGCCATTCCCAAACATAAGAAATGGGAAGCACTTTAGGAACAAAAAAAAAAAAACCTGAGAAAGAAATATTTTCAAGTCTTCTCAGGCTGTTGCTAATGTTTCAACAAGACAGAGAGCTTTTCTAGAACGCCATGAAGAAAAATGTGCCACAAAAGGGCTTCTGCTTCTGTTTCTGGCCAGTCACAAGAAGGCCATGAAAAAAAATGTGCCACAAAAGGGCTTCTGCTTCTGTTTCTGACCAGTCACAGCAGCAAGAGTGGTCAGCGCAGGTTGTCACACACCGGAGCTGCTGCTCCAGTAGGGGAATGAAATACTCACACCTTTTGGCAGGGCTTTTTATTAAGGTTTCAGGTGCCTACCTTCTGCCATCCACTCCATTTAAGTAATGATGACCAAAGCAGAGCTCATTTCTCAAAACTTAACAGCTTGCTGGAAATATATTTAATTGTCTGGAAACAGAAATGAAAGATCTCGCAGCAAGTCCCTCACTTGCAGGAAGCCCCTGGGGCCAGGATTGAAGCTGTCATTTATAGAATTAAAAACCCAGCATGTCCCAGTGCAGAGGTGGCTAAATTCCAGTGGGAAGAAGGTGTTTCAAAGCCAAGGAGACGGGGCCTTGACAGCAGGATGGAAACTGTCTGGCTTAAAGTTGCTGTGAAACCATCGTTGAGTTATTATTATGAGACCCTGACATCTCTCAGTGAAGCAGCGCCACATTATTTTGCACTTCTGTTTTTAGTAAGTTCATAAGCACCTATCGAGGGTGTGCCAGGGACACAGGGGTTTTGGAGAAGGTTGAGTCCTTGGCTGGTGGCTTTGCGTCGGTGTTGCAGCTCAGTGTGCAAGGGAGTGTGTGTGCAGATGTGGTAGGGGAGCACTTTACAGCAGCAGGGTAGCATTGGCCTCTGTACTTGTGAAAGACAACGCCCAAGTTCTCTGCATTGTCTTATAGAATCATAGAATGGTTTAGGTTGAGAGGGACTTCAAAGCTCATCCAGTTTCAACCCCCCACCATAGGCAGGGACACCTCCCACTAGAACAGGTCGCTCAAGGCCTCATCTAGCCTGTCCTTGAACACCTCCAGGAAGGGAGCAGCCACAACCTCCCTGGGCAACCTGTGCCAGTGTCTCACCACTCTCACTGTAAAGAACTTCCTCCTAACATCCAGTTTAAATTTCCCCTTTGCCAGTTACCCATTACCCCTCGTCCTGTCATTACAAGACCTTATCAGTAGTCCCTCCCAGCCTTCCTGTAGGCTCCCTTTAGATACTGGAACGCTACTGTAAGGTCTCCTTGAAGTCTTCTCTTCTCCGGGCTGCAGAGCCCCAACTCTCTCAGCCTGTCTTCATAGCAGAGCTGCTACAGCCCTCTGAGTATCTTGGTGGCCTCCTCTGGACTGGCTCCAACAGTTCCATGTCCTTCTTGTGTTGGGGGCTCCAGAACTGACACATTGCTGCAGGTGGGGTGTGAGGAGAGCAGAGCAAAGGGGCAGGATCCCCTCCTTTGCCCTGCTGCCCACAGCTGCTCTTGCTGCAGCCCAGCAGACAGTTGCTGTCTGGGCTGCACTCACACTGCAGGCTCATCTTGAGCTTTTCATCACCCCAGACCCCCAGGGCCTGTTCCTCAGGGCTGCTCTCAGCCATTCCCCATCCAGCCTGGAGTTGTGCTTGGGATTGCACCCACCCAGGTGCAGGACCTTGCACTTGGCCTTGTTGAATGTCATGAGGTTGGCCTGGGCACAGCCCTGCAGCCTGCCCAGGTTCCTCTGGATGGATCCCTGCCCTCTAGCAACTCGACTGTGCCACACAGCTTGGTGCCATCTGCAAACTTGCTGAAGGTGCACTTGAGACCTCTGTCCACATCACTAACAAAGATGTTTAACAGCACTGGTCTTCATGTGAAGGTGTCCTATGTTAAGGGCATTTAGCTGCAGGAACCTCTTGTATCTGCATCCTTGTCCCTCTCACCCTCACATTTTGATTCTCTAGTGCCTTAAGTGGTCACTTAAAAACCAGTTGCACATGCTTCTTCTGAAGAGCTACTCTGGAAGCCTCCCGTGCCCCAAGACTAAAGTTCAGCAGCACCACCAGATTCTTTCTCTCTCTGCAAGGCTTGCTCCAGCCCAGCAGAACATGGATAGGAGACTGAACTAGCAACTCCAGTCCCACAGCAATACTGCAGTATCCTCTCTTTCTTACTTTTTTTTTTTTTTATTTTTGCTGTGGGAAACAACTGCCCTAGTGTAGGTGTCCATCTCCTGAAAGTTCCCATTTGCCTTTTACAGTGTTGTTTAGCTCTGCCCCAGCCCAGGATTGCTTTTGCTCTTTTAGGTTGACCTCTAGCCAGGTCTGTGATCCCATTTCTCAGGGATTTAACTCTTTGCTCATAGCATACAGGAGACGTACAGCAGAGTGCTGAGGTTTCTGTGAGCCCAGCCACGTAGGACATTGTCGAGCTCAGTGTCCCTTTGGGGATTAGGCCAGATCTGGGAGCTGTTGACTTCACCAAGAGGTAGATGCCAAGGCAGCAGTCAGAGCCCAACTACCTTTGCAGAGCTGGCCCTCTGCCTCTTTGCTGCACCTCTTTAATTCAAGTGGTGACTCACGACCTGGAACTATTAGGTAGATGGCATAAGCAGCTAATGAGTGGTATTTTTCAGTGCACATTTTACTTATTGTATTATATTTTGATTTATAATTATATATATACTGTGTATTTCTCTCCAGGGCTCCAGGCATCCCTGCCAAAATTAAAAAGTGCAGTTAGCAAAAAGAAAGCCAGCAGATGCTCAGAGCTCTCAGTCAAAAATAACTAGCTAGAGTGACTGTTTTTCCACCAGTTCTTCATATATTTTCTCTTCTCCCAGCAATTCTCTTCCCATGAGCCTCAGGATGAGAAGAGCAGTTCCTGAACCAACCTCTTGGCCCATAACTGCAATGCAGAGAGCAACAAAACAACTCCAACTCATTCCTCAAATCAGAAGAGCTATTTGCTGTTATTCCCATCTCGCAGATTCATTTGCTTTGTACCCTTGGAAGTTTTTCATGCTGGGATAGGTGTCTGTGTAAATATGAGGTGGGATCTAAAAGTGCAGTGAAGCATCAATCTCAGTCTCTGGGAGTCTTTCATAGAATCATAGAATGAGTCAGGGTTGGAAGGGACCACAAGGATCATCCAGTTCCAACCCCCCTGCCATGTCCAGGGACACCCTACCCTAGATCAGGCTGCCCACAGCCTCATCCAGCCTGGCTGCAAACACCTCCAGGGATGTGGCCTCAAACACCTCCCTGCAGGGGCAACCCATTCCAGGCTCTCACCACTCTCATGCTCAACAACTTCATCCTCACATCCAATCTGAATCTCCCCACCTCCAGCTTTGCTCCATCCCCTCTAGTCCTGTCACTACCTGAGAGCCTAGAAAGTCCCTCCCCAGCTTTCTTGTAGGCCCCCTTCAGATCCTGGAAGGCCACAAGAAGGTCACCTGGGAGCCTCCTCTTCTCCAAACTGAACAACCCCAACTCTTTCAGTCTGTCCTCACAGCAGAGGTGCTGCAGCCCTCTGAGCATCCTCATGGCCCTTCTCTGGACACCTCTAGCATGTCCACATCCCTCTTGTAATAGGGGCTCCAGAACTGGGTGCAGTACTCCAGGTGGGGTCTCACCAGGGTGGACTAGAGGGGGAGAATCACCTCCCTCAACCTGCTGGCCACACTTCTCCTAATGCAGCCCAGGATCTGGTTGGCTTTCTGGGCTTTCTTGTTCATGGAAGTTCAGTTTAGTGTTGGAGAGGACTGAGGGGCCTGGGATGGGATAACTGGAAAGATGAGGAGGAGTAAGTTGTATACAAGGTGTCTTACACTGCTGCATTTGTACAGACAACACAAGTTACACTAGCTCCAGGATCACTGTGCCTTCCTCTTCAAAGCAGTACCTGGGGTCAGTGCTACCACAAGAGATAAAGGTGGTAACTCAGAAGCTGTCTTTATAATCATCTGTACAAGAGTCAGCTCACAGTGCTGTGCTGGCAAGGGCTGTGCAGCCTACACCAACAAATCATCCTCTAAAAGGTCCTTTGTGAGATTTTTTTATTTTTAGACAAGGTGAGATAATATTTATGGATTTGCCTGTGCAAAGCATAACTGACAGCTGGCAGGATGGCACCAGAGAGTTGTGAAACCTGCCAGTGGGAGAAAAAAAAACCATAACCAATTTAATAATTTTTATATTATTATTCTTTTAGAGATCAAAGAGCAAAGCTTAAACAGACCTGGAAGGGAATTGTCTAGATTTAGTGTGAGGCAAAAAGAGGCTAATGCTGTGATTACTGCTGGAAATAACTGTTGGGGGGAACACCTACAGAGGCAGAAGCTGATTAGGAGAAAACAGCCTTGTCTTCTTCTATTACTGAGGGAAAAATGAGACCCTGACTGGCCATGACAGTGGGATTCCATGAAAATGTTGCAGCAGCGATGAGGACAGAGCTCTAGCATGAACCCAGCAGGTCTGTCACAGGGTGGTGTCACATATCTGTGTATAAGGCTGCAGAGTTTGATGGAGGGGATGCTAATTTGTGTGGAACTTGGACATTTCATTGAAATTCCTGCATGTCCCTGAAGGCTGCTTGTAAAAATGTGACTTTTCATCAGCACATGCAGTAAGAGAAGCTGACACATGCTGGGTGTCATCCCAGAAGTTGCATCTCTAGATACATTGATGGCTGTGTCTTGTCCCTTTGGAAAGGATATGAAACCACCCAGCAGAGGAATCCAAGCAGGGAATGAGCCAGACCTCTGTAAGGCACAGGTGATAGAGTGGGGAGGTGTAGGAAATAGCTTTCTTATCTGAAATACTTCTTAATACTTTGAAAATTTTCCTTCCCCAAATCCCGCACTTTGTGCCTGAGTATTCCAGGTAATTTACCTCAGTAATTTCAGACCAGGACATTTCAAAAGCACCCCTCATTTGTTTTAAAGTAATTAACCAATCTAGGGAAAGAAGGCATTTTGAGCTCAACAGAGCATTTTATTAAATGTCATTGAAAGGGAACATTCTGCACATGCGAAAATCATAGACTCATAGAATGGTTTAGGTTGGAAGGGACCTCAAAGCTCATCCAGTTCCAACCCCCTGCCATAGGCAGGGACACCTCCCACTAGAACAGGTCAAGGCCTCCTCCAACCTGGCCTTGAACATCTCCAGGAAGGGAGCAGCCACAACCTCCCTGGGCAACCTGTTCCAGTGTCTCACCACCCTCACTGTAAAGAATTCTTCATAACACCCAGTCCAAATCTCCCTTCTTCCAGTTTAAACCCATTACTCCTCATCCTGTCATTACACAACCTTGTCAGTAGTCCCACCCCAGCCTATCTGCACCCCCCTTCAGATACTGGAAGGCTACTACAAGGTCTGCTCAAAGCCTTCTCTTCTCCAGGCTGCAGAGCCCAAACTCTCTCAGCCTGTCCTCATAGCAGAGCTGCTGCAGCCCTCTGAGCATCTTGGTGACCTCCTCTGGACTGGCTCCAACAGTTCCATGTCCTTCTTTCACTGGGGGCTCCAGAACTGCACACAGTACATATGCATATCTCTTTTTAAATGGACCATAGGAACGCAGCTCTCGTGCCCAGATTGTTTCTGTTCTTGATAAATGATCCTATTGTCATAAATGCAACTGTAATATTTCTGACCTGGTCAAGTTCAGAGCAATCACATTGATTGATCAGGCAAAAGGAACTGTTTTTTTTGCTTGGTAGAGAAGGATGGCAGGCATCAGTCTTAAAAATTAGACTGGAGCTAACAGTTGAGCTGAAAATGCACCATTGTGCAGCTCTGGGTGCAAAATTGCCCAGGGTTAAGGGTGTGATGTATTCTCCAGATTAATCACTCTTGATTGTGTGCAAATTGCTATTCCCTTCTACCAAGTGTCTTGGTACTCAGAGCCTCTAGGGACAAATTTCTGCCACTGGATGTGCACACTGGACTCTTCTGGATGTAAGCTTGGGATGAGATGGTGGAGCAGACACCATTGGGTTGGGTCTGGGAGCTTTCCTCAGTGAAATGCAGAGTGCACTGTGCTGTCCTTGTATTGGGGGCAGACACTGCTCCTCAAAACAACAGCACACCTTGGGGCAAGTGGTGGGACTGAGATCTGACTGCTTCTGCCTCTTCTCTGCTCATCATCAACAAAGTTAGACTGGTATAACCCTGGCGACATCCCACCCTGTTAGACATGCTCAGAGAGAGCTACTCTCTTTCACTGGGATTTGCAATCTGGCAATGCTTATACTGAAGTTGGCTGCTGGAGGTCAGTGCATGGGTCAGACAACGGCCAGCAAAGCTGAGTGAGCAGGGCTTGTCCCTCTGATTCTAAAGTCTCTGCTTCAGCCACACTTTCTCTTCTCACTGGCATACTGGTGGTTACCAGGAGGTCAGACCTGCCATGGGTTCAGAGTAGCATTCATGTGCTAGGTCCTAAGGAGAGTTTTACTTTCTCTGTGCCAGATTTCAACTCTCGTTTAATAAGCACAACTATAGCTGCAGTTTTGGTGTGTTGAAGAAGCTTCCAGATGGCTGCTTATATTTTCTGGAGGCAAAGAGAAACCCAGCAGCTGCTACTAACAAAATCCAACAGAGAACAATACCTCTGGCTGCAGGCCCACATGTTTAGTCTGGAGAAGAGAAGACTGAGATCTTAAAATGTACACCAAGATCTGAGGGGTGGGTGTCAAGTGCATGGGGGCAATCTCTGTTCACTGGTCAGCAGCAATAAGATAGGGAGCAACAGCTACAAACTGGAATATAGAAGGTTTCAGCTCAACAGGAGGAGAAACTTCTTTCCAGTGAGGGTGACAGAGCACAGAAACAGGCTGCCCAGAGAGGCTGTGGAGTCTCCTTCTCTGGAGACCTTCAAAACCCACCCAGATGCATTCCTGAGCGAACTACCCTAGGGGATCCTGCCTTGGCAAGGAGGTTGGACTTGATGATCTCTGGAGCTTCCTTCCAACCTTTACAGTAAAAAAGTTGCCTTTGTTGTGATATAATGGCTTAAGAATTTATCCATGTAGTGACCGAGAGAGGAATGTAAGAGGATTATGCTAACTTCTTCAGGCCTGTGTGGGAGGAAGTCATTTCTGCTTTGGTTAGCTCACTGATAACTGGACTCTGCAGCAGGCAGCAGCTCCATTCCTGGCACAGGTTGCTGTATGATCTGTGGGGTACAACGATAAGCCAGGACAGTTAAGGGAATTCGGGGAGGTATTTGCTGCAATGTTGCACTGCCCTGGTAGTTCCCAAGCTCTTTCCATCCTGAACCCAAAGCAAAAGCAGCTCTGTTGGGCACTGGCAAAGTTTGGCCCAAGCTCCTTGCTCATCTGGAATGTCTGTGCCCCGCAGACACACTCAAAGTTTGCCCTGCTGTTTTAGTGCCATTGTCAAGCAAGAAGGTAGTGGCCACCCACTGGGAATGAAAGCACCAGGAGATGCACTAGCTGGCAGTCCCAGTTCCTCATCACTGTAGGCTCTAAAGTGGTAAAAAAGCCATGGCTCATCCACTCGTTCACAGAGACATGACTGAGCACCTGCGTGTCAGAAAGATTCCAGATGCAGATGTCAGTGGAGAGAGGTGTAATGGACTCTTCACTTCATGGTATCTTCTCACCTTTGGCTAAAACTAATAACAGCATTGGTATTCTCCCTAAAGGCTGCATACCCAGGTTTATGGCAGTCTGACTGGTCCCACTCCCAACACTAGCCCCACAGCCTGCCTCTCTCCACTCCTAACAGGACCTCTCTCCTACCTCCTAACAGGTAGGCTATCCTGAGATACACACTGACCACAGTGAGAGCTACAGGAACCTATGGAAAGAGGGACTACTCCAAAAGGCTGCAGCTTCTATAGTTGTTGAGCTGGAAAGTTAATTAATTCCTTAGTTAAGTGATCAGAGTTTTTTAAAAGATAACCTCTTCTACTCCACGCCTGAAATCCAGCCCCAGAACTGACATGCTAGAGGAGGACCTGAGATCACAGGGCAGGACATTGGTGGTGACAGGCACCTTGAGGGCTGCAGGCCAGTTTCCCCACTATAGGCACATGCCACAGAGAGAGCTGGGAATAACAGAGTCTGGGTTGCTTAGTCCTGATGGGACAGCAGCACCACAGAGGGAAGTTTGCAGTAACCAAAGCCATGGACCAGCCAATAAGAAAAGATTCAGCTTGAACCTGGGTGAAGATCTGACAGGTTCACATCTTGAAACAACCCCAATATCCACCCGTGAAATTAGCTTAGGAAGCTTGAGAGTTTCATTTTTAACAGTCAGCATCAACCTCTAGCACTGTTGCTGAGGCATGAGGATGCAGGCACTTCACGCATTTGCAGCCAGCAAAAGCCAGCACGGTGCTGACAGGGCTGGACTGGAGCAAGGATCTTTGGAAAACCAGGGTCCCCCCATCCTCTGTTGTTCTAACAGCACTTAACTCTGGTTTTGTGTAATACAGAAAACAGGTGGAAGCTGTTAGGCTGGGTTGGTGGCCAAGAATTTACTGGTCCAGGTGAATGGGGACGAGCTGCCCCCCTTTCCCCACACTGTCCTGAACACCCACTGGGTGTTTGTGCTCCTTGGTTGTGTGCTTGCCACAGGCTCTGCCCGGCCCCATGGTCCTGAGGAGCCAGACTTCCTTCATCTAGCTATTTTACTGCTGGTGTCAAGATGAATAAAGCATATTCCTTTTGAGTTACCTACAACTTTTGACAGCTACAGTGCTGTAAATAAAGCAGCTAACGCAGATGCTAATATTAATTCATGTGACCCAGTTGTGCTTCACTAATAGTATCTGGGTTACCAGCTGGGCAAGACAAGAACACAAAATATTTAGCCTGTCTCAGTCTGTTAGACCAAAAAAGCAAGCATGTGAAGATACTAATTTCTAGAGCTAAACCTCAGAGAGGCCCCCCTCTAGGAAAAGGCATGAGGAAGGTCTGAGAAGGTCACAGGAATCCATGTTTGGTGATGGTTAGCAGTTAATCCACACTGGCCACGTACTGGGTGATACCAGCAGCTCTTGCTATGATGCAAATGTGCTGTGACATCCTCAGGTCAGGTCTTGTCCTGTCCAGGGCTTGGGCAGGCATTACACAGGCAGAATGCTGTGGCAGTCAGAGATGTGCTGTGTGCTGGGTTGTGAGTGGTGGTATGCTTTATAAAGCAATATTTAAGATATTAGGTGACAATATTAAGATTTCAGGATTATCAGTCATATAGCCCTTTCCAGCTGCAGCTCTTGCTCATCTCTCTTTTCTGCCCAGGAGCTTCATTGGCATTCAGCTTTTTTTTTCTGGAGCAATTCAGAAAACTGTCAAGTGTAAACGGCATGAAAATGTGTTAAGGGAGAAATGTGAATGTTGTGATCCAACCTTAAACAGCTGAAACACAAAGGCTAGGCCATCCGAGCCTGCCTTGACACCCACGGCACACAGCCTGTGCAGCTGTCCAGTCCGGGTGGCTACTCTGAAGGTTCATGATGGTGATCAACAAAAATGGCCCCTAGAGGCACTGGGACTGCCATGAGCCTTTTCTCTAACTCTACATACAATATTGCTTCTTTCAAGACTTGTAGAGCCTCTCCAAAAAGGCCAGATTCAGGGCCTGGCTTACCAGGACCATTTCATAGAATCATAGAATCAGCCAGGTTGGAAGAGACCTCCAAGTTCATCCAGTCCAACCTATCACCCAGCCCTAGCCAATCAACTAGACCATGGCACTAAGTGCCCCATCCAGGCTTTTCTTGAACACCTCCAGGGATGGTAACTCCACCACCTCCTTGGGCAGCCCATCCCAATGCCAATCATTCTTTTTGCAAAGGACTTCTTCCTAACATCCAGCCTAAACCTGCCCTGGCACAGCTTGAGACTGTCTCCTCGTTCTGTTGCTGGGTGCCTGGGAAGAGACCAACCCCACCTGGCTGCAACCTCCCTTCAGGTAGTTGTAGAGAGCAATGAGGTCTGCCCTGAGCCTCCTCTTCTCCAGGCTAGACAACCCCAGCTCCCACAGCCTCTCCTCACAGGGCTGTGCTCCAGGCCCCTCACCAGCCTTGGTGCCCTTCTCTGGACACATTCCAGTATCTCAACATCTCTCTTGAATTGAGTGGCCCAGAACTGGACACAGTACTCAAGATGTGGCCTGACCAGTGCCAAGTATAGGGTCAGAATAACCTCCCTGCTCCTGCTGGCTACACTGTTCCTGATCCAGGCCAGGATGCCATTGGCTCTGCTGCCCACCTGGGCACACTGCTGGCTCATGTTCGGCTCCTATTTACCAGCACCCCCAGGTCCCTCTCTGCCTGGCTGCTCTCCAGCCACTCTGTCCCCAGCCTGTAGCACTGCCTGGGGTTGTTGTGGCCAAAGTGTAGAACCCTGCACTTAGCCTTGTTAAATCTCATCCCACTGGCCTCTGCCCACCCATCCAGCCTGTCAAGGTCCCTCTGCAGGGCCTTCCTAGCCTCCAACAGATCCACACCTGCTCCTAACTTTTTTCATTTATCCTCACAGCCGTGCAATGCAAATAAGTGCGTGCATGAGCAGGCAGCCTTCAGCCTCAGCACAGCTCTTTGCAGGAGCAAAGTTACTGCCATACATACGTGCTTGTGGATTTGGGCTCTCAGTGATAAAGAGTTCATAGGACAACTTTTCCTACAAGGAATTTGCTTTGAATTTTCTGAGACCAGGCTGGGCGAAGGCAGGAAGGTGTCTTTGGTGTGTGTGTGTGGTACAGGTGTGCTGTTTGTGTTTCCTGTGATAACAGGACCGTGTGGCTGCAGAGAGGCAGAGCTGGGAGGCTTAATTAAGCTCCTAGTGTCCTGTAAAGTTCATTTCACTGCTCGGTGGAGGACAGTTTAGGATAAGCATAATAGGATTGCTGCTGCTATATACAGCCATGTAAGCCAGGAAGTCCTTGTAATGGGCCTTTACCCGGCAGGAAAATGTTTCCAGAGGCTGCTTTTTATAAGCTGCCAGTTCCGCACGCGAGGAGTGTTTGGGGAAAGGTCTCCTTCCTTACGCGGCTTTGCTGGGACCAGCCCAGGCTGCAGCAGCCTTTTGCCGTGCCAGCCGCACTAGAGTGTGACACTAACGGTGTGAATCGTGCATTTGCAACCCTTACTTGCCTTATTAGTGCTTCTGCTGATGCTAATCCTGGGCCTAAAGCCCAGGTGCCTTCAGCCAGGTGAGCCCTGCTGAGCCTCGCCTGCTCACATGGCACTGTAGAGCGCAGCTGCTGGGCGGCGCCGGGACCGCTGCCTTCCCGTGGGCTGTTCAGCAAGTCACACGCTGAGAGCAGGGCTCTGCTCCTCTGTGAACGGCTAATTCCTCAGCATGTCTTATCAGGAGCAGAGACAAGACCCCTGGGCTACTGCCTACAAGAGCCAGAGCCCCATTGGTCCTTCAGGCTGAGTCTGACACTTTGTCACCGGTCAGGAACAGCTACAAAGCCTGGTGGTTATCTGTGCCACATGGAGGAGCAGTCTGCACTGAAACAAGATGGATTTTGAGAGCACCTAGTCCTGACCTCTCACTCAGGCTGTTCCAATTGCTCTTCAAAGAACTGCCAGTCAGGAAACACACCTGCCTGGTCGTGCAGGCTCAGCAGCCCCAGCAGCTGGCCGAGCCACAGCACATGGGCAAGGTGGGCTCTGGCAGCCAAGAGCCTCCCATGGCTCTGCAGCCCCATGTCATGATCCAGCCACCCATCCTTCTTTGGAGCTGCTGTGCCCAGGGAGCTGAAGATGTAGAGAGGGCTATCCACCTCCATCCAAATACCCCAGCAGCACCAACCTAAAGATGCCAGCAGCACTCTTAGCTCCTGTTGTAAGCAAAAGTCTTCTTCCCACAGGCTCTGTCACTGTGACAGTTTAGCTCAGTATTTGTTTAATGCATTTGTTTAGTGCAGAGGTGACCAGCTTCAGAGAGGGTTTGGAGGAGAATGCAGTCAACAGAGTACTGGAGTACTGTGTGCAGTCCTGGAGCCCCAAATACAAGAAGGACATGGAACTGTTGGAACCAGGCCACGAAGATGATCAGAGGGCTGGAGCAGCTCTGCTATGAGGACAGGCTAAGAGAATTGGGGCTCTGCAGCCTGGAGAAGAGAAGGCTTTGAGGAGACCTTATAGTAGCCTTCCAGTATCTGAAAGGGGCCTACAGGAAGGCTGGGAGGGACTACTGATAAGGTCTTGTAATGACAGGACAAGGAGGAATGGGTTTAAACTGGCAGAGGGGAGGTTTAAACTAGATGTTAGGAGGAAGTTCTTTACAGTGAGGGTGGTGAGATACTGGAACAGGTTCCCTAGGGAGGTTGTGGCTACTCTCTCCCTGTAGGAGACCAGGTTGGATGAGGTCTTGAGTGACCTGTTCTAGTGGGAGGTGTCCCTGCCTATGGCAGGGGGTTGGAACTGGATGAGCTTTGAGGTGCCTCTCAACCTAAACCATTCTATGATTCTAAATGTTGGGGACACTTTGATTACCAGGAGACATCATCTGTCTGGGTGACAGGAGGTGTGACAGGGCAGGGAGTGAGGCTCCTGGATGGCAGTGGGTCTGCAGGGTTGGTCCAGCACTTGGGGAGCACTGGGGGAACAGAGCCCAGCTCCGGCCACAGCCCAGGCACATCTCAAGAGCAATGGCCTGAGAGGCATGGTGCTGAGCATAGAGAGAAATGCCAGCTAGTGTAAGGTGACATGCATTTCTCTGGCTCTGGAGAGCAGCAACCCTCTGTGACACTCTCACATCACCCTGAGAAGCAGAGGCAGAAGTCAGCTGCCTGCAAATAATCCCACTAATGCTGTTCCCACAAGGCCAATTGAGGCTCGTTTCCTTATCTTTGCCTCTTCTGCACAGCAGCAGGTAATTCACAGATAAAACAAGCAGTGCTTATACATACACACAGACACTTAGGAGCTGTTCTTAAGCTTTACCAAATCCCTTAATATACCTTATGTATACAGTTTGAAACTTGTAGATTTGGCATGATAGATGGATTTCACAC